>MU270014.1:5417479-5734979 GCA_021432705.1 Caranx ignobilis
GTGGCTGACTGGGGGTCTGTGGCCAGCGTGGCGTTTAGCTGCTAAAACCCGAGCCAGCGGCTCCCGGGCTGCTCCCCGGTCTGTGTGTACAGCCCCGTCTACTGTATGTGTGTGGCCGTGTGGCTGACTGGGGGTCTGTGGCCAGCGTGGCGTTTAGCTGCTAAACCCCGAGCCAGCGGCTCCCGGGCTGCTCCCCGGTCTGTGTGTACAGCCCCGTCTACTGTATGTGTGTGGCCGTGTGGCTGACTGGGGGTCTGTGGCCAGCGTGGCGTTTAGCTGCTAAACCCCGAGCCAGCGGCTCCGGGCTGCTCCCCGGTCTGTGTGTACAGCCCCGTCTACTGTATGTGTGTGGCGTGTGGCTGACTGGGGGTCTGTGGCCAGCGTGGCGTTTAGCTGCTAAACCGAGCCAGCGGCTCCCGGGCTGCTCCCCGGTCTGTGTGTACAGCCCCGTCTACTGTATGTGTGTGGCCGTGTGGCTGACTGGGGGTCTGTGGCCAGCGTGGCGTTTAGCTGCTTAAACCCCGAGCCAGCGGCTCCCGGCTGCTCCCCGGTCTGTGTGTACAGCCCCGTCTACTGTATGTGTGTGGCCGTGTGGCTGACTGGGGGTCTGTGGCCAGCGTGGCGTTTAGCTGCTAAACCCGAGCCAGCGGCTCCCGGGCTGCTCCCCGGTCTGTGTGTACAGCCCCGTCTACTGTATGTGTGTGGCCGTGTGGCTGACTGGGGGTCTGGGCCAGCGTGGCGTTTAGCTGCTAAACCCGAGCCAGCGGCTCCCGGCGCTCCCCGGTCTGTGTGTACAGCCCCGTCTACTGTATGTGTGTGGCCGTGTGGCTGACTGGGGGTCTGTGGCCAGCGTGGCGTTTAGCTGCTAAAACCGAGCCAGCGGCTCCCGAGCTGCTCCCCGGTCTGTGTGTACAGCCCCGTCTACTGTATGTGTGTGGCCGTGTGGCTGACTGGGGGTCTGTGGCCAGCGTGGCGTTTAGCTGCTAACCCCGAGCCAGCGGCTCCCGGCTGCTCCCCGGTCTGTGTGTACAGCCCCGTCTACTGTATGTGTGTGGCCGTGTGGCTGACTGGGGGTCTGTGGCCAGCGTGGCGTTTAGCTGCTAAACCCCGAGCCAGCGGCTCCCGGGCTGCTCCCCGGTCTGTGTGTACAGCCCGTCTACTGTATGTGTGTGGCCGTGTGGCTGACTGGGGGTCTGTGGCCAGGTGGCGTTTAGCTGCTAAACCCGAGCCAGCGGCTCCCGGGCTGCTCCCCGGTCTGTGTGTACAGCCCGTCTACTGTATGTGTGTGGCCGTGTGGCTGACTGGGGGTCTGTGGCCAGCGTGGCGTTTAGCTGCTAAACCCCGAGCCAGCGGCTCCCGGGCTGCTCCCCGGTCTGTGTGTACAGCCCCGTCTACTGTATGTGTGTGGCCGTGTGGCTGACTGGGGGTCTGTGGCCAGCGTGGCGTTTAGCTGCTAAACCCGAGCCAGCGGCTCCCGGGCTGCTCCCCGGTCTGTGTGTACAGCCCCGTCTACTGTATGTGTGTGCCGTGTGGCTGACTGGGGGTCTGTGGCCAGCGTGGCGTTTAGCTGCTAAACCCCGAGCCAGCGGCTCCCGGGCTGCTCCCCGGTCTGTGTGTACAGCCCCGTCTACTGTATGTGTGTGTGGCCGTGTGGCTGACTGGGGGTCTGTGGCCAGCGTGGCGTTTAGCTGCTAAACCCGAGCCAGCGGCTCCCGGGCTGCTCCCCGGTCTGTGTGTTACAGCCCCGTCTACTGTATGTGTGTGGCCGTGTGGCTGACTGGGGGTCTGTGGCCAGCGTGGCGTTTAGTGCTAAACCCCGAGCCAGCGGCTCCCGGGCTGCTCCCCGGTCTGTGTGTACAGCCCCGTCTACTGTATGTGTGTGGCCGTGTGGCTGACTGGGGGTCTGTGGCCAGCGTGGCGTTTAGCTGCTAAACCCCGAGCCAGCGGCTCCCGGGCTGCTCCCCGGTCTGTGTGTACAGCCCCGTCTACTGTATGTGTGTGTGCCGTGTGGCTGACTGGGGGTCTGTGGCCAGCGTGGCGTTTAGCTGCTAAACCCGAGCCAGCGGCTCCCGGGCTGCTCCCCGGTCTGTGTGTACAGCCCGTCTACTGTATGTGTGTGCCGTGTGGCTGACTGGGGGTCTGTGGCCAGCGTGGCGTTTAGCTGCTAAACCCCGAGCCAGCGGCTCCCGGGCCCGGCTGCTCCCCGGTCTGTGTGTACAGCCCGTCTACTGTCTGTGTGTGGCCGTGTGGCTGACTGGGGGTCTGTGGCCAGCGTGGCGTTTAGCTGCTAAACACCCGAGCCAGCGGCTCCCGGGCTGCTCCCCGGTCTGTGTGTACAGCCCCGTCTACTGTATGTGTGTGGCCGTGTGGCTGACTGGGGGTCTGTGGCCAGCGTGGCGTTAGCTGCTAAACCCCGAGCCAGCGGCTCCCGGGCTGCTCCCCGGTCTGTGTGTACAGCCCGTCTACTGTATGTGTGTGCCGTGTGGCTGACTGGGGGTCTGTGGCCAGCGTGGCGTTTAGCTGCTAAACCCCGAGCCAGCGGCTCCGGGCTGCTCCCCGGTCTGTGTGTACAGCCCCGTCTACTGTATGTGTGTGGCCGTTGTGGCTGACTGGGGGTCTGTGGCCAGCGTGGCGTTTAGCTGCTAAACCCGAGCCAGCGGCTCCGGGCTGCTCCCCGGTCTGTGTGTACAGCCCCGTCTACTGTATGTGTGTGGCCGTGTGGCTGACTGGGGGTCTGTGGCCAGCGTGGCGTTTAGCTGCTAAACCCCGAGCCAGCGGCTCCGGGCTGCTCCCCGGTCTGTGTGTACAGCCCCGTACTGTATGTGTGTGGCCGTGTGGCTGACTGGGGGTCTGTGGCCAGCGTGGCGTTTAGCTGCTAAAACCCGAGCCAGCGGCTCCCGGGCTGCTCCCGGTCTGTGTGTACAGCCCCGTCTACTGTATGTGTGTGGCCGTGTGGCTGACTGGGGTCTGTGGCCAGCGTGGCGTTTAGCTGCTAAACCCCGAGCCAGCGGCTCCCGGGCTGCTCCCCGGTCTGTGTGTACAGCCCCGTCTACTGTATGTGTGTGGCCGTGTGGCTGACTGGGGGTCTGTGGCCAGCGTGGCGTTTAGCTGCTAAAACCCGAGCCAGCGGCTCCCGGGCTGCTCCCCGGTCTGTGTGTACAGCCCCGTCTACTGTATGTGTGTGGCCGTGTGGCTGACTGGGGGTCTGTGGCCAGCGTGGCGTTTAGCTGCTAAACCCGAGCCAGCGGCTCCCGGGCTGCTCCCCGGTCTGTGTGTACAGCCCCGTCTACTGTATGTGTGTGGCCGTGTGGCTGACTGGGGGTCTGTGGCCAGCGTGGCGTTTAGCTGCTAAACCCCGAGCCAGCGGCTCCCGGGCTGCTCCCCGGTCTGTGTGTACAGCCCCGTCTACTGTATGTGTGTGGCCGTGTGGCTGACTGGGGGTCTGTGGCCAGCGTGGCGTTTAGCTGCTAAACCCCGAGCCAGCGGCTCCCGGCTGCTCCCCGGTCTGTGTGTACAGCCCGTCTACTGTATGTGTGTGGCCGTGTGGCTGACTGGGGGTCTGTGGCCAGCGTGGCGTTTAGCTGCTAAACCCGAGCCAGCGGCTCCCGGGCTGCTCCCCGGTCTGTGTGTACAGCCCCGTCTACTGTATGTGTGTGGCCGTGTGGCTGACTGGGGGTCTGTGGCCAGCGTGGCGTTTAGCTGCTAAACCCCGAGCCAGCGGCTCCCGGGCTGCTCCCCGGTCTGTGTGTACAGCCCCGTCTACTGTATGTGTGTGGCCGTGTGGCTGACTGGGGGTCTGTGGCCAGCGTGGCGTTTAGCTGCTAAACCCCGAGCCAGCGGCTCCCGGGCTGCTCCCCGGTCTGTGTGTACAGCCCCGTCTACTGTATGTGTGTGGCCGTGTGGCTGACTGGGGGTCTGTGGCCAGCGTGGCGTTTAGCTGCTAAACCCGAGCCAGCGGCTCCGGGCTGCTCCCCGGTCTGTGTGTACAGCCCCGTCTACTGTATGTGTGTGGCCGTGTGGCTGACTGGGGGTCTGTGGCCAGCGTGGCGTTTAGCTGCTAAACCCCGAGCCAGCGGCTCCCGGGCTGCTCCCCGGTCTGTGTGTACAGCCCCGTCTACTGTATGTGTGTGGCCGTGTGGCTGACTGGGGGTCTGTGGCCAGCGTGGCGTTTAGCTGCTAAACCCCGAGCCAGCGGCTCCCGGGCTGCTCCCCGGTCTGTGTGTACAGCCCCGTCTACTGTATGTGTGTGGCCGTGTGGCTGACTGGGGGTCTGTGGCCAGCGTGGCGTTTAGCTGCTAAACCCCGAGCCAGCGGCTCCCGGGCTGCTCCCCGGTCTGTGTGTACAGCCCCGTCTACTGTATGTGTGTGGCCGTGTGGCTGACTGGGGGTCTGTGGCCAGCGTGGCGTTTAGCTGCTAAACCCCGAGCCAGCGGCTCCCGGGCTGCTCCCCGGTCTGTGTGTACAGCCCGTCTACTGTATGTTGTGGCGTGTGGCTGACTGGGGGTCTGTGGCCAGCGTGGCGTTTAGCTGCTAAACCCGAGCCAGCGGCTCCCGGGCTGCTCCCCGGTCTGTGTGTACAGCCCCGTCTACTGTATGTGTGTGGCCGTGTGGCTGACTGGGGGTCTGTGGCCAGCGTGGCGTTAGCTGCTAAACCCCGAGCCAGCGGCTCCCGGGCTGCTCCCCGGTCTGTGTGTACAGCCCCGTCTACTGTATGTGTGTGGCCGTGTGGCTGACTGGGGGTCTGTGGCCAGCGTGGCGTTTAGCTGCTAAACCCCGAGCCAGCGGCTCCCGGGCTGCTCCCCGGTCTGTGTGTACAGCCCCGTCTACTGTATGTGTGTGGCCGTGTGGCTGACTGGGGGTCTGTGGCCAGCGTGGCGTTTAGCTGCTAAACCCCGAGCCAGCGGCTCCCGGGCTGCTCCCCGGTCTGTGTGTACAGCCCCGTCTACTGTATGTGTGTGGCCGTGTGGCTGACTGGGGGTCTGTGGCCAGCGTGGCGTTTAGCTGCTAAACCCCGAGCCAGCGGCTCCCGGGCTGCTCCCCGGTCTGTGTGTACAGCCCCGTCTACTGTATGTGTGTGGCCGTGTGGCTGACTGGGGGTCTGTGGCCAGCGTGGCGTTTAGCTGCTAAACCCCGAGCCAGCGGCTCCCGGGCTGCTCCCCGGTCTGTGTGTACAGCCCCGTCTACTGTATGTGTGTGGCCGTGTGGCTGACTGGGGGTCTGTGGCCAGCGTGGCGTTTAGCTGCTAAACCCCGAGCCAGCGGCTCCCGGGCTGCTCCCCGGTCTGTGTGTACAGCCCGTCTACTGTATGTGTGTGGCCGTGTGGCTGACTGGGGGTCTGTGGCCAGCGTGGCGTTTAGCTGCTAAAACCCGAGCCAGCGGCTCCCGGGCTGCTCCCGGTCTGTGTGTACAGCCCCGTCTACTGTATGTGTGTGGCCGTGTGGCTGACTGGGGGTCTGTGGCCAGCGTGGCGTTTAGCTGCTAAACCCGAGCCAGCGGCTCCCGGCTGCTCCCCGGTCTGTGTGTACAGCCCCGTCTACTGTATGTGTGTGGCCGTGTGGCTGACTGGGGGTCTGTGGCCAGCGTGGCGTTTAGCTGCTAAACCCCGAGCCAGCGGCTCCCGGGCTGCTCCCCGGTCTGTGTGTACAGCCCCGTCTACTGTATGTGTGTGGCCGTGTGGCTGACTGGGGGTCTGTGGCCAGCGTGGCGTTTAGCTGCTAAACCCCGAGCCAGCGGCTCCCGGGCTGCTCCCCGGTCTGTGTGTACAGCCCCGTCTACTGTATGTGTGTGGCCGTGTGGCTGACTGGGGGTCTGTGGCCAGCGTGGCGTTTAGCTGCTAAACCCGAGCCAGCGGCTCCCGGGCTGCTCCCCGGTCTGTGTGTACAGCCCCGTCTACTGTATGTGTGTGGCCGTGTGGCTGACTGGGGGTCTGTGGCCAGCGTGGCGTTTAGCTGCTAAACCCCGAGCCAGCGGCTCCCGGGCTGCTCCCCGGTCTGTGTGTACAGCCCCGTCTACTGTATGTGTGTGGCCGTGTGGCTGACTGGGGGTCTGTGGCCAGCGTGGCGTTTAGCTGCTAAACCCCGAGCCAGCGGCTCCCGGGCTGCTCCCGGTCTGTGTGTACAGCCCCGTCTACTGTATGTGTGTGGCCGTGTGGCTGACTGGGGGTCTGTGGCCAGCGTGGCGTTTAGCTGCTAAACCCCGAGCCAGCGGCTCCCGGGCTGCTCCCCGGTCTGTGTGTACAGCCCCGTCTACTGTATGTGTGTGGCCGTGTGGCTGACTGGGGGTCTGTGGCCAGCGTGGCGTTTAGCTGCTAAACCCCGAGCCAGCGGCTCCGGGCTGCTCCCCGGTCTGTGTGTACAGCCCCGTCTACTGTATGTGTGTGGCCGTGTGGCTGACTGGGGGTCTGTGGCCAGCGTGGCGTTTAGCTGCTAAACCCCGAGCCAGCGGCTCCCGGGCTGCTCCCCGGTCTGTGTGTACAGCCCCGTCTACTGTATGTGTGTGGCCGTGTGGCTGACTGGGGGTCTGTGGCCAGCGTGGCGTTTAGCTGCTAAACCCCGAGCCAGCGGCTCCCGGGCTGCTCCCCGGTCTGTGTGTACAGCCCCGTCTACTGTATGTGTGTGGCCGTGTGGCTGACTGGGGGTCTGTGGCCAGCGTGGCGTTTAGCTGCTAAACCCCGAGCCAGCGGCTCCCGGGCTGCTCCCCGGTCTGTGTGTACAGCCCCGTCTACTGTATGTGTGTGGCGCGTGTGGCTGACTGGGGGTCTGTGGCCAGCGTGGCGTTTAGCTGCTAAACCCCGAGCCAGCGGCTCCCGGGCTGCCCCGGTCTGTGTGTACAGCCCCGTCTACTGTATGTGTGTGGCCGTGTGGCTGACTGGGGGTCTGTGGCCAGCGTGGCGTTTAGCTGCTAAACCCCGAGCCAGCGGCTCCCGGGCTGCTCCCCGGTCTGTGTGTACAGCCCCGTCTACTGTATGTGTGTGGCCGTGTGGCTGACTGGGGGTCTGTGGCCAGCGTGGCGTTTAGCTGCTAAACCCGAGCCAGCGGCTCCCGGGCTGCTCCCCGGTCTGTGTGTACAGCCCCGTCTACTGTATGTGTGTGGCCGTGTGGCTGACTGGGTGGCAAGCTGGCCAGGTTATTAAACGAGCCAGCGGCTCCTTCTCTCCCCGTGTGTTCCTGTATACTGTCTGTGCCGTGTGGCTTTGGGGGTCTGTGGCCAGCGTGGCGTTTAGCTGCTAAACCCGAGCCAGCGGCTCCCGGGCTGCTCCCCGGTCTGTGTGTACAGCCCCGTCTACTGTATGTGTGTGGCCGTGTGGCTGACTGGGGGTCTGTGGCCAGCGTGGCGTTTAGCTGCTAAACCCGAGCCAGCGGCTCCCGGGCTGCTCCCCGGTCTGTGTGTACAGCCCCGTCTACTGTATGTGTGTGGCCGTGTGGCTGACTGGGGGTCTGTGGCCAGCGTGGCGTTTAGCTGCTAAACCCCGAGCCAGCGGCTCCCGGGCTGCTCCCCGGTCTGTGTGTACAGCCCCGTCTACTGTATGTGTGTGGCCGTGTGGCTGACTGGGGGTCTGTGGCCAGCGTGGCGTTTAGCTGCTAAACCCCGAGCCAGCGGCTCCCGGGCTGCTCCCGGTCTGTGTGTACAGCCCCGTCTACTGTATGTGTGTGGCCGTGTGGCTGACTGGGGGTCTGTGGCCAGCGTGGCGTTTAGCTGCTAAACCCGAGCCAGCGGCTCCCGGGCTGCTCCCCGGTCTGTGTGTACAGCCCCGTCTACTGTATGTGTGTGGCCGTGTGGCTGACTGGGGGTCTGTGGCCAGCGTGGCGTTTAGCTGCTAAACCCCGAGCCAGCGGCTCCCGGGCTGCTCCCCGGTCTGTGTGTACAGCCCCGTCTACTGTATGTGTGTGGCCGTGTGGCTGACTGGGGGTCTGTGGCCAGCGTGGCGTTTAGCTGCTAAACCCCGAGCCAGCGGCTCCCGGGCTGCTCCCCGGTCTGTGTGTACAGCCCCGTCTACTGTATGTGTGTGGCCGTGTGGCTGACTGGGGGTCTGTGGCCAGCGTGGCGTTTAGCTGCTAAACCCGAGCCAGCGGCTCCCGGGCTGCTCCCCGGTCTGTGTGTACAGCCCCGTCTACTGTATGTGTGTGGCCGTGTGGCTGACTGGGGGTCTGTGGCCAGCGTGGCGTTTAGCTGCTAAACCCCGAGCCAGCGGCTCCCGGGCTGCTCCCCGGTCTGTGTGTACAGCCCCGTCTACTGTATGTGTGTGGCCGTGTGGCTGACTGGGGGTCTGTGGCCAGCGTGGCGTTTAGCTGCTAAACCCGAGCCAGCGGCTCCCGGGCTGCTCCCCGGTCTGTGTGTACAGCCCCGTCTACTGTATGTGTGTGGCCGTGTGGCTGACTGGGGGTCTGTGGCCAGCGTGGCGTTTAGCTGCTAAACCCCGAGCCAGCGGCTCCCGGGCTGCTCCCCGGTCTGTGTGTACAGCCCCGTCTACTGTATGTGTGTGGCCGTGTGGCTGACTGGGGGTCTGTGGCCAGCGTGGCGTTTAGCTGCTAAAACCCGAGCCAGCGGCTCCCGGGCTGCTCCCGGTCTGTGTGTACAGCCCCGTCTACTGTATGTGTGTGGCCGTGTGGCTGACTGGGGGTCTGTGGCCAGCGTGGCGTTTAGCTGCTAAACCCCGAGCCAGCGGCTCCGGGCTGCTCCCCGGTCTGTGTGTACAGCCCCGTCTACTGTATGTGTGTGGCCGTGTGGCTGACTGGGGGTCTGTGGCCAGCGTGGCGTTTAGCTGCTAAACCCCGAGCCAGCGGCTCCCGGGCTGCTCCCCGGTCTGTGTGTACAGCCCCGTCTACTGTATGTGTGTGGCCGTGTGGCTGACTGGGGGTCTGTGGCCAGCGTGGCGTTTAGCTGCTAAACCCCGAGCCAGCGGCTCCCGGGCTGCTCCCCGGTCTGTGTGTACAGCCCCGTCTACTGTATGTGTGTGGCCGTGTGGCTGACTGGGGGTCTGTGGCCAGCGTGGCGTTTAGCTGCTAAACCCCGAGCCAGCGGCTCCCGGGCTGCTCCCCGGTCTGTGTGTACAGCCCCGTCTACTGTATGTGTGTGGCCGTGTGGCTGACTGGGGGTCTGTGGCCAGCGTGGCGTTTAGCTGCTAAACCCCGAGCCAGCGGCTCCCGGGCTGCTCCCCGGTCTGTGTGTACAGCCCCGTCTACTGTATGTGTGTGGCCGTGTGGCTGACTGGGGGTCTGTGGCCAGCGTGGCGTTTAGCTGCTAAACCCGAGCCAGCGGCTCCCGGGCTGCTCCCGGTCTGTGTGTACAGCCCCGTCTACTGTATGTGTGTGGCCGTGTGGCTGACTGGGGGTCTGTGGCCAGCGTGGCGTTTAGCTGCTAAACCCCGAGCCAGCGGCTCCCGGGCTGCTCCCGGTCTGTGTGTACAGCCCCGTCTACTGTATGTGTGTGGCCGTGTGGCTGACTGGGGGTCTGTGGCCAGCGTGGCGTTTAGCTGCTAAACCCGAGCCAGCGGCTCCCGGGCTGCTCCCCGGTCTGTGTGTACAGCCCCGTCTACTGTATGTGTGTGGCCGTGTGGCTGACTGGGGGTCTGTGGCCAGCGTGGCGTTTAGCTGCTAAACCCCGAGCCAGCGGCTCCCGGGCTGCTCCCCGGTCTGTGTGTACAGCCCCGTCTACTGTATGTGTGTGGCCGTGTGGCTGACTGGGGGTCTGTGGCCAGCGTGGCGTTTAGCTGCTAAACCCCGAGCCAGCGGCTCCCGGGCTGCTCCCCGGTCTGTGTGTACAGCCCCGTCTACTGTATGTGTGTGGCCGTGTGGCTGACTGGGGGTCTGTGGCCAGCGTGGCGTTTAGCTGCTAAACCCCGAGCCAGCGGCTCCCGGGCTGCTCCCCGGTCTGTGTGTACAGCCCCGTCTACTGTATGTGTGTGGCCGTGTGGCTGACTGGGGGTCTGTGGCCAGCGTGGCGTTTAGCTGCTAAACCCCGAGCCAGCGGCTCCCGGGCTGCTCCCCGGTCTGTGTGTACAGCCCCGTCTACTGTATGTGTGTGGCCGTGTGGCTGACTGGGGGTCTGTGGCCAGCGTGGCGTTTAGCTGCTAAACCCGAGCCAGCGGCTCCCGGGCTGCTCCCCGGTCTGTGTGTACAGCCCCGTCTACTGTATGTGTGTGGCCGTGTGGCTGACTGGGGGTCTGTGGCCAGCGTGGCGTTTAGCTGCTAAACCCCGAGCCAGCGGCTCCCGGGCTGCTCCCCGGTCTGTGTGTACAGCCCCGTCTACTGTATGTGTGTGGCCGTGTGGCTGACTGGGGGTCTGTGGCCAGCGTGGCGTTTAGCTGCTAAACCCCGAGCCAGCGGCTCCCGGGCTGCTCCCCGGTCTGTGTGTACAGCCCCGTCTACTGTATGTGTGTGGCCGTGTGGCTGACTGGGGGTCTGTGGCCAGCGTGGCGTTTAGCTGCTAAACCCGAGCCAGCGGCTCCCGGGCTGCTCCCCGGTCTGTGTGTACAGCCCCGTCTACTGTATGTGTGTGGCCGTGTGGCTGACTGGGGGTCTGTGGCCAGCGTGGCGTTTAGCTGCTAAACCCGAGCCAGCGGCTCCCGGGCTGCTCCCCGGTCTGTGTGTACAGCCCCGTCTACTGTATGTGTGTGGCCGTGTGGCTGACTGGGGGTCTGTGGCCAGCGTGGCGTTTAGCTGCTAAACCCCGAGCCAGCGGCTCCCGGGCTGCTCCCCGGTCTGTGTGTACAGCCCCGTCTACTGTATGTGTGTGGCCGTGTGGCTGACTGGGGGTCTGTGGCCAGCGTGGCGTTTAGCTGCTAAACCCCGAGCCAGCGGCTCCCGGGCTGCTCCCGGTCTGTGTGTACAGCCCCGTCTACTGTATGTGTGTGGCCGTGTGGCTGACTGGGGGTCTGTGGCCAGCGTGGCGTTTAGCTGCTAAACCCCGAGCCAGCGGCTCCCGGGCTGCTCCCCGGTCTGTGTGTACAGCCCCGTCTACTGTATGTGTGTGGCCGTGTGGCTGACTGGGGGTCTGTGGCCAGCGTGGCGTTTAGCTGCTAAACCCGAGCCAGCGGCTCCCGGGCTGCTCCCGGTCTGTGTGTACAGCCCCGTCTACTGTATGTGTGTGGCCGTGTGGCTGACTGGGGGTCTGTGGCCAGCGTGGCGTTTAGCTGCAAAACCCGAGCCAGCGGCTCCCGGGCTGCTCCCCGGTCTGTGTGTACAGCCCCGTCTACTGTATGTGTGTGGCCGTGTGGCTGACTGGGGGTCTGTGGCCAGCGTGGCGTTTAGCTGCTAAACCCCGAGCCAGCGGCTCCCGGGCTGCTCCCGGTCTGTGTGTACAGCCCCGTCTACTGTATGTGTGTGGCCGTGTGGCTGACTGGGGGTCTGTGGCCAGCGTGGCGTTTAGCTGCTAAACCCCGAGCCAGCGGCTCCCGGCTGCTCCCGGTCTGTGTGTACAGCCCCGTCTACTGTATGTGTGTGGCCGTGTGGCTGACTGGGGGTCTGTGGCCAGCGTGGCGTTTAGCTGCTAAACCCGAGCCAGCGGCTCCCGGCTGCTCCCCGGTCTGTGTGTACAGCCCCGTCTACTGTATGTGTGTGGCGTGTGGCTGACTGGGGGTCTGTGGCCAGCGTGGCGTTTAGCTGCTAAACCCGAGCCAGCGGCTCCCGGGCTGCTCCCCGGTCTGTGTGTACAGCCCCGTCTACTGTATGTGTGTGGCCGTGTGGCTGACTGGGGGTCTGTGGCCAGCGTGGCGTTTAGCTGCTAAACCCGAGCCAGCTCTCCGGGCTGCTCCCGGTCTGTGTGTACAGCCCGTCTACTGTATGTGTGTGGCCGTGTGGCTGACTGGGGGTCTGTGGCCAGCGTGGCGTTTAGCTGCTAAACCCCGAGCCAGCGGCTCCCGGGCTGCTCCCCGGTCTGTGTGTACAGCCCCGTCTACTGTATGTGTGTGGCCGTGTGGCTGACTGGGGGTCTGTGGCCAGCGTGGCGTTTAGCTGCTAAACCCGAGCCAGCGGCTCCCGGGCTGCTCCCCGGTCTGTGTGTACAGCCCCGTCTACTGTATGTGTGTGGCCGTGTGGCTGACTGGGGGTCTGTGGCCAGCGTGGCGTTTAGCTGCTAAACCCCGAGCCAGCGGCTCCCGGGCTGCTCCCGGTCTGTGTGTACAGCCCCGTCTACTGTATGTGTGTGGCCGTGTGGCTGACTGGGGGTCTGTGGCCAGCGTGGCGTTTAGCTGCTAAACCCGAGCCAGCGGCTCCCGGGCTGCTCCCCGGTCTGTGTGTACAGCCCCGTCTACTGTATGTGTGTGGCCGTGTGGCTGACTGGGGGTCTGTGGCCAGCGTGGCGTTTAGCTGCTAAACCCGAGCCAGCGGCTCCCGGGCTCTCCCGGTCTGTGTGTACAGCCCCGTCTACTGTATGTGTGTGGCCGTGTGGCTGACTGGGGGTCTGTGGCCAGCGTGGCGTTTAGCTGCTAAACCCGAGCCAGCGGCTCCCGGGCTGCTCCCCGGTCTGTGTGTACAGCCCCGTCTACTGTATGTGTGTGGCCGTGTGGCTGACTGGGGGTCTGTGGCCAGCGTGGCGTTTAGCTGCTAAACCCCGAGCCAGCGGCTCCCGGGCTGCTCCCCGGTCTGTGTGTACAGCCCCGTCTACTGTATGTGTGTGGCCGTGTGGCTGACTGGGGGTCTGTGGCCAGCGTGGCGTTTAGCTGCTAAACCCCGAGCCAGCGGCTCCCGGGCTGCTCCCCGGTCTGTGTGTACAGCCCCGTCTACTGTATGTGTGTGGCCGTGTGGCTGACTGGGGGTCTGTGGCCAGCGTGGCGTTTAGCTGCTAAACCCCGAGCCAGCGGCTCCCGGGCTGCTCCCGGTCTGTGTGTACAGCCCCGTCTACTGTATGTGTGTGGCCGTGTGGCTGACTGGGGGTCTGTGGCCAGCGTGGCGTTTAGCTGCTAAACCCCGAGCCAGCGGCTCCCGGGCTGCTCCCCGGTCTGTGTGTACAGCCCCGTCTACTGTATGTGTGTGGCCGTGTGGCTGACTGGGGGTCTGTGGCCAGCGTGGCGTTTAGCTGCTAAACCCGAGCCAGCGGCTCCCGGGCTGCTCCCCGGTCTGTGTGTACAGCCCCGTCTACTGTATGTGTGTGGCCGTGTGGCTGACTGGGGGTCTGTGGCCAGCGTGGCGTTTAGCTGCTAAACCCCGAGCCAGCGGCTCCCGGCTGCTCCCCGGTCTGTGTGTACAGCCCCGTCTACTGTATGTGTGTGGCCGTGTGGCTGACTGGGGGTCTGTGGCCAGCGTGGCGTTTAGCTGCTAAACCCCGAGCCAGCGGCTCCCGGGCTGCTCCCCGGTCTGTGTGTACAGCCCCGTCTACTGTATGTGTGTGGCCGTGTGGCTGACTGGGGGTCTGTGGCCAGCGTGGCGTTTAGCTGCTAAACCCGAGCCAGCGGCTCCCGGAGCTGCTCCCCGGTCTGTGTGTACAGCCCCGTCTACTGTATGTGTGTGGCCGTGTGGCTGACTGGGGGTCTGTGGCCAGCGTGGCGTTTAGCTGCTAAACCCCGAGCCAGCGGCTCCCGGGCTGCCCCGGTCTGTGTGTACAGCCCCGTCTACTGTATGTGTGTGGCCGTGTGGCTGACTGGGGGTCTGTGGCCAGCGTGGCGTTTAGCTGCTAAACCCGAGCCAGCGGCTCCCGGGCTGCTCCCCGGTCTGTGTGTACAGCCCCGTCTACTGTATGTGTGTGGCCGTGTGGCTGACTGGGGGTCTGTGGCCAGCGTGGCGTTTAGCTGCTAAACCCCGAGCCAGCGGCTCCCGGGCTGCTCCCCGGTCTGTGTGTACAGCCCCGTCTACTGTATGTGTGTGGCCGTGTGGCTGACTGGGGGTCTGTGGCCAGCGTGGCGTTTAGCTGCTAAACCCGAGCCAGCGGCTCCCGGGCTGCTCCCCGGTCTGTGTGTACAGCCCCGTCTACTGTATGTGTGTGGCCGTGTGGCTGACTGGGGGTCTGTGGCCAGCGTGGCGTTTAGCTGCTAAACCCGAGCCAGCGGCTCCCGGGCTGCTCCCCGGTCTGTGTGTACAGCCCCGTCTACTGTATGTGTGTGGCCGTGTGGCTGACTGGGGGTCTGTGGCCAGCGTGGCGTTTAGCTGCTAAACCCCGAGCCAGCGGCTCCCGGCTGCTCCCCGGTCTGTGTGTACAGCCCCGTCTACTGTATGTGTGTGGCCGTGTGGCTGACTGGGGGTCTGTGGCCAGCGTGGCGTTTAGCTGCTAAACCCCGAGCCAGCGGCTCCCGGGCTGCTCCCCGGTCTGTGTGTACAGCCCCGTCTACTGTATGTGTGTGGCCGTGTGGCTGACTGGGGGTCTGTGGCCAGCGTGGCGTTTAGCTGCTAAACCCGAGCCAGCGGCTCCCGGGCTGCTCCCCGGTCTGTGTGTACAGCCCCGTCTACTGTATGTGTGTGGCCGTGTGGCTGACTGGGGGTCTGTGGCCAGCGTGGCGTTTAGCTGCTAAACCCGAGCCAGCGGCTCCCGGGCTGCTCCCCGGTCTGTGTGTACAGCCCCGTCTACTGTATGTGTGTGGCCGTGTGGCTGACTGGGGGTCTGTGGCCAGCGTGGCGTTTAGCTGCTAAACCCGAGCCAGCGGCTCCCGGGCTGCTCCCCGGTCTGTGTGTACAGCCCCGTCTACTGTATGTGTGTGGCCGTGTGGCTGACTGGGGGTCTGTGGCCAGCGTGGCGTTTAGCTGCTAAACCCGAGCCAGCGGCTCCCGGGCTGCTCCCGGTCTGTGTGTACAGCCCCGTCTACTGTATGTGTGTGGCCGTGTGGCTGACTGGGGGTCTGTGGCCAGCGTGGCGTTTAGCTGCTAAACCCCGAGCCAGCGGCTCCCGGGCTGCTCCCCGGTCTGTGTGTACAGCCCCGTCTACTGTATGTGTGTGGCCGTGTGGCTGACTGGGGGTCTGTGGCCAGCGTGGCGTTTAGCTGCTAAAACCCGAGCCAGCGGCTCCCGGGCTGCTCCCCGGTCTGTGTGTACAGCCCCGTCTACTGTATGTGTGTGGCCGTGTGGCTGACTGGGGGTCTGTGGCCAGCGTGGCGTTTAGCTGCTAAACCCCGAGCCAGCGGCTCCCGGGCTGCTCCCCGGTCTGTGTGTACAGCCCCGTCTACTGTATGTGTGTGGCCGTGTGGCTGACTGGGGGTCTGTGGCCAGCGTGGCGTTTAGCTGCTAAACCCGAGCCAGCGGCTCCCGGGCTGCTCCCCGGTCTGTGTGTACAGCCCCGTCTACTGTATGTGTGTGGCCGTGTGGCTGACTGGGGGTCTGTGGCCAGCGTGGCGTTTAGCTGCTAAACCCCGAGCCAGCGGCTCCCGGGCTGCTCCCGGTCTGTGTGTACAGCCCCGTCTACTGTATGTGTGTGGCCGTGTGGCTGACTGGGGGTCTGTGGCCAGCGTGGCGTTTAGCTGCTAAACCCCGAGCCAGCGGCTCCCGGCTGCTCCCCGGTCTGTGTGTACAGCCCCGTCTACTGTATGTGTGTGGCCGTGTGGCTGACTGGGGGTCTGTGGCCAGCGTGGCGTTTAGCTGCTAAACCCGAGCCAGCGGCTCCCGGGCTGCTCCCGGTCTGTGTGTACAGCCCCGTCTACTGTATGTGTGTGGCCGTGTGGCTGACTGGGGGTCTGTGGCCAGCGTGGCGTTTAGCTGCTAAACCCCGAGCCAGCGGCTCCCGGGCTGCTCCCCGGTCTGTGTGTACAGCCCCGTCTACTGTATGTGTGTGGCCGTGTGGCTGACTGGGGGTCTGTGGCCAGCGTGGCGTTTAGCTGCTAAACCCGAGCCAGCGGCTCCCGGGCTGCTCCCCGGTCTGTGTGTACAGCCCCGTCTACTGTATGTGTGTGGCCGTGTGGCTGACTGGGGGTCTGTGGCCAGCGTGGCGTTTAGCTGCTAAACCCCGAGCCAGCGGCTCCCGGGCTGCTCCCCGGTCTGTGTGTACAGCCCCGTCTACTGTATGTGTGTGGCCGTGTGGCTGACTGGGGGTCTGTGGCCAGCGTGGCGTTTAGCTGCTAAACCCGAGCCAGCGGCTCCCGGGCTGCTCCCCGGTCTGTGTGTACAGCCCCGTCTACTGTATGTGTGTGGCCGTGTGGCTGACTGGGGGTCTGTGGCCAGCGTGGCGTTTAGCTGCTAAACCCCGAGCCAGCGGCTCCCGGGCTGCTCCCCGGTCTGTGTGTACAGCCCCGTCTACTGTATGTGTGTGGCCGTGTGGCTGACTGGGGGTCTGTGGCCAGCGTGGCGTTTAGCTGCTAAACCCCGAGCCAGCGGCTCCCGGGCTGCTCCCCGGTCTGTGTGTACAGCCCCGTCTACTGTATGTGTGT
The DNA here is from genome assembly GCA_021432705.1 of Caranx ignobilis. NCBI lineage: Eukaryota > Metazoa > Chordata > Actinopteri > Carangiformes > Carangidae > Caranx > Caranx ignobilis. The sequence goes on from MU270014.1 coordinate 5,433,762, forward strand.
GGCCGTGTGGCTGACTGGGGGTCTGTGGCCAGCGTGGCGTTTAGCTGCTAAACCCCGAGCCAGCGGCTCCCGGGCTGCTCCCCGGTCTGTGTGTACAGCCCCGTCTACTGTATGTGTGTGGCCGTGTGGCTGACTGGGGGTCTGTGGCCAGCGTGGCGTTTAGCTGCTAAACCCCGAGCCAGCGGCTCCGGGCTGCTCCCCGGTCTGTGTGTACAGCCCCGTCTACTGTATGTGTGTGGCCGTGTGGCTGACTGGGGGTCTGTGGCCAGCGTGGCGTTTAGCTGCTAAACCCCGAGCCAGCGGCTCCCGGGCTGCTCCCCGGTCTGTGTGTACAGCCCCGTCTACTGTATGTGTGTGGCCGTGTGGCTGACTGGGGGTCTGTGGCCAGCGTGGCGTTTAGCTGCTAAACCCCGAGCCAGCGGCTCCCGGGCTGCTCCCCGGTCTGTGTGTACAGCCCCGTCTACTGTATGTGTGTGGCCGTGTGGCTGACTGGGGGTCTGTGGCCAGCGTGGCGTTTAGCTGCTAAACCCCGAGCCAGCGGCTCCCGGCTGCTCCCCGGTCTGTGTGTACAGCCCCGTCTACTGTATGTGTGTGGCCGTGTGGCTGACTGGGGGTCTGTGGCCAGCGTGGCGTTTAGCTGCTAAACCCCGAGCCAGCGGCTCCCGGCTGCTCCCCGGTCTGTGTGTACAGCCCCGTCTACTGTATGTGTGTGGCCGTGTGGCTGACTGGGGGTCTGTGGCCAGCGTGGCGTTTAGCTGCTAAACCCCGAGCCAGCGGCTCCCGGGCTGCTCCCCGGTCTGTGTGTACAGCCCCGTCTACTGTATGTGTGTGGCCGTGTGGCTGACTGGGGGTCTGTGGCCAGCGTGGCGTTTAGCTGCTAAACCCGAGCCAGCGGCTCCCGGGCTGCTCCCGGTCTGTGTGTACAGCCCCGTCTACTGTATGTGTGTGGCCGTGTGGCTGACTGGGGGTCTGTGGCCAGCGTGGCGTTTAGCTGCTAAACCCCGAGCCAGCGGCTCCCGGGCTGCTCCCCGGTCTGTGTGTACAGCCCCGTCTACTGTGTGTGTGGCCGTGTGGCTGACTGGGGGTCTGTGGCCAGCGTGGCGTTTAGCTGCTAAACCCGAGCCAGCGGCTCCCGGGCTGCTCCCGGTCTGTGTGTACAGCCCCGTCTACTGTATGTGTGTGGCCGTGTGGCTGACTGGGGGTCTGTGGCCAGCGTGGCGTTTAGCTGCTAAACCCCGAGCCAGCGGCTCCCGGGCTGCTCCCGGTCTGTGTGTACAGCCCCGTCTACTGTATGTGTGTGGCCGTGTGGCTGACTGGGGGTCTGTGGCCAGCGTGGCGTTTAGCTGCTAAACCCCGAGCCAGCGGCTCCCGGGCTGCTCCCCGGTCTGTGTGTACAGCCCCGTCTACTGTATGTGTGTGGCCGTGTGGCTGACTGGGGGTCTGTGGCCAGCGTGGCGTTTAGCTGCTAAACCCCGAGCCAGCGGCTCCCGGGCTGCTCCCCGGTCTGTGTGTACAGCCCCGTCTACTGTATGTGTGTGGCCGTGTGGCTGACTGGGGGTCTGTGGCCAGCGTGGCGTTTAGCTGCTAAACCCCGAGCCAGCGGCTCCCGGGCTGCTCCCCGGTCTGTGTGTACAGCCCCGTCTACTGTATGTGTGTGGCCGTGTGGCTGACTGGGGTCTGTGGCCAGCGTGGCGTTTAGCTGCTAAACCCCGAGCCAGCGGCTCCCGGGCTGCTCCCCGGTCTGTGTGTACAGCCCCGTCTACTGTATGTGTGTGGCCGTGTGGCTGACTGGGGGTCTGTGGCCAGCGTGGCGTTTAGCTGCTAAACCCCGAGCCAGCGGCTCCCGGGCTGCTCCCGGTCTGTGTGTACAGCCCCGTCTACTGTATGTGTGTGGCCGTGTGGCTGACTGGGGGTCTGTGGCCAGCGTGGCGTTTAGCTGCTAAACCCGAGCCAGCGGCTCCGGGCTGCTCCCCGGTCTGTGTGTACAGCCCCGTCTACTGTATGTGTGTGGCCGTGTGGCTGACTGGGGGTCTGTGGCCAGCGTGGCGTTTAGCTGCTAAACCCCGAGCCAGCGGCTCCCGGGCTGCTCCCGGTCTGTGTGTACAGCCCCGTCTACTGTATGTGTGTGGCCGTGTGGCTGACTGGGGGTCTGTGGCCAGCGTGGCGTTTAGCTGCTAAACCCCGAGCCAGCGGCTCCGGGCTGCTCCCCGGTCTGTGTGTACAGCCCCGTCTACTGTATGTGTGTGGCCGTGTGGCTGACTGGGGGTCTGTGGCCAGCGTGGCGTTTAGCTGCTAAACCCCGAGCCAGCGGCTCCCGGCTGCTCCCCGGTCTGTGTGTACAGCCCCGTCTACTGTATGTGTGTGGCCGTGTGGCTGACTGGGGGTCTGTGGCCAGCGTGGCGTTTAGCTGCTAAACCCGAGCCAGCGGCTCCCGGGCTGCTCCCCGGTCTGTGTGTACAGCCCCGTCTACTGTATGTGTGTGGCCGTGTGGCTGACTGGGGGTCTGTGGCCAGCGTGGCGTTTAGCTGCTAAACCCCGAGCCAGCGGCTCCCGGCTGCTCCCCGGTCTGTGTGTACAGCCCCGTCTACTGTATGTGTGTGGCCGTGTGGCTGACTGGGGGTCTGTGGCCAGCGTGGCGTTTAGCTGCTAAACCCCGAGCCAGCGGCTCCCGGGCTGCTCCCGGTCTGTGTGTACAGCCCCGTCTACTGTATGTGTGTGGCCGTGTGGCTGACTGGGGGTCTGTGGCCAGCGTGGCGTTTAGCTGCTAAACCCCGAGCCAGCGGCTCCCGGGCTGCTCCCCGGTCTGTGTGTACAGCCCCGTCTACTGTATGTGTGTGGCCGTGTGGCTGACTGGGGGTCTGTGGCCAGCGTGGCGTTTAGCTGCTAAACCCCGAGCCAGCGGCTCCCGGGCTGCTCCCCGGTCTGTGTGTACAGCCCCGTCTACTGTATGTGTGTGGCCGTGTGGCTGACTGGGGGTCTGTGGCCAGCGTGGCGTTTAGCTGCTAAACCCGAGCCAGCGGCTCCCGGGCTGCTCCCCGGTCTGTGTGTACAGCCCCGTCTACTGTATGTGTGTGGCCGTGTGGCTGACTGGGGGTCTGTGGCCAGCGTGGCGTTTAGCTGCTAAACCCCGAGCCAGCGGCTCCCGGGCTGCTCCCCGGTCTGTGTGTACAGCCCCGTCTACTGTATGTGTGTGGCCGTGTGGCTGACTGGGGGTCTGTGGCCAGCGTGGCGTTTAGCTGCTAAACCCCGAGCCAGCGGCTCCCGGGCTGCTCCCCGGTCTGTGTGTACAGCCCCGTCTACTGTATGTGTGTGGCCGTGTGGCTGACTGGGGGTCTGTGGCCAGCGTGGCGTTTAGCTGCTAAACCCCGAGCCAGCGGCTCCCGGGCTGCTCCCCGGTCTGTGTGTACAGCCCCGTCTACTGTATGTGTGTGGCCGTGTGGCTGACTGGGGGTCTGTGGCCAGCGTGGCGTTTAGCTGCTAAACCCCGAGCCAGCGGCTCCCGGGCTGCTCCCCGGTCTGTGTGTACAGCCCCGTCTACTGTATGTGTGTGGCCGTGTGTGGCTGACTGGGGGTCTGTGGCCAGCGTGGCGTTTAGCTGCTAAACCCGAGCCAGCGGCTCCCGGGCTGCTCCCCGGTCTGTGTGTACAGCCCCGTCTACTGTATGTGTGTGGCCGTGTGGCTGACTGGGGGTCTGTGGCCAGCGTGGCGTTTAGCTGCTAAACCCCGAGCCAGCGGCTCCCGGGCTGCTCCCCGGTCTGTGTGTACAGCCCCGTCTACTGTATGTGTGTGGCCGTGTGGCTGACTGGGGGTCTGTGGCCAGCGTGGCGTTTAGCTGCTAAACCCCGAGCCAGCGGCTCCCGGGCTGCTCCCCGGTCTGTGTGTACAGCCCCGTCTACTGTATGTGTGTGGCCGTGTGGCTGACTGGGGGTCTGTGGCCAGCGTGGCGTTTAGCTGCTAAACCCCGAGCCAGCGGCTCCCGGGCTGCTCCCCGGTCTGTGTGTACAGCCCCGTCTACTGTATGTGTGTGGCCGTGTGGCTGACTGGGGGTCTGTGGCCAGCGTGGCGTTTAGCTGCTAAACCCCGAGCCAGCGGCTCCCGGCTGCTCCCGGTCTGTGTGTACAGCCCCGTCTACTGTATGTGTGTGGCCGTGTGGCTGACTGGGGGTCTGTGGCCAGCGTGGCGTTTAGCTGCTAAACCCCGAGCCAGCGGCTCCCGGGCTGCTCCCGGTCTGTGTGTACAGCCCCGTCTACTGTATGTGTGTGGCCGTGTGGCTGACTGGGGGTCTGTGGCCAGCGTGGCGTTTAGCTGCTAAACCCGAGCCAGCGGCTCCCGGCTGCTCCCCGGTCTGTGTGTACAGCCCCGTCTACTGTATGTGTGTGGCCGTGTGGCTGACTGGGGGTCTGTGGCCAGCGTGGCGTTTAGCTGCTAAACCCCGAGCCAGCGGCTCCCGGGCTGCTCCCCGGTCTGTGTGTACAGCCCCGTCTACTGTATGTGTGTGGCCGTGTGGCTGACTGGGGGTCTGTGGCCAGCGTGGCGTTTAGCTGCTAAACCCCGAGCCAGCGGCTCCCGGGCTGCTCCCCGGTCTGTGTGTACAGCCCCGTCTACTGTATGTGTGTGTGCCGTGTGGCTGACTGGGGGTCTGTGGCCAGCGTGGCGTTTAGCTGCTAAACCCCGAGCCAGCGGCTCCGGGCTGCTCCCCGGTCTGTGTGTACAGCCCCGTCTACTGTATGTGTGTGGCCGTGTGGCTGACTGGGGGTCTGTGGCCAGCGTGGCGTTTAGCTGCTAAACCCCGAGCCAGCGGCTCCCGGGCTGCTCCCCGGTCTGTGTGTACAGCCCCGTCTACTGTATGTGTGTGGCGTGTGGCTGACTGGGGGTCTGTGGCCAGCGTGGCGTTTAGCTGCTAAACCCCGAGCCAGCGGCTCCCGGGCTGCTCCCCGGTCTGTGTGTACAGCCCCGTCTACTGTATGTGTGTGGCCGTGTGGCTGACTGGGGGTCTGTGGCCAGCGTGGCGTTTAGCTGCTAAACCCCGAGCCAGCGGCTCCCGGGCTGCTCCCGGTCTGTGTGTACAGCCCCGTCTACTGTATGTGTGTGGCCGTGTGGCTGACTGGGGGTCTGTGGCCAGCGTGGCGTTTAGCTGCTAAACCCGAGCCAGCGGCTCCCGGCTGCTCCCCGGTCTGTGTGTACAGCCCCGTCTACTGTATGTGTGTGGCCGTGTGGCTGACTGGGGGTCTGTGGCCAGCGTGGCGTTTAGCTGCTAAACCCGAGCCAGCGGCTCCCGGGCTGCTCCCCGGTCTGTGTGTACAGCCCCGTCTACTGTATGTGTGTGGCCGTGTGGCTGACTGGGGGTCTGTGGCCAGCGTGGCGTTTAGCTGCTAAACCCCGAGCCAGCGGCTCCCGGGCTGCTCCCCGGTCTGTGTGTACAGCCCCGTCTACTGTATGTGTGTGGCCGTGTGGCTGACTGGGGGTCTGTGGCCAGCGTGGCGTTTAGCTGCTAAACCCCGAGCCAGCGGCTCCCGGGCTGCTCCCCGGTCTGTGTGTACAGCCCCGTCTACTGTATGTGTGTGGCCGTGTGGCTGACTGGGGGTCTGTGGCCAGCGTGGCGTTTAGCTGCTAAACCCCGAGCCAGCGGCTCCCGGGCTGCTCCCCGGTCTGTGTGTACAGCCCCGTCTACTGTATGTGTGTGGCCGTGTGGCTGACTGGGGGTCTGTGGCCAGCGTGGCGTTTAGCTGCTAAACCCGAGCCAGCGGCTCCCGGCTGCTCCCCGGTCTGTGTGTACAGCCCCGTCTACTGTATGTGTGTGGCCGTGTGGCTGACTGGGGGTCTGTGGCCAGCGTGGCGTTTAGCTGCTAAACCCCGAGCCAGCGGCTCCCGGCTGCTCCCCGGTCTGTGTGTACAGCCCCGTCTACTGTATGTGTGTGGCCGTGTGGCTGACTGGGGGTCTGTGGCCAGCGTGGCGTTTAGCTGCTAAACCCGAGCCAGCGGCTCCGGGCTGCTCCCCGGTCTGTGTGTACAGCCCCGTCTACTGTATGTGTGTGGCCGTGTGGCTGACTGGGGGTCTGTGGCCAGCGTGGCGTTTAGCTGCTAAACCGCGAGCCAGCGGCTCCCGGGCTGCTCCCCGGTCTGTGTGTACAGCCCCGTCTACTGTATGTGTGGGCCGTGTGGCTGACTGGGGGTCTGTGGCCAGCGTGGCGTTTAGCTGCTAAACCCGAGCCAGCGGCTCCCGGGCTGCTCCCCGGTCTGTGTGTACAGCCCCGTCTACTGTATGTGTGTGGCCGTGTGGCTGACTGGGGGTCTGTGGCCAGCGTGGCGTTTAGCTGCTAAACCCCGAGCCAGCGGCTCCCGGGCTGCTCCCGGTCTGTGTGTACAGCCCCGTCTACTGTATGTGTGTGGCCGTGTGGCTGACTGGGGGTCTGTGGCCAGCGTGGCGTTTAGCTGCTAAAACCCGAGCCAGCGGCTCCCGGGCTGCTCCCCGGTCTGTGTGTACAGCCCCGTCTACTGTATGTGTGTGGCCGTGTGGCTGACTGGGGGTCTGTGGCCAGCGTGGCGTTTAGCTGCTAAACCCCGAGCCAGCGGCTCCCGGGCTGCTCCCCGGTCTGTGTGTACAGCCCCGTCTACTGTATGTGTGTGGCCGTGTGGCTGACTGGGGGTCTGTGGCCAGCGTGGCGTTTAGCTGCTAAACCCCGAGCCAGCGGCTCCCGGGCTGCTCCCCGGTCTGTGTGTACAGCCCCGTCTACTGTATGTGTGTGGCCGTGTGGCTGACTGGGGGTCTGTGGCCAGCGTGGCGTTTAGCTGCTAAACCCGAGCCAGCGGCTCCCGGGCTGCTCCCCGGTCTGTGTGTACAGCCCCGTCTACTGTATGTGTGTGGCCGTGTGGCTGACTGGGGGTCTGTGGCCAGCGTGGCGTTTAGCTGCTAAACCCCGAGCCAGCGGCTCCCGGGCTGCTCCCCGGTCTGTGTGTACAGCCCCGTCTACTGTATGTGTGTGGCCGTGTGGCTGACTGGGGGTCTGTGGCCAGCGTGGCGTTTAGCTGCTAACACCCGAGCCAGCGGCTCCCGGGCTGCTCCCCGGTCTGTGTGTACAGCCCCGTCTACTGTATGTGTGTGGCCGTGTGGCTGACTGGGGGTCTGTGGCCAGCGTGGCGTTTAGCTGCTAAACCCCGAGCCAGCGGCTCCCGGGCTGCTCCCGGTCTGTGTGTACAGCCCCGTCTACTGTATGTGTGTGGCCGTGTGGCTGACTGGGGGTCTGTGGCCAGCGTGGCGTTTAGCTGCTAAACCCGAGCCAGCGGCTCCGGGCTGCTCCCCGGTCTGTGTGTACAGCCCCGTCTACTGTATGTGTGTGGCCGTGTGGCTGACTGGGGGTCTGTGGCCAGCGTGGCGTTTAGCTGCTAAACCCCGAGCCAGCGGCTCCGGGCTGCTCCCCGGTCTGTGTGTACAGCCCCGTCTACTGTATGTGTGTGGCCGTGTGGCTGACTGGGGGTCTGTGGCCAGCGTGGCGTTTAGCTGCTAAACCCCGAGCCAGCGGCTCCCGGGCTGCTCCCCGGTCTGTGTGTACAGCCCCGTCTACTGTATGTGTGTGGCCGTGTGGCTGACTGGGGGTCTGTGGCCAGCGTGGCGTTTAGCTGCTAAACCCCGAGCCAGCGGCTCCCGGGCTGCTCCCCGGTCTGTGTGTACAGCCCCGTCTACTGTATGTGTGTGGCCGTGTGGCTGACTGGGGGTCTGTGGCCAGCGTGGCGTTTAGCTGCTAAACCCCGAGCCAGCGGCTCCCGGGCTGCTCCCCGGTCTGTGTGTACAGCCCCGTCTACTGTATGTGTGTGGCCGTGTGGCTGACTGGGGGTCTGTGGCCAGCGTGGCGTTTAGCTGCTAAACCCCGAGCCAGCGGCTCCCGGGCTGCTCCCCGGTCTGTGTGTACAGCCCCGTCTACTGTATGTGTGTGGCCGTGTGGCTGACTGGGGGTCTGTGGCCAGCGTGGCGTTTAGCTGCTAAACCCGAGCCAGCGGCTCCCGGGCTGCTCCCCGGTCTGTGTGTACAGCCCCGTCTACTGTATGTGTGTGGCCGTGTGGCTGACTGGGGGTCTGTGGCCAGCGTGGCGTTTAGCTGCTAAACCCCGAGCCAGCGGCTCCCGGGCTGCTCCCCGGTCTGTGTGTACAGCCCCGTCTACTGTATGTGTGTGGCCGTGTGGCTGACTGGGGGTCTGTGGCCAGCGTGGCGTTTAGCTGCTAAACCCCGAGCCAGCGGCTCCCGGGCTGCTCCCCGGTCTGTGTGTACAGCCCCGTCTACTGTATGTGTGTGGCCGTGTGGCTGACTGGGGGTCTGTGGCCAGCGTGGCGTTTAGCTGCTAAACCCGAGCCAGCGGCTCCCGGGCTGCTCCCGGTCTGTGTGTATAGCGTGAGTGCCTACCTTTGTGTATGTGTATGTGTGGCTGAGGCTCTGTTCAGGCTGTCCTGAGTGAGCGAGCGAGCGTGGTGTAGTGCGACCACCGGTTGGCCAGTACCGGTCCCTCCTCTACAGAGTGAGTGCTGTTGCGTGGCTGAGTCTCCTGAGTCACACCTGACAATAAGTCAAGGTCCTCTGTGGCTCGTGCCTTGCATCATACGCTTATTTCGTCATCAGTGGGACGGACACTGGTGTATCACCCTGCCCAGCGCCCGGACAGTTGTAACTTTGCTCTGGAGAAGTCTACACGTGTAAAGGCACAAAACCAGCGGACAAAATAAGTTTAAAACCAGACGTAGGTGTATGTGACTGTGTTCAAAGTCGGAAAAATGAGCACCGACCTGGAGGAGCAGGAAGACGAGCTGCTCGCTCTCCATAGTATTTCAGTTCGGAGGAGTTCGTCCGGAACGAGTCGAAGCCTGCCGGAGAAATCCGAGTGTCAGTGGAACTTCCAGCGGACTTCACTATGGCTCTGACAGAGGTGAGAAAGCCAGAAAATCAGGGTGTTGTAATCAATACTAACTGAAACACTTTGTTTTGTATATATTTTATTACTGAGTTTCATGCACATTAGCTCAGGTTGTGTGCTTGACATTTGAAACACTGAATGAATATAAGCAACCTAAAAAAAACTATATTATAAGAGATAGTTAGTTGGTTAGTTGTTGTGACATGTAATCTACTTTGTTCTTGTGTCTTCCTCAGAGGATGCAGTGAGGCAGTATGACATATCTTTTCTCCCCCTCTGCTCCTGACCTTTGAACTACCTGAGGATTACCCAGCCTCCTCCCCCCTCCTTCACCCTCACCTGCAGCTGGCTGACACACACACAGGTAATCAGTAGGGGCAATGTGTGCAACTTAAAACATTATTGTTTACATTTACAACCCACTCTCCACCCTACAGAGGATCTATAAGGATTGCCTCAGTGTACTGTGTCCGCCTCTCTCCTTTCAGCTCTCTGCACTGGGCACTCAGCTGAGTGAGCTCTACCAGGCCACTGGAGACGCTGTGGTGCTCTTCTCCTGGGTGCAGTTTCTTAAAGAAAATGCCCTCAGGTTCCTGGACATCCATAGTCTGCTGGAGCTGCACTCTGATGAACACAACACTCAGTATGGCTCAAGAAACACAGCACAATCAGAAACAGACAATAATCAAGACACTCCCAAGTCAGGTTCCACAGATGACCAAAGCTGTGACATTTCAGATCTCCCTGCTTCATCCTTGGAAGATCAGCAAAATCAGTTGATCTCAGACCAGAGCGGTACAGACTCTCGGGGAGTCGAGAGAGTCAGTCAGAGTGGTCAGAACTCAACTGCACAAGCCTCAGGTGTAAAGGAGGATAATGCTGAAGCCAGGGGGGTTGCTCCAGTGAAGACAGTGTTTCAGCCTCATCTTTGCTTCCCTCTAGCTCCTCAGGTGAAGATCAGAGTGCACAAGAAGGAGCTGCTCCTGCATCCTGTCAAAATAAAGTGCGACCCCCCTCCAATCCTTCCCTGACTCCATCACAAGTTCTGCTGTCCCAGCTCTTAATCTATGATGCAGCCCAGAGACAGAAGGCGTTTTCCTCCACAGTGTTTGACTGTGGTGTGTGCTTTGTGGGCTCCCTGGGTTCAGACTGTGTGCAGCTGCCTGAATGTGGCCACATCTTCTGCGGACCTGTCTGACCGAGCTCTGTAAGCTCCAGATAACAGAGGGGAGCGTCCGGGCCGTCACCTGCCCACAGGCAGACTGCACATCCAGCCCCACACCTGCACAGGTACTGTCTCCTTGGTCTCAGTCAAACAAAACAACATATTATTTATTGGAAAAGAAATCTCTAGATTTTTTGTGTTTCTTTCTTCCCTCTCTGATTTTCTAATTTTATGTTTTTCTGATTCAAAGGTGAAAAGTCTAGCGGGGGAGGAGCTGTTCGGCCGCTACGATCGTCTCCTGTTACAGTCCACTCTGGACCTCATGTCTGGTGTGTTCCTCTTTATAGTCTTGTCCAGCTCAGGAGCCTTTTTACACCAGAGTGTAACTCAAGATAAATAAATCTAATTTAATTTTTTTCTCTCTCTCTCTCTCTCTTACGTGCAGATGTGGCGTACTGTCCTCGGCAGTCCTGTGGCGCAGCTGTCATCCTGGAGAAGTCCAGCGCTGCAGCCATGTGCTTTGTGTGCAGCTTCGCTTTCTGTGTCACCTGCAGGAAAACCTACCATGGAGTAGCCAACTGTCAGGAAAAGAAGGCCATGAAAGAACTGATAGAAGACCAAACATACGCAGAGCTGCCAAAGTCTAAAGGTACACAAGGACACATGAATGTGACTGTGTGTATTTTTCTTAAAGTTACTCATAAGACACAAGTATTGAACTTTTCTACATTTGATACAACATGATAGAGAAGAATTAGAACAAGAATTACAAAGTTTTAGAGAAACTATTCATCAAATAATCTGGATTCTCATATTTTTAAGTAGCAGAGAGGAACGTCTGTCTCAGAGGAAGTATGTGACATGGCGTATAGTAGAAAACCTAACTGGTGGTTTAACCTTTAACCTCTAATGACAGTCAAATCACAGGAGTGAGTGTTCACACTGTGTGGATGCAGATGTGTCTGAGGTGCTTGCTCTTTGTTGCTGTGTGTGTTCCTCAGAGGGGATGAAGGTGCTGTGGGAAGACTACAACAGTGGCAGCAAGGAGAGGAAGCTCCTCCTGCGGAACATGTACGGCCGCTCGGCGCTGCATGGCAAACTGGCGGACGGTCTGAGCGAGCACTGGATGGAGCTCAACTGCAAGAGATGTCCTCACTGCTTCTGCAGGATACAGGTATCTGCTGCTCACTCATCTGTCAGCAGTCATGAGCACAGTGTGAGAGCAACATCTCTCTTATACACACGCTGCTGTTTTATGTTGCAGAAATACGAGGGGTGTAACAAGATGAGATGCTCGCAGTGTAGGCGGCACTTCTGCTGGGCCTGTCTTGACAGAGAGCCAACGGGCTGCCACTTTGAGAACAATCCCAGTTGTAGTACCTACAGACGGCACTGACTCAGAGCTTCGGCCCCTCTGACCCTGGAGGGAGCTGACGCAACACATTTTACCTGTGTCATGCTCCGTTAACCGCACAGACTTTAGCTGCACTTTACAGTTTATATAAGTTGATTTGAGCTGATTTCATAAAACACAAAAAAAGGTGTAAAAATAAAACAAAAACAGTCCGTTCATGATATCAGCACAGTCTGAAATACAGCTCTGAATAAACCGTTTTAGTCCCACTGTCAATAAACATTATTCATCTATCAGTCATTTCCAAAAAAGCTGATCACAGCCATGTTGACACCAGTAGATGGCGCTAAACACCACAAAGCTCTGGAGCATCTTTATGAGATTTCCATCTAGTTTTATCACGAATTAGGGTCAGCAACTGATTGTTGATTTCATTTTTAATCAGTTGGTCCAATTATTTTTTTGATTGATTGGTTGATTAAGTATCCATCACACCGTGAGGTTTTCAAATGTCTTTTGTCCAAGGAGTTCACAGCATGAAGCTCCTCCATTTAAAAGAAAAAAACACAAATGAATATTCACCTTGAGAGGCTGAAAATCACATCGATCAACTAATCAATGAAATGACAGGTCAGTGTAGCAGCAGTTTGAAGGCAGTCTTCACTCCTTCGACTCAATTATTGTAAAATATTGTTCAATGTTTAAGTCGAACACCTTAGACTTAATATGTTGGAAGTTCACAGTCACTCCCTGTTCTTCAGTCATCTTCAAAGGGAACCCTTCAGGTACTTCATAGGGACCTTCTGCTTCTTTTCACTGACTCACTTCCTGTTTTTAAAATTCCCCCCTCTCCTCCACCTCCTCCTCCTCCTCTTCCTCCACTGTCCTGTCACAACAGTGAAACAAAGACCAGTGCAGCACGTCCCCAGGCCGTCTGAGACATGATCGGAAAGCTACAGCTGTCTCTCATACGAAGCCAAGAAATACTGGCCCTCTCTCTTGTTGTCTCTCTTTGCATGACTCTGTGTGTGTGTGTGTGTGTGTGTGTGTTCCTGTGTCTCTTCCAGGAAAAATCCAGTTTCCACACAGGGGTCATCACTTCCCCCATAAATGTCTAAACAACTGTTTGCCTTACTGACCCACAGTCCTCTGCAGCAGGGCCTGGAGCTGTGGAGCTGTGGAGCTGTGGAGCTGGACGTGTGCTTGTGGCTTTTTAAAGTAAAAAATGACACAGAAAGTACAAAGTCAAAAGGCACAGGCTTTAATATTTTGCTCCAGAGAATTACGATTATAAAATCTATAATAGCACAAGAAAACAACTCAGAGATTCTTCTTCTTCTTGGAAATATTAACTATTTAGCTCAATTGTACTGAGGAGGAAAGTTTGTCCTCACCTTTAAGACGTCACCTCTGTCCAGTGGGCTGTTCCTCAGCTCACATTTAGACTTCTATAGAAAGTGTTTCTGATAAAATCACTCCTTCAAATCCTCTCAGCATGGAGTAACTATGAATGAAGCTTGACTAGGCAGCTGTAGCCACACCCCTCCTACCATCCACATCCCTCCATGCTGTGTTTAAGCCTATTGTTGCAGCTGTATAATCTATAATGTTGCACACCCTGAATAGATTTAGAAATGTTAAGTGATTTCACCTTGAAGGTCTTGGTACAGTGAATCTTTTAATGTTCTTAATTAACAGTGATTTTAGATGTCTGTTTGAAGCGAATGCTCACTGAGCCCTTTGTGAACCGCAGTGACAGATGCAGAATTAAAAAAAATCCGATTTTGGAAAGGAGAGCAGAGATCTATAGTTTCATTTAATAGGAAAAAACTGCTTGTTATGCATTCGTTAGAAAGCAGTTTCACTGAGTAATGACGGACGTCTAATGCACCGCTGCTCCATACTGCAGCGTCCTGACCCAATTTAAACACTGATTTCATATCTAGAAATGATGACAACCATACAGGCAGAAATAAATCCAACATCGTGGGCCATCACTTAAAAAACGAATAACTCCATCGTGAGGCCAGTGCAGCACATTTCAGATGAACTGTTCAGGAGATTTGTGAGATATCTTTCTGACAAACAAAGAAATCTACTGGCGGCACAGGAACAGCTTTTCATGGCAGAAGTAATAACACGACTAATGAGTAAATCCTGGTTATCAGTGATGTGAAAACTAGGCTACAGTCTAGAGAGAGAGCCTCCTCCCTGTGAGCCAATAAGAGCATCAGCCAGCAGGACGCTTATTTCCCCGGAGCACACACACACATTTACTGTAATAATCATGGACTCGTATCAGTTATTTATATCATCTGCACGTTTATTCATCTGTCAGAAAACACACACATACATACACACACACACACACACACACCACAGCCTCAGATATCAGTACATCAGTCATCCATTCAGTCAGTCAGGCAGTCAGTCAGTGGTGTATTGGCAACGTTGTTCAGAGGCACTGAAAGTGTGCTGAGGTTTTTTACAGAGTACAGGAGTATGCAGACATATATATATATGTGTATATATATATATGTCTGTATATATGTACTGTCTGTCAGGGGCCCTGTGAGGAGGTCTGGGGCCCTGGTCGATGGAGGTGGTGGTGGTGTTAGCGGTTGGAGCACAGGGAGGGGCCTTTAAATCTGTCAAGATTGACTCAGTCTGCGGACCAGGATACATGGGGTCTTTATGTGAGACAAGCTGAACTGCATCCCCACCCCCACCACCCACCCCACCACCATGCCCCACCCATCCTATATGTTGTAAATGAGAAACCAATGAAGCTGTAGTTTATTTCACAGAGTCCTTGTAGTACTGTAGTATCCCACTATGCATCATGAAAAGTAGAGTCTGCAAGTGTTTTTCCACTTATCCAGTGAGCTCGCCACACACTCCTCTACAGCTACACTGAACTTCCTCCTCCTTCACAACCAAGGACTAAACTGCTTTGTGCAACAGGAATGATTATTCAGACTCTGATTTGAACTGGCCCCAGATCAGCTACGTGTAATTTCATTGCAGTATCTTGACCTCACACAGTGTCACCCATCTACCCCGGTCCGATTAGTCCAACAGTGCAACAACTCATGATGGGTAAAAACAACACAGAATCACAAACATGATTCACGTCCAGAGCAGCTTCAGCTTCTCCCACTGTGTAAACATGGCAAACAAAGACAACAGAAGCAAAGTGTTCACTTTAAATCCACACACAACACATGGTCGCACAATCTGCTCTATAAACATTGTCGTTTTTTTTTTTTTTTTTCTTTTAAAATGTTCAGTGCAAAACCAGTGGTTCTTCCCGACTCAACCAGTCGAACAACCGAAAACAAAAATCTAATGTTTTCTCTTCTCTCGATAGTAGAAACGCCTCAGCTCAAGTTATTAAGCACGACATGCACAAAATAAACCAGATACAACTGATACGGTGCAATATGTAACACTTATAACAAAGCACTGAGGTTCAGCTCGTGAGTCATGGTGCTGCTGCGGCTCATCAGCATTCACACACCAGCGCCAGTTCCCAACAGTGAGCCCAGTAGTTACCAGTATATTATTATAGTTACCAACCAAGTACAAGTAAAACACAGTTAGATGAGAACAAACAGAAGCACTGACCCCAGGTCTGTTTCAACATAAATATCATAACAATAAATAAACGATGAATTAAAACTGTTAACGACAACCGGCCGTATGTTCATGTAGATGTCACTTTATTTACCACAGTGGTTTTTACTGTGTTGTTTCATAGCAACAACAGCCTCCATCCAAAAATAGTTCTGTAATAAAAGGAGCATTTAGTTTGACATGTTTCACTCCACCAGCTACAAATTGCATTTACTTTGTTATTTGTCCCCCCCCCCCCATTTATTTTCAGTGACCCCCTGCTGGGTTTGAGCTTTTCATTAATCGAGTGAAATAATCTTGTTTAAAATGCCGTTAAATTGACTCTTTCCTCTTTCCCTTTGAAATGCTGGGTTATTTCAAAGCGTCCCATACAGAAATGTAATATAAAATCATGTCATCTATAAGAGGATTTATCATGATCACATACAGTATATACAGCCTCTGCATATATATACAGTGGATGAAATACTCATGTGCATTCATTAAAATATCTATGAACACTTTTCAAATGTTATATAACATGACGCAAACATAGATGTTAACAGTATATATTCAAATTATATGTGCAAGTTTATTAAAACATACATAATATAAAAATTTGATATGCTTCTATATGTTCATATTATCAATCTTATATATATATATTCAGTTATGGGATATTTATAATACGTCTTTACATAACAGGCTTTGGGACGGAAATACATATTTACATGATATATGTCTACAGTATAATACATATCCGTATGGACTACATGTATGTAAATGATGTATGTTACATTTGTGTATGGGATTCAGAGCCTGTGCAGAACCACAGTAACATCAGCCACAGGGCCCGGGGCCCCTATTGATCCCCCAGCTCCCTTTCTTTATAAATAGTGTATGTAACCTGTCACCTCCACCAAGTGCCCATTAGGCACAGTGCAATAACATCAGCCACTAAAATAAATGACTCATAAGCACATATACAGCGTCTGGGGCCCGACAGTGGTGGTGGGGGCGTCAGCGTCGGCGGCGTCGGCTGCGGCTGCACAGCTTAACCAGATGTAAGAAACATCAATCTTTGGTTGAGCTGCTCATAACTCATGTCCACACACTTAAACTGTGACGAGGGGCCGGGCGCCGCATTGTAAGGGGGGGTTAGGGTCCAAACACTTGACTGCTGTCTGCTTCGTCACTACACTACACTATCTCAAATACTGTCCAGGCCAAGTCTGTGGGAGCCAGTTCATTTCCCACAATCTCCTCATTTCCTCCACTCACTTCCCTCTCAGGTTTATTGTTTCATGCAGTTTTGCCGAAGGTGTTCGGCGCTGGAGTGTGACTCTCGTTATAAATCCAGGAGCCTGTCAACATAATAAAAGGTTATGCTACCAGCGCTTTCATGTAAGACAAAGCCTGTTATTTCTAGGAGGTGGTGGTGGTGGAGGGGAAGGGGGGGGGGGTGCTTTTAAACAGACTGCAGCTCAGTCTTAACATGAAGACTCTCCCTCCACGAGCTGTGTCTCACCCACAGCTTTGGTTACAGCTCTGCTTTCATCAGCTGCTCTTTGTTCTGTTTTTGAGTAAACCACACAGCACAGTGGGCTAATGAAGCAGCCTGGCCTTTTTATTTATTTATTTATTTATTTATTTCAAGGTTTTGTTTGCCTCTGCCTCTCGTATTTAAATCCCTGAACACCACAGTACTTTGTCCTCACAGTGCTATTCTCCTGAGTGTCCTCGTCTGTGTGCATGTGTGTGTGTGTGTGATCAGGTGTGTGTGTTTGTGCTCTAGAGACAAACGTAGGATGTAAACAGCTGCCTCTCCCCACAGCCAAACAAACTGAGCACAGAGAAAGCCTGGATGCTGCTTTCCTTTCACTTTATAGCACATCTAATTATGTGACCCGATCAGACCTTTGACTGATTGAATTACGTGGGAGTGTGTGTGTGTGTGTGTGTGTGCGCGCGCGCTGGAAAAGCAAATTTAAAGAAACAGGAATCTACTCTATTCTTGTATATTGTAAAACAAAACACGTTGGCATCTGAAAGTACTTTAAACCACCACATAAGTCGATTTTTTGAGGCTTTGCATTTGAAATATTAAACAATCATCAATCTATAAATCACTATTTAAAAGACAAAGTGAATACGTAAGAGTTTTTTTGGATCCTATCCTCTCTGAACGCAGCCGAGTTAAAGGCACAGCGCACACCTTTAAAGTGTCTCACTACTGTGTAACTTCAGATGCCTCGTGTCGTGACTGCACCGTGTTCAGCTCAGCACCACTGACCTGGAACAGAAACTCAGATAATAACAGAGACAGAAAATCTAATTTGATTCAGATTATTACGTAAGGACGGGGCTAAACGCTGAAAAACAGCTGGACCTGCATCATCCTCCATGCAGGGGTAGAAAAAAAAAAGGAGAACAGAAAGCTCCATGTCTCCACACCTCTGTTTCACACTGCAATAAAAACCTGGTTACAACCCCCTCCCTCCGCTGGGAATCAAACTCGATTGGGGTTTTAAATTAAATGATATGTCGTCTCTTGCAACCAGAAACATCCACGAGCTCTGCGCACGTTCATTAGCAATTTGCAAACTAATTAGAAATAGAAAGTGTGGAGCTAAATGCTTTTTCGGCTGCACGCATCACTCTGAGTTTCTGCCGTGTTGGAGCATCTACTTCCCTTTTTTTGGGGGGGGGGGCTTCAGCTTCCCTTGGCAACATGGTCCTCCTCCTCTCTGCACAGTTAGAACATGATGAGACGAGATGAGCAGCCTCTAACTACAGACGGTTGGTTACTTCACCAGTGAACGAAGGCACCACCACACAGGGTGGTGTATTATACGTATGGAGGGGCCTGTACAGGGTCAAATGCACACACAAACATACGGGGCTGAGAGCTCGACATTCAGTCAGTGCACACTTTGTACAAGATTCCTGATAATTATTAAATAGATGATGATATTTACAATATAAGCTAGGCTAACATTAACCAAAGAGTCAACAGTATTCATGTTTATCATATTATATTTATATCTATAATGGTAATAATCAGTTGAGGATATCTACATTGGATTCATGTGGATTTTTTTTTTCTTTTTTTACAAGATGACATAGAATATAGAAAAACCCAATCAATATCGTTGATTGGTTTCTACTATATTGCCAAAATGGCTATAGCCAAAGCTTACTCTTTAGCCTCGTTCCCACTGAAGGCACGAACAAGGCTACAGCCAGGGCTTAGCCTTTTTTTTTAGCCTGATACACACCAACAGGACCAGTAAGAGGTTGGCTAAGGCTCAACAGGTTCATGTAACACTGTTTCTATCACATGGTGTTTGTTGTGCTTTTGTTTGTTTCTATCAATTAGTATATAAGTATTACTTTGGATTTTATCACCTGTATGTATTAGGTTAGAAAGATGGTGGTGGTTTTGCCCCTTGTGGTCCCCGCTGCAGGGCCGGTAAACAAAAGAGAGAGGCAGATACCTGCAGGGCTGGTTCACACACAACAAGTCTCAGACTTTAAAGTCCTCACTGATGGTTGTTTTTCCCCAACAAGGAGGAGACTTGTTCTGACCTAGACTGTTTGCCTCTACACCTGCTCCACATTTAGCATCACCTTATCTCTTTCCTTGTGCACCGCTCGCCCTCTCCACGCAGCCTGAACGAGATCAAGATTTACCTGCAATTCATTTGTATCTACCTGCATCATGTCCGGATGCAGCGCACTCAAAGCCCTGCAGGAGCAGTCTGAGAAAAGCCTGTGGGTCAAAGATTCGACCTCTCTCTTTGTTTTTGTTTTTTTTTCCTAGTGCCTTAAAAACCATTTGAAAGTTGTATATTTAAAAAAATCCACCTTTTTTTGCAGAGGTTTACTTCTAGGGTTTGATTTTCAAAGTAAAAGCCCTGCCAACATCAAATAGATTCAAATCCGGTTATGGCTAGGATTAGGTCAAGCGTTTGATCCTTATATCAAATGAATTGCAATAATATCTCGAGGGCCAGTTGGGCTAATCCCTTCACTAAATATGCCCCTTGGACACAGGGCACTACTTCCCTCCTGCACTTTGGTCTCGTTTTGGCTCCATAACTTTTCTGTCCCACTCGCTCTCTCACCCCTCTCTCCCTTCTCTCCTCCTCACGTGTCCTTTAGCTGTAGCCGAGATTCTCCATCTCGTGGCGGTATCTCAGCTCCGACACTTTAGCTTTGTGCTGCTTGCTCTCCAGGTGCTGCCTGAAGTCCGTCTCCTGCTCGGCTCCACAGTTGCACATGGAGCAGTAGAACTGTCCGCTGGGAGTCACACACATGGCCAAGTCCCTGGGGATACGCTGCCTCGGTCTCGGGTTGTAGTACGGCCCTGGAGGGGGACAGAGACGATTAAGACACAGGTCACAGTCACATATAACAGAGGCTGATTCACACCAGGTGTCATTTCATCTCAGATTAGCTCTGATCAGAGAAGTATTGTTGCACAGTTTCAAATCAAAGTCGGTTTAGTAAAGTCAAGTTCATTTAAACTGAGTTTGATAAAAAGGGATGAGTGTGCATGTAAAGATGAAAATTAAATGAATAAACACGTAGACAATAGTAATGCTGTCAGGACCTAGTAAGTATAAACAAGTGATGGAAGGGGGGCATTAACTATCACAGCCAGGTTGAGTCTGTCTCTTAAACTTAAACCACAATCTGATCTGGTCAAAAAGTTGAAACTTGTTGGTGCGATCCAGCCTCCGTCACTAATACTATGTCACACACCAGACTACACGTTTAAATGTCTTATTTTGTGTGACCAGCAGCCGCAAAGCCAAATAATACATTCAATTTATGATCACAAAAATCACGGAAAAGTAGGAAATCCTCACCACTGAGAAACTAGAACCAGTAAATATTCACTTCATCCATTAAAAAAAAAAAAAACTGAGTCAGAACCAAATTGATGTAACGTTGCATCGCGATGAAAAGTTTATGGGACAACGTCAACAAAGGCTGCAGAGCCTCAGCTGAATGATGTGTTCAGTGCTGATTAGCATCTTAGTGCTAACACACATGTGATCAACATTACTCCTGCTTCACATTCAAATGTCATAATGAGAAGATGTTAGCACGCTGGTGTTAGCATTTAGCTCAAAATACAGCTACGCCTGAGATTCACAGATCTGCTGTTATTGATTGATTATTGAATCTTGAATTGAATAATGATGAGCACAATAAATCTCAGGCTGCAGGGACATGCTCACACCCACTGATACATCTCACAAGTGGTTTTGATCATCACTTCATTGGAATCAGGTGAAACGTAGTTGTTTGTACGTGCATGTGTGTGTGTGTGTATGTGTGTGTGTGCTAACATGCCAGAAAAACAAGCAGGAGATAAGGAGCAAGATAAAACGACAGCGAGACAGCTACCGCAGGAGAGAGTGCAGCTATTCTGGGGTTTGTCCATCAAGAAAACTGATTAAATCAGCAGAACGTGTGTGTGTGTGTGTGTGTGTGTGTGTGTGTGTGAGAGAGAGAGAGAGAGAGAAGGGGGATGAGAGGGGGGTGGGGGGCTCTGCTGTATGATTTATCCTGTTTTATGCTGAGCCGAGGTGCCTGTGTTTTAGTCTGCAAAGAGACAGAATGAGACACATCCAGTGAGAGAGGGTTTGACGCCAGCACAAAGTCTGACGTCACACACACACACACACACACACATAGGCTGCAAACCTTTCGTGAACATCTGTGCTGTCAGTGATACAGTGGTGCACATCTGGGTGAGTTTTCTCACAGCGTCAGAAGAGGTTGATGATGAGTCAGAGGGTAAAAAATCCAATAATGATTATACAGTTTTTCATTTTCTGCACTGTCATATATCGACACAGACTGAAGAAGCTGAGTCAGTAAAGAGATGCTGACTTTTTGATTCATATTATGGATTAATGTTTATAGATTACATCATACTTCTGATGGCAAAATAAAGTCTGAGTTGTGCAGTTGTTCTCGATGCAGCACAGGTTTAGTGAGGCCTGTTGGTGCAGCAGAGGAAGCGACTCAGCAATATTATCTTCTCTGAGGATGATCCAAAAGAAACAAGCAGCGCCAACAATGACAGAGGGAGAGTCGACTGCCGAATGTGTCGAAGGAAGCATGTCTGTCCAACTGTAACTGATATCCTTATGTGAATATGGCCAGGAGTGATATAGTTATTAATGCTATTGTGTGCGTTTGTCGCTGGTTTACATTTTGAGAGTTTTGCCTAAATATTGTGACAGCAATGGCTCAACTGCTGGTTTCTCAGGTCGGTTCATTTCAGTGTCTCTGACAAGTTGGACGTGGACAAACAAAGAAGAGGAGGTCTTCCGTCCTTTAATCTGTCTTACTGTAACATCACACAACAATATTATTGCGACTTTAAACATTCTGCGATATCCTGAGTTAATGCAAAAACTCTGTCAACATCTGTTTTATCTAATAGGATACAGTTCATCATCGTCATTCACTTAAACCATTTTGACTCTTGTAAACTGACTTGTAATGTGAGTATGTTTTGTGATGTTTTACCTGGCATGGAGGCAGGTAGCTGTGGGCTGCGGCGGTTCTTCACCAGTCTGTACTCACTGCCGTCTTTCCTGTTTCTTCTTGGGGCTGCGTCGCTGCTGCCTTCCCTGCTGAAAAAACACCACTTCAGTTTGGTCCAAAGTGTTTTTAATTATCGTAGATAACAACATAATGTGTGTAGGTGGGGGGGGGCTGCAGCAGGGAGGACCTACATGTTACTGGAGTTCTGTTGGGCCTCGGCGAGCCGTAGCTTCTTGGCGTGGTTCTTGCCCTGGTAGTGGGCTTGAGCAACTGCCGGTGAACTGAAGGAGGCGTCGCACAGCTTACAATAGTCGTTTTCTGTAGCCAGGATGACCCGGGTCGCCCCCTTATACAGCGCCTGCTGACACAGGACAAAGCAATGCAGTGTTTGTGGTGAGAAGCGTCAGGGAGTAAACACAGAGAAAGAGAAGAAAGAGACGTTTAGCACAATTTCTTCTTCCATTCAAGTGGAAGAATAAACAGAGGAAAGTTATTGATTCATGCACTAAATCCCCAAAATGATCAGATTATCAGTGAGGCAGATTTAGGAGACGCTCGCCGGTCGTGTTTCCTCTCATTTTACACCTTTAAATTATTCGGTAAATTCAATCGTGCAAACTGAGAAGACAGTAAATCGTTCAGTGGTGAGACGATGAGACGAGTTTCCACAGAGTGACTGTGCAGTTCCCTGCCACCTCCTTGGAGGGAAATGACCTCTTACCAACAGATTGGCCACTTCAGCAGCAGTACGCCCACCTCCCAAACAAAGCTGTAATACTCAGGTAGGCTGGTTGTTTGAGCCTGACCTGTCTGCCTGCGTCACTGTCGCTGGATCCTGAGCTCAGCGCCGTCTGTCCAGCCACGTCGAGGACCTCTGGGATCCTTATGGCTGGTGGCTGTTGACTGCCGGCATAGAAATTTCTCAGCTTTTTACTGTGGTTCTTCCCCTGCACAGACAGATGGGGGAAGAAGGATTTATGTGTTTATGAATGTGCAGTAGCTTCATATTATCCATGTGAATGTGTGTGTTTCATCTGACCTGGTAGTGGGCCTGTGCCTGCTGGGCAGAGTTGAGGGTAACGTTGCAGAGTTTACAGTACAGCGGTTTACACAGTTCCTCCAGCCCCAGCGAGTCCTCCTGCTCCTCCACGCCCAGCGGAGAGCCCTCATCCAGTGGCTGCTCACTGGCCGGGGCTGCCTGAGCAGGGAGATGCCCGGAGAGGAGGCTGGACACTGGGGCCGGGATGAGGGCTGGTCCTGGGAGCCGTGGGGGCAACTGTGAAGGGTCTGGGCCCGGAGCGGGAGGGGACGACAGGGGGCTAGGAGGGAGGGGGAACCGTCCAGCTCCGGGCGCCACCACCGGTGGGGGCACCAGTGCTTGTGCAGGGTTCAGAGGTGGAGGCCCCAGTGGTTGTGTGAGGTCCATGTTTGGAGGCACTATTGCTTGTGTGTGATCTACAGGTGGGGGGCCCAAGGTGTGCGGCATTGGTGGAGGCCCCAGTGGCTGAGCTGGGCCCATCGGTGGAGGGCCTAAGCTGTGTGGTGGAGTAATTGGGGGAGGCCTTAATGTGTGGGTAGCAGTTATGGGTGGGGGTCCTAGAGTTTGGGTTGGAGCCATAGTCGGGGGTCCAATAGCCTGAGCAGGGGCGATGGGTGGAGGGCCGAGGGGCTGCGCAGGCGCCATTGGTGGGGGTCCCAGCTGGTGCAGAGAGTCCATGTGTTGGAAAGGCTGCTGGGGGTGACTGAAGAGACTCAGAGGAGGCTTCAACATGTTCTCTGGACCTGTGCACATCAGATGTTATGAAGAACATAATCACATAAGGAGGCTAGTACGGTGGCCCTGAGAGCTCAAAATACTATCACGTACAAACACTCACAACACGACAGAAGTGTTTCTGAGGACACAAAAAAGTGACATGTAGAAACCAGGCCCATGTTCCTTATCGTTACACTAAAGTTCATTTAAATCTGTAAATCTGTGTCCTAAGATGAGGAGGAACTGGGATTCTGTCCTTTTATCTAACAACTTTGTTCATGGTTGCACCAGTAAATTATTCAGCAAAGATACAGAAAATCCACCCCAAACATCTACACTTCAGATAAGATCACTTTACATAAGAGAAGAAGAGCGTCCACACCACACTACAGAGAATTTTGACTTTTTCCAATTTTATACAGTTTTTTTTTTTTTTGTTGTTTGTTTTTTGTACAGTTCAAAACAGCTTGAATCCAGAGAGCATGGGCGGGAGGCGTCAAGGATTTCCATTGGAGCAAACCAACAGAGTGACAAAGGTGAGTACATCCTTTCTTTATTTTAGTCAATTGTAGTGTAGATGGAGAAATAAAGCATCAGGAGAATACAGTTCAGTCTGTGCACCAATTATTTCTGAAGCTGTATTGAAAATGTCTTTCCAAATGGGCAGCACCAGAAGGTATGGACGTGATCTGCAGATGTCTGGTCGCATCCTGCACAAGAGTGTAGACCAGGCATGTCCAAACTGTTCCACAAAGGGCCGATGTGGCTGCAGGTTTTTGTTGCAACCAAGCAGCAGCACACCAGACCTGACTCATTTAATCAACTGATGTCAGTCTTCAGACAGTTGATTGGTCAAACTCTGTGCTCTTGATTGGTTGGAACAAAAACCAGCAGCCACACGGCCCTTTGAGGAATAGTTTGGACATGCCTGGTGTAGACACTCTGACATCACACAATAAACACAAAAGACTGTCGTTGATGCTGCAGGTCAAAGTTGATGTTGACATCATGGGTGAAGGAACCCTAAAACTAAAAACCCAGACAGTCTAAAACTACAAAAATCCAAAGACCAATGTGCAGTGACACTAAGAGAGAAGACATTTTACTTCTTGGAGCCCCGAGGCCGCCGAATGTAAAGAGACGGGCGAATGGAAACACATTCTCAGACAGAGGAGCATCACACTCCAGTGGGCATCAGAAAGATTAGGCTGAGCCTGCAGCGCCAGCAGTCATGCATGCGGGACATCGCATACACGCATGTGTGCGCACACAAATGGAGACAGCGACAATAAAATCTTCAAGCCCCTCTGATCAGAAGAGATCATAGTCCTGAAGTGTGACTGCTCCAATAGGCTGAAATAGTGTGTGTGTGTGTGTGTGTGTGTGTGTGTGCAGATGTGGGTGCGTGCATAAGAAAAACAGAAAGAGTGTGTGATATCAGGAATGGTGTTCTGCTCATTTCTATGTATTTAGTATTTGTGCCACTCTAATGCTCCATTTCATGTTATTGTGTCTCTCTGTGAGTGTGTGTGTGTCTTTGTGTGTGTGTGTGTGTGTGTGTAACCACGTATATTGTCAGGTCAGTAACAGGCCAACAGCTGTGTCAAAACTCACTGTGGTGGAAGCTTTCATCTGGAATCCAATCGGACGCCCAATGGGAATGATTCATGGACCCAAAATAACACCCGGGGGTGTTTGTGTTTCCGACTGCTGCTCTCTGTCACTCTGTCTGTCCGGTGTGTGTGTGTGCGTCTGGCTGCCTGTCTGTCTGTCTGTCACCTGGCCTGGCTGACCTCAGCACAAAGGTATGCTGGACAAGGCCCTGACCTTACTATAGTCCTGTCAACTGCAAGATGAGCCTGTCACAGAGTCAGCAGCAGTGTGTGTGTGTGTGTGTGTGTAGGGGGGGTGCTGCCCTTATAGTAGTTAAGTCATAACCTGACTATTTCCATTTAAACAGGTATAAATTTCACTGCTAAGAGACTTTATGCGTTTTGACATATCTGCTCATGAGAGCTTTCACAGCTGCTGCTCTCCAGAGCTCCTCAAGTCTCTCTGAGAGGAGCTGCATTTATTTATTTGTAATAAAACCAGGGACTGAGTCAGTGCTAAGTGGACAGAAAAAAAACAAAAACAAAAAAACAGCAACTCAAACAGATGCTTGAGCTTCGTCAACAGGAAATTCAAATAAATGTAGACGCTGCACTTCAGGACACTCTGCAACACGACGGAGATGGGGGCGATGTAAGAAAAAATAAATCCAGACATTTTCAAGATATTTTCAAAAAGTCCGTGCTTCAAATTTTCATCGTTTTCCCTTTTTCGCTGCCTCATTCCCTCACTCCTCAACAATCACTTTTAAAGCTCCACATGCTGCACGTCGTCCATCTCTCTGCCAGCAGCCTCGGGAGAAACCGTTTGGTCCTGGCCTGTGACGGCCTGCACAGCAGTCTGGAGACCTCACTGCAGGACGGCCGACCCCTTTTTACTTGACATGATCCATTAAGCAGTTCGGAGGAACACCACACTGTGCTACTGCTACACACAGTGGACTGTTTAACTGCACGTGCATCCAGTCAGTGTATATCACACAGACTAAGCTGCAGACTGTGCCTGATCTTTCCTGATCTGTTCTCTCTCTTCTTTTTATGATACCTATGTGGAGAATAAGGCTGCATTATGATTTAATGTCGACATTACAGAGCAGAGGAACCAAACTGCCGTTTTTTTGATGATCAATACAATCTCATCTTTGCTTTGAATGTTGAATTCACCATAAGCCTCATTTTTACCTTGTATCCCATTCAGACCCTACAACTCTGACCAGAAGCTCCATGTTTATAGGACTGTGTCATTAAAGTCAACTCTGAAAACATTAATCTGTTTTTGAACTAAAAAGCTTCTGTTTTTGTCAGCGACTCCTTTTTCTTGCTGACATTTTCAGTTCAATTAATTCCTCCTTCTGTGAAAGCAGTGGAAAAGATAAAGGAGCAAATGAATCACACAAACACACTTATTTCAGACCGACTATAACTAAATTGAAGATATTGTGAGCAGTGATTGATTGGTTCTGGGGAAGATTGGTAATTAAAATGCGCTTTTGATCACAGTTACTTTTTTTTTTTTTCCAAAGCCTATGTATTTGCTTTTTCTGTTTCTTGCAGTGATGGTTCATAACTGGCTTAGTATCGGCCCACAGGTCACAAAGCAAGAGAGCAAACATCACCTTATCATCCAGGAGAAACGATGCCGATAGCCAAACCTTGATTTAAATTCCTTCTCGGACGTGCAGGGGACAGAGGTGTCAGAAAACCAGACCTGCCTGTTTTGCATTCTCATTTTGGGACAGTTATGCCTTTTTCATAACTTTACTGTGAGCTTGCACTGAGAGTATAGATAGATAGGCCAAGGTCAGCCTCCTCCTCCTCCTCTATGTCTCTAAGAGACCCAGATCCAGGCCCACAAAGTCTTCAGTCTACAGAGATGCAGCACATATACACACATTCACCAGCTGCTGTGGACCTGCTGCAATGTCAACAAACGACTGCTTTGCATTTGAGGATTGTTTTATTTTCTTTCTTCTTTTTTTGTGCTGTCACAGTCATCGACTCTGCAAGTCAAATATGACAAAGGCTTCTGTCACGTTGCTGAAGCGCAAGGCACCAAATGATCTGTATAGACTGACAACAGAGCAGCGTTCATCGTAATATTATCAGTGAAATATTGTCGTCTCAGACTCAGCTGGGGAAATAAAATGTCAAATTCATGTCAGATTTTTCTGTTGTTGTTACCTTGACTCAGATGTTCTTGGGTTTCAAACTAAGCCACAGACAAACTTCTGTCCTGGAGCCTGATAATCTCATGGCCTCCACTGAGAATCTCTAAATAGGCCAAGTGTTCTTTTTCTCTAGAGTTTCTCTTGCCGTACTTTTGTTGTGTCACATCAATTATAGAGCAATGAGAAGCACATGCCTCCTGCACTTATTCCATCTGCTTCACTGCGCAGTGGACGAGCGCACAGAGCAGCACAGACCGAATGCGTCTTACTGTCCTCTGCAATTTATGTCCCGTACCGTTACTGTAAAGAGTAAAGACTGTGGCCTCCACAGTAGTAGCTCTAATTCATGTTAATGGAGCTGCCCTTGACCATGGGCTCAACTTTAATAATTAACATAACGTGAGTAGCCTATATGCATTAAGCTGCTATATTGATTATGTCTCCTTATAGACAGCAAATACGTCTGAAAATCCACGTGCCTTGCAGGGCTGCCATTATTGTTATGTGTTGTCTATTGATCGATTCTTGTAATAATAAGTTACCAGTCCAAAATATCACTTTAAAACACGTCATTGAGGAAGAAAATGATGGTTTATTTTGGCGAATGCTTAAAAAATGCAGAGATATTTCAACTAATACTGTTATTCTGACACACAAACAGTCACCTTTGAGAAGCTTGAGTCAAATATTTTGGGTTTATAAATGACTTTGATCAGAAATGAGGATAGTCATTTCCCCCCTGTTGGTACAGACCCACCTCAGCAGGACATATAGGCTACAGTACATCTCATCTCCACAGATTATCCACTGATCCACTTGATAGATGCTGACATCTAAAGACCAGAGCAGGTGCATTGATCAATCACATTGCTATTGGTGGGCTCAAACCCCTCAATTTTGGCATCGACTGTGCAGGTGCAGTCAAGAGAGAGACACACACACACACTTAGCTAGTGTATTGTGTAACTGCTACATGTCACCATCAGCTGTGCACACACTGATTCACTTTCTATTTCCTCACTTTGACCACTTGATTGACTGCCATGCTCGATCGAGGACAGTGTGTGGACATTGCACTGAGGCTATGTGTGCTGTTTCAAATTACAGACAAGACAAGAGCTCAAACCCCGGCGTCTCCCCTGGAGCATGATGAGATACGGAGCTCTCCTACAGAGACCATTAGAGTATCTCAGATTTTTTTTTTTTTTTTGCATCGCAGCATCCATATAGGATGAGCAGGATGGTGATGATGATGGCTGGTGGTGCATGACATGATGATGAGGACATCAGCACCGGAGCAACCGGTTTCAGCATCCACCTCCCTCTGTATGTACCATCTGTAAATGTCTCCGGTTGGGGTTTTCTCCATCCCTGCATATTAGCGCATACATACAGACTGCTGGGCGGTCAGAGGGGGAGAAAGCCTCTCCTTACCTGGCAGCCGGGCGAGGTAATGGCTGCTGTCACCGTAGCTGACAGGCGGCGAGGTGTAATTTCTGCAGTATTCAGCGCTGTGGTAGTACGCGGCATCCCCGGTCTTCAGCTGCATCATCGCAGTCACATCCCCTCGCCAACTTCTTCTCTCCTGAAAACCCAGCAGGCGGCCGAGCGGGATGAGAAAGTCCGTACCACTCGCTCTCACACACACACACGGCGGCGGCTTCCAGCGGAGGGGTGATCACCCAGAGTCGAGTCGCATACAGACAATCACAGAAAACAGCGAATCACGACCTACACACACCTCGATGTGTGTTTTCTCCCTCAAATCTCCACAGAGATGTTGTCATCTCCAAGTGATTTTATTTTGAATGAAAAACACGCTGGCGAGGTCACTCCAGCGTCCGTCCGTCCCCCCCTCCGGCTCTCCCTCTTGGTACAGTCCATTTCCGATGCCACCGCTGCTGATTTGCATGGGTGGCAATCATGACACATTGTACAAATATGTTACACCTCTGTGGTACACTGAGATCACCCGGGCCGGCTATTTCTGAGTCTGAAACCTGCTGGGAAAACAGCCGGTCTGATGCTGAAAGACGGTGGTGATATTATATGGAGAAAGAAAAGGGACAAAATAGGAAAAACTTCTGTATTTAGCTCCTGTAGACAGGCTGCAGCCCATGATCATCATCATCATCATCACCATCATCATCATGAAAATGATCATACGGAGCCTACGGAGCCCCTAAAGGGACATGGGCACCGTACCCAATAAACAACAACAACAAAAACAACAACAAACCCTCAAATTACATTTATATAAATGTTCTTAAAACAGTTTTGTGCAGAAATAGAAAGTACGGTGGCCCTGATGGTTAAAAAAAGAAAGAAAGAAAGAAAGAAAAATCTCGAAACACAAAAACAGCAATGAAAACTGCATTTCTGGTTATGAAAAAATGTGGGACAACACTTCTTGTTTGTAGGTGACCACAACAACCCACGTTCCTGGTGACAGTTCACTGTCACTTCCTGTTTCTGTTGTGCACACATTTGCACAACCTTTAAATTGAGCCCTGACAAAATTGAAATGGTAAAGGACATATTTTAACGAAGCACCTTTATATGACGTGATTCTTCATACTAACCTCTTCCATATTGACACACACAGTGAAACACCAGCTCACCTGTGCACATCCAGTGAATAATAAACACTGAACCATGTGTGTGTGTTTTGACCTTCAGGGTCACCGTAGCCTACCTGTTACTGCCACTGTTGTCAGACTGTATATATATGTTTTGTTGTTGTGAATCTAATAATGAAATGTAATTATTATTATTGTTATTTTAATGCATTTTCTATAACCTTTGTGTGGTGTTTGTGTTGTGTAAGGTGTGAATTTTCCTCCCTGGTGATCAACATAGTCTTATCTTATCTTATCGTATAAAATTAGAAGCCACTTTGCAAGAGAGAGACAGAAAAAAACAAGTTACACCCACAGACAGTGAAGCGTCTACTGAACAGCTGTGTAATTATTAGTGCACTGTGATAATATAACTGTATGTGGTTTGAACTCAGCTGTGTTGTACAATATGTGTGAAGGCGACGTGTTGAACCACTAATATGTCAGAGCTGTAATAAATCAGCCACAGTTTCACTCTGTGAGAGTGTGTGTTTGTGTGTGTGTGTGAGAGAGAGAGGAAGGGAGGAGGGCCCCAGACAGACAGCGTGGCTGCATTGTCGCAGCAAGACAACTCGCTCAGTCCTCCACCACCACCACCACCTCCACCTTCACCAGCAGCAGCAGCAGCAGCAGCTCCGCCGCTCACAACATCCTGAGGTCGAGCTCCTTCTCACCGGACATGCGGGGACTGCCTTTATCCTCTGTAACTACACAGCTACACACGAGGATTTGTTTTCGCTGCGGACCGACGGTCACCGTGACTGATATCTGGCACAGAGGCTGACAGGCGACAGATAACTCCCTGCTTTGCCCGGCGCCGGGAGCCACCAACCGGCCGCTGGGAAACGGAGGGGTGGGTGGGCAGGCTAGCTAACTGGCGTTAGCCGGGGGTGGTGGGGGGAGAGAGGCGTTCGGGACCAGCATCCTCACACGCAAGGTTGCGTTGACGCCAACTCTAAAGAGTAGGTCAGTATGATAAATTAGTGATATTTCAGCTGGCCTTTTGTTAGACAACTGTCTTTTGTTATATATTAAATATAAATTACCCAAACAGGGGGATGACAGGCTGAGCGTTAGCCGCTAGCTAGTGAACAAGTAAGCTAGCGACCGTTAACCATCCCCAAACCGGTGGACATGAGTCGAAAGAAATGTTTGAGATGAGGTAGAGGCGACGTGGTTTGGCTGATTAATTTCGGTTATTTAATTCTTATATATACATATATATATGTAAACATATCAATTCATCGATGCTGTGGTGTAGCTGTCATCTCTGTGCTGTCATCCCCAAACAGCCAGCGTTAGCTAACCAGCTGCTGCGGCTAGCCAGTCTGAATCACTGGCACTGCCACAGCTGCGGGACCGTGTGTGTGTGTGTGTGTGTGTCATGTTGTTTGTGTTTTTAATTTCATCTCCTCCTGTGTCATATTTCAGTGACAGTGTGAAGATGGATTGAACGATGAAGGGCGGAAGAAGAGTCCCACCGTCAAAATAAGAGGACTTCTCTCTTAGGTATGTCCCACAAAAGAGCCTCATATCTGATATCATTAAGTTTCCTGTGACTGTCACCTGAAATCACAAAGCTGCTGTAATTCAATGAAGGAAACCAAATAAAAAAAGTAAGTGCTTGCCTTGAAACCACATCTTTGTGTAGTGGTGCAGCTGACCAACCTCCTCTCAACCACAAACACCAAGTGTGATGTAGAGACCCAAGTGTGCATCTGATCTAACCAGACAACCATTGCTTTTCCGACACAACTAATCGTGCAGTTGTGCTTCAGTATTCAAAGCGAGCCTGTCTCTAGGCCAGTGTTTTCCCACTCCCCACATCCTGTGTTGTGAGGAAGCTTCCTCTTTTGTCCTAAAGTGCTTAGCTGCATCCTGATCAGGGTCACAGATCGCAGGACTACTCAATGGGTGTTTTGTTCCAACTCAGGGTTTTCTTTTTTAGCTTGTTTTTGTACAAACAAGAATTTTTGCGACTGTGTTTTTATTCTCAGTTTTAACTCTAAACTTGAACAGGACGGGGCAGTTTTCCCATCATCAGCCGGGGCGTTATTGTCAGCGGGTTTACACTCTGTACTTGTTCTGCGCTCCTCGCAATTCGTTTCAGTCCTGCATCCATTCACCGCCGAGATGCTTATCTTCGTCAGGATTGTTTTGGCAGCAGGGCAAAAGCAGAGTTGGCCAGACATTGTCCTTTTCCTCCCCCAGTTTCCTCCAGCTCATTGGGGCTCCCTCTGGGGATCCCCCGGCGGCGGCGGCGGCGGCTGCTGCTGCTCCTCACCTGATAAACAAACCTGAGTGAGTGTTTGCTTAAGCAGATCTAAAAGCTGTTGTCATATCTACAAACAACCTGTAACATCCACACTACATGTGATGTCTCTCCCTCAGATACTCAACCCCCTGAAAACATATCCAAAGGTTGGTGTGGGGGGGGGGGGGGGGACATCCTGCCAGGTCGCTATAATACTCCCCCAATGATCCTGGATCACTGGGAGCCTAGTGGGAAATGTTGTCGGGTTATTAGATTCCTGTTCGTTTGAGCTGGAGGAAATGAAAGTGATATTCATGTTGTAAACTGAGACAAGTACATCTGTGAGATTATATTCATTTTATTGTCCTGAAAGGCAAAGCTGCACTGTAGCTAAGTGGTACAACAACCTTAACACATTTGAGCTCTCAGGCTGATTAATATGAACAGTAACGTCTCCTACCTGCTCGACCCTGATAGCCTCACGCTATTTGTTAATGATTTCCCCAGTATAAACATTAAAGTAATAAGTAATGGGGGTTTTAAAGCATTTTAAAAACCAAGGGATGTGATATATGTGATGACCACATCATCGTTGCTTCATGTCAGTACCGTTTTGCCTAATGCTCATTATGCCGTGTGACGACCCAATGAGGAAACACCAAGACGACAGACGCCAGTACAGTGTTGCTTTTGAGGGGATGTCTTTTGTCTTCTGTCTTGTTCACAGTGCCTGATGCTGCTCTAAATATACTGTTGTTCTTAGGCAGCGCAGCGAATGTACACCAGACAGCTCATATAACCCAGACAGAGACAGAGAGCATCAGCTTGATGAATGTTAAGCAATACTTTGCTTTTCTTCTCATTTTTAGTTGTTCTTCTCATGATTTGTGGCTATTAGCTGACTTCATCTTAACCTAAGGCATAATGTTGTAATTTCCTTAAAGCCCACACAAGCACATAGTTTCCCATCTCTGTGTTACAATCAGTTTCAGTTTCAGCAGTTGACTCACTGTGTTGTTTTGTTTTTGTGAGTCTCGGACCTGAGGAATCTGCCTGATCTGCTTATGTCACTGAACTCTCGAATGACCCCTGGTTTCCCAAAGCCTGACGACAGAGGTTTGAAACAGAAACTTTATTGATCTCCAGGGGGAAAAATGTCGTTACATTACAGCTGCTCCAAGAGTAGAAAATCTAAAGTGGTACTGAAGGTGCTGAAGAAGCGATTCCTCTGGGACTGAGGAGAGGACAGATACAAAAAAACAAACCCCCCTCTGTAAGTGATCCAGATGCGACACAGGAGACAATAACAACATGTAGTTAACAGCAAGTGCAGGTGCAGCAACAGTTCCCGCCAGCACAGACAGGTACATGGAGGTGTTTTGCATGCGAGGCGGATCGTCTGGGACAGGTTTTTAGTTGTACTGAAGCCAGTATGCAAACGGTGTCACAGAACATTTCAAATGAGACGGGCAACGCCTCAAACCAATGTAGCTCAAAGACAGACGTCTGGGTCTTTGCACAGGATGCAGGGTGAGTGAGCTTCGGTCGTTTCTACCTTCAGGTCATTGTCCAGCACAATAGGAGTGTTTACTTTCATTCTAGTATGAAGTTAATGTTTATATCATATCTTTGTGTTGTGGAGCACGTACATTGCAGATCTTAGTGATGTTTGTAATGTTTTCTAATGAAATATGAGTTGGATAACGTGATGGGTTGGAAGTGCCACCTGTTGGGGGAGATGGATGCACCTGAGTGACACAAATCAGTTAAACCATTTCAGTTTGACACAAACCATAGTCTTGCTCCTGGTTTACTCAGCATGTGTGGTATGACTCCGTGGCCTGAGGCGTTACACTTTGGGGCGATCCATCCATCTGTCCCACTCTCTTTGGCCTCGAGGGAAACTCTTCAGATTTGGCTCAGACATTTACTTGTGACCCCACAAAGCATCTTCTCTGAAAAAGTCACGATGATGTAAAAGATGAGAAGATTTCCCCAAATGTCTGATAGGATTAAAATGACATTTTATATCCTAAAGGTCAATGACAAAAAACGCTTTTCAGACCATTAATCAACTCCATAAGTCCAACTGCTGCCACTTTCTGAGATTACACACAGCATGCTTTGTCTGAACAGAGGCTTCAAGGCTGCCACTCTTAATGCTGTGCTTTATTTTACATTAAGTGTTGCTTGTCTTTCAGGTTGTGCTCTGTAGCTTGACTGTGTGACTGAGCTGGGAGACAGAGAAGAAGATGCCTCCCAGGCCGTCCTCAGGGGAGCTATGGGGCATCCACCTGATGCCTCCCAGGTATAACTGGTGTATTTATTTATTTATTGTGTACACATACACCCAATTATGAGCTTATTTCATGTTACTGCAAGTAAATCATCTCCTACATGCATAGACCTGTGTGTTTATAGTTATTACCTATTGAGCTGTTATTGTTTTTATCCATATGTATTGTCTGTTGAATGCAAATCAATAATTCACAATGTAAAATGTCCAATGAAAGCCTGGCGAATGAAAAGTAGAGAATGAAGTTTGCATTGTGTAATAATAATGGTGGGTGTGTCTGCAGGATCCTGGTGGACTGCCTGCTGCCCAACGGGATGATCCTGACGCTCGAGTGTCTACGTGAGGCCACGCTCATCACCATCAAACATGAGCTGTTCAAAGAGGCCCGCAAATATCCCCTCCATCACCTGCTACAGGAGGAGACGTCCTACATCTTTGTCAGTGTTACACAGGTATGAAGAGAGATCCAGTCCATCAGTGAAAGGACGAATGACAAAAGGTTAACCCCTTTTTATTTATTTATTACTATATGGCCTGCAGGAGGCAGAGCGCGAGGAGTTCTACGATGAGACTCGGAGGCTGTGTGATCTCCGACTCTTCCAGCCCTTCCTCAAGGTCATTGAACCAGTTGGCAACAGAGAGGAAAAGATCCTCAACAGGGAGATTGGTGAGATGTTCCTCTCTTGGCTCTGTTGTAGCCATGGTTTGTTTTTGTTTCATTACTTTGGTTAGTTTAAATAGTTGCTGTTTTTTTATTCCATTGATTATAGGCAAATAATAATAAACAGATTCAATTGTACTATTGCTACTTCAGTTGTGAAATGTAAAAAGAAATGGGATTAAAACATTATTTTATTTAACCAACTTGTCAAAATTCCCCCAAAAGCCCCAAAGACAACTCTGGCTCTGTTTTGTGTCCGGTCAGGTTTTGCCATTGGTATGCCTGTGTGCGAGTTTGACCTTGTGAAGGACCCCGAGGTGCAGGACTTCAGGAGAAACATCCTGAATGTTTGTAAAGACTCTGTGGAGCTGAGAGATGCCAGCGGGCCTCACAGTCGAGCGTTGTATGTTTACCCACCCAATGTTGAATCCACACAGGAACTTCCCAAACACATCTATAGCAAACTGGACAAAGGTAGGCGGTAGCTTAAGTTGATTATGTTTCACTGAGCTGGAGTAATATCACAGGATGTTTTTAGAGGCAAAAATAATAATCTTTGTTTTGGTCGTCTAATCAAACCCATGATTATTATTTTTGCTCAAATGATTTATAGAGAGCACAAGAAAGCACCTAAGGACAACAGGAGGATCAGAGGGGGGAAGGAGTGAACATTTTAGCCTCCCATCAATACTTCATCACCACTACCCAGACCTTACAATGCATAGGAACTATACTAATGAGCATGGCAATCAATGAATTGATTGAAATGCTGCTATTGTAGTGAAACAATACTTAAAAATGAAGCACAATAGGCTCATTCGTCTGAATAATTAATGGTGGGTCTTCCTGTTCGAGTGAATTATTGATCAATTGTCTGTCTGTTTCTTTTCATAGGTCAGATTATTGTTGTGATTTGGGTGATTGTTTCTCCAAACAATGACAAACAAAAGTATACACTGAAGATCAATCACGACTGTGTGCCGGAGCAGGTGGGGTGAACATGAAGTGAAATGACAGTTAATCAGTCTTGAGAGCCACACACTGTGTGCAACATCACTTTAAAGCTGTGCACTATCGAGACAGAAAAAAGGCCAGTAATGAATGGTGCCTCTGTGTCCTTTGTATGTCTGTGTGCTATAGGTGATCGCAGAGGCCATTCGTAAGAAGACACGCAGCATGCTGCTGTCCCCGGAGCAGCTGAAGATGTGTGTTCAGGAATACCAGGGTAAATACATCCTCAAGGTCTGTGGCTGTGATGAGTACCTGCTGGAAAAGTACCCCATCAGTCAGTACAAGGTAAGAGACTGGAGAGCATCAGAGGAGCGTTAAATACTAAATCATACTTTTTCCAGCAGTGTTAATTGAATGAGTAATTTACCAGACACAAAAGAAAGCTGATCTGTATATTTGATCCTGCCAATTGTTCATATTATCACTGATGTTTACAATTTGGGAAACACTTTAGCTCTGATAAACAAATTATACCAGGGCATCACATCACTGAATGTCAACACCACAGACTATGTGAAATGTGGGGGAAAAATGACTGAAGACACGCATGTTTGTGAAATATAGTCATCTGCCAACCAACCTGGAGAGACTTCTGTTGATTCGCTTTTTTATCGCTCTCAAACAGACGTCCAAACAAACTGCTACTCGGCTAATCCTGCTGGAGGGAAAGTGGAGAAATGATTGTTGATCCTTGATGACTTGTGCTTCCATCAAGTCTTTCTGGGAGGCTGTAGAAACAGTCTTAAAAAAAAAAAAACCTGGGTTCTTATATCAATATAACACTCAGATCCCTCAGACATATTTCTGATGGAGTAAACACAGATGATATCTATCTTTTAAAGATTATGGTCGGAGCAAGGAAAAAAAGCCTTCAGTCTTACTGCTGCACTCTATCAATATTGTATAACTCACTCCATATGTCTCGATGGTCTTTTATTTTACCGGTGATCCAGAAGACTTGTGCAACTTTGCATTGACCTGTTGATCATCCCATGGCTTCATATTCGTTTGTCTCCTGCCAGTTGTTCTTATGACATGAAAAATGTTCATAAATAAAAAGTTAAAAGAGAAACTTATCAGGCATATCTGGGATTTGTTTCGATGTGTATGTGGATGAAACCCTTCAAACTATGGCAGATATGTTTCAGCTCCACTGGCTCTCATTAAAACACTGGAACCTCATCCCCTGTGAGCTGGAGCGCCGAACCTTGAGAAGTTCCCTCTGAGCCACATCAAAGTAGAAGATGCTCGCTGTGTCACTGTTTCCTCCACAGTCAGCTCCTAGAAAATGACCAGTTGACATCACTGGCAAGACTTACGCACAGTGTAACTCTATCAGCTCTGCATGCGCTCTGTTCTAACTCTGTGTCTCTCCCTCTCTATCTTGTCCGTCCCTCTAGTATATCCGTAGTTGCATCATGCTGGGCAGGATGCCTAACCTGATGCTAATGGCCAAGGACAGCCTGTACACCCAGTTGCCTACAGACAACTTTGTGATGCCGTCTTACTCCCGACGTATCTCCACGGCAACGTCCTATATGAACGGCGAGGCAGCTGCCAAGTCGCTGTGGACCATCAATGGCACTCTGCGGATACGGATCCTCTGTGCCACCTACGTTAATGTCAATATCCGGGACATAGACAAGGTGGGAACGACCAATGCTTAGAGGGAATATACCTGTGTCTGTGCTCATCAGTCAAATCAAACAACCAACCTCAACAAGAGTCATGGGTCCAACATCTTAGTAAAACCCTGCACACTGGTGGGAGTAATCCAGAGTTGGTCAAATAAGAGTGATGACTTGAACTGAGCAGTTAAATTTAGATTTGTTTTTGAGCTGGATGAAATGACTGTTGTTCCAGTGTTGCAGAGTGTCCCACCTTCCCACTCCCTCACATCCTGTGGAAACAAGCTGTCATTGTCCAAGTCTGATGTGAACACAGACCTTCGCCATGGGAAAGTAGTGCTAGTAGCTAACCTTGATGTGCTGCTGTGTAACAACAGCTGAGCTTGACAGCTTGTCACAGGCATGTTTACAGGCGTGTACATGTGTTTGTGTTTTTTTTCCATTGTTGTTGCTGTTGTTTCTTCTTCTTCTTGATCCTTCATTAACATTGCGCCTCCTCTCTCTCTGCTTGTAGATATATGTGAGGACTGGCATTTACCATGGAGGTGAACAGATGTGTGACAATGTCAACACACAGAGGGTACCCTGCTCCAACCCCAGGTACAATCAAAACATATTCATTCATGACTGTAGCCTTTAAACGCGAGAGATCTTACTGATAACCACAAATAAAAACTATAACTTTATATAGAGAGATCTTTCCTCCTTAGGAAGTGCTTAAGCATATAACATGAGAGATAATCCTAAAGTTATACTAGATAAAGATAAAATAAAATGTGATGAATCACTTTCACCAGAATCCTCCTTTTA
This sequence comes from Caranx ignobilis, assembly GCA_021432705.1. Taxonomy (NCBI): domain Eukaryota; kingdom Metazoa; phylum Chordata; class Actinopteri; order Carangiformes; family Carangidae; genus Caranx; species Caranx ignobilis. Next base: position 5,472,178 of record MU270014.1, read on the forward strand.
GACCATCTGCTAATCTGCTAATTTACTTAAAGCAGTAAAGCAGGATAAACAGTTTAGTGCTGGCTTGTAACACTAAACTGTCGTATTACATTACTGTTAAACCCTAGTCTTGGCCCTCACCTGACAGAAATGACACCCAGACATATACCTGGGGGAACATATATGGTTGTTGTTTTTTACAACAGCCTTTATGTGTGAATGAATGTTGTGTGTTAGAAAGTCAGGAAACATCGGCAGCGGTTTGGTTGGAACAAGTCTTACTTGAGGTGCACTGTTAGTGGTGGGATTTGGAGCTTTGTGTCTATAGATGAAATTGTTTTTCTCATTTTTATTTATGTTTTTTTCTGTCCATCGTTCCAACTCTGCAGGTGGAATGAGTGGCTCACCTACGATATGTACATCCCAGACATCCCCCGTGCCGCCAGACTCTGCCTCTCCATTTGCTCTGTCAAAGGCAGGAAGGGAGCCAAGGAGGTAGGACGGAAAGCAGTGAAGGAGATCACAGAAAAACAAGCTGTAGCAGGGTACAACAAACAACAAAGTATAAACTCATCACTTTAGCCAAAGGAAACTAATGTGAGATCATACAAACACAATACCTGCATATGTCATATAACTGATAGGTTCACAGTGGCACAGTTGTTACACCCTAAAGATAGCAGAGGACAGATGACCTTCATGTGTCAAAACAACTGCATGCTCAACATCCTGGGGGGATGTATATGTATAGACGTGTCCAGTGAGTGTGTATGTGTTGGAAAATGAACCTGCACTGTGTGTGTGTTTGTGTGTTTATGTCAGGCTGTCGGAGTATATGTGTCCACAGTGAGTGGGAGGAGTGGTATCGTCTTTTGGCTCTGTTTAATTACTAATCAGCCGTGGGCACTGCGATGGCAGAAAACATCAGCAGAAGGGACTTTTCCAATCATGTGAGAATGTCGCTTGTGTAATTGGCACTGTGGGCATGTTGTGAAAGGGGCTAATTGTTCTCCGTCAGACTCGCATCAAAGTTTCTGACAGCTGAAACACACAACGCTTGGATAGTGTAAAATCTGAATTCTGACTGTAAAGTTAGCAAATTAGTACATCTACTATAAAACTAAATAGATAGGAAAAAAACTTCCATACTATTTTGATACCATCCAAGAATCACTGCATTATGCATTTCCCTCTCCGAGGTTAGAAACCACGTAGTGTAAAACTCTTGGTGTGCGTCGGTGTGTTTGATCTCCTTCTCGTAACAGACACCCACGCCGATCAATTCTTCTTGCATCTTTCTCTGTCTGATGGAAAAGGCTGGAAGACAGCGAGGTGTGTGAGAGAGTGTGTGTGAGTGAGTGTATCAATGAATGCCAGACATGGATATTGTAACAGACACCTGGGGTGAGTCGTGTCCCCTGCTGCGCCACACTAGGTTCGGGTCGGGTTAGCGGATGCTCTTTCATGCGCCACCTGAATTAAAGATAAACACTTCTCTACAGCAGCCTTTTGTTCCAGCACTTACTATAAATAGGTGCGTTGTGACTGGCTGTCTGCGTGTAACTCTGTCAAGCTCGCCTTGTTCCATCGCTGCCCCTTAGTGAAGACTCACTCTGAAGATCAAGATCTTATCTTAAACATTTCTCCAGCCTTTGTGAAGGCCGATATTGTCACTGTTTGGAGTGGAGCAGTTAAAATACATTGTTTGAAAACCTTTATTATATCTCAAGAAGAAATTATAATCCATGTTCAAGATCTGAACTCTCTTCATACCTTAAGACTCCTCATGTTTTACCACTGTGTGTCCCATAATACATTGGTGTTACATGCCCCTTTGCCATTCTCTCTCTTTTTAGGAGCACTGTCCATTAGCTTGGGGTAACATCAACTTGTTTGACTACACTCACACACTAGTGGCTAACAAGATGGCTCTGAACCTCTGGCCAGTCCCTCATGGCCTTGAAGACCTCCTCAACCCCATAGGAGTCACTGGGTCCAACCCCAATAAGGTATTAAAATTCAGCTTTCTACCTATTTGAAATGGTTGGAAACGGTTGAATAACTTTCTTTTGATCCCTGTTGTCTAGGAAACGCCATGTTTGGAGCTCGAGTTCGACCACTTCAGCAGTCCAGTGAAATACCCTGATATGAATGCAGTAGAGGATCACGCAAACTGGACCATCTCCAGGGAGCTGGGGTTCAACTACAACCTCTCTGGACAGGTAACAGCCTGCTTACCCCCACCTCACTTCGCCTTACTTATTCGAAAACTTGAGAAACTTTGTTTTCGTCTAACTGTGTGGTGTTTATCATCATCAGAGGCCTGGGCCATGCAAACAACCTGAGCAGGAGGGTGCGGTGTTCATTTGGATAACCAAATGAATTAAACGCCGTTGACAGGCATATGAATATGAAGTCATGTTATGAAGTACCTTCATATTCTCACTGAAAACGCAGTAGTGATTAATGAAGGGAAGCATTAAACTTTATTGGCTTTTATGACTCTTTCCAGTTCATTTCTAATCATATAAATTAAATAAATTCCCATCAATAAGTGATTTGATCCGTGCGATTGATTTTCAGTTCTGAACTCATTGTTGACATACGTCTTCTTCACTGAGCTGGTCCTGACACTTCGGTTGGACACAACAGTGCCACTCTCTGTTCCGGTGTTCAGTTATTCATGATCCGTCTTATCAGATTTCTAGATGATGTGTGTTTTGAGAGCCATGACTTCTGCTGTGATAATGTGACATGTGGCTGGAGTGAGTGAGTGAGTGAGTGTGTGTGTGTGTGTTTGTGTGAGTGTGTGAACAGTGTCAGACAACGTGTTAAGTTATTCATGGTGTGTGCATCACATGTGGTGGGAAAACAGTAATATCATCCCTCTGTTGTTTTAAAAAAAAAAAAATCTACATAAACACATTTATACAGCCAGACGTCAGACTTGGTTTTGTTAAGGAGGCTGATATTGTGCAGGGAACAGATGAACTTTACTACAGATTTTAGTTCTTTTGGCTTATCAAAGTGATGCAGCCTGTAGGGAGAGGTTCACATGGAGGCTGTGAGGGCTGCGCTCCAGCTCTGTCACGGTTTTAACATCAGTTGGAAGCGATTCAGAAGCAGCACTGCTGTTATTCTGCTGCCACATTTATAATACACATTAATGATAAATACACATTTGCGGCTCATTCGTACGTGGTAATGGATGATTTTTGGCTGTAAGTATTTTGCAGCTTCTTTGTCGTCGCCCATCACTCTTTTATACTTAAACTAAATGATGTTGTGGTCATAAAGACCTGATTTTATCAAAATCCCAGCACCAGCTGCTCCTGGTCGGTGCAGTTTTTATGAGCTCAGCTCACAAACAGAGTTCTTGCTTGTTCTGAATTGTCCGACAACAAAGAGAAAGAGAGAGAGAGAGACATGTAAAGGAGAATGTTGTTATGAAGTTGGCTACGTTCAGATGCAGTGAGACTGATTTATTGCTCTTGCTCTCTCTCAGGAAACACATGAAAACAAGGTTTTGCTGAAGATCTAGCCAGAAACAAATGAAATTCATCATTGAAGTCATTTGTTTTAAAGCGTTTAGAAGAAAAATCTTGACATATAAATACATTTACAAGTGAAACACAAGCTACAATATGGAAAATAACTCACTGTGAGAAAAACTACTTCTCTTCTTCTCGTGAACATCGTGAACCAAGTAGCCTGTGCACAGATTAAACACTATTGTCTGCTTAGGCCCAGAACTATGGCGGACATGGTTGAATAGATAAAATTGTAACACAGAGGCTGGGATCTGGTAAATGGTGGGATTTAGAGCGGATTAACTTGCAGAAGGACAATGTGACGCTTTAGTGTCATGTTGTTACAGATCTATCAGATCCTGTGCGATGCAGGACAGGTCGACCACACGGCGCTGATTTATTCATGACCATAGCGTAATGTGGCGTATCGTAATTCCTTTATCTGTAACTTGAGTTTGATAAGCTTCCCCAACAGTAATGAGTTTGACTGAATCTGTGGCTCATGACGACTGTGAAGTGGCCACATCCAGCGAACCGATGATGGATATCAATGGTATCAAATGTTTTGACAAGATGAGAAGATCGATAACAAGACATACACATTTTTCATCCCGCACTCGTCACAGTAATGTAAGAATAGTGGAAATGTGCCGCTGCCTCTTTATTGCTGTGTAATTGCACATTTATTAAGACTCCTCCTATTATTATGACTTAATTGATGGTGCAAGGGCATTTCTACCAGAGGTCAACTATGAAGGCGGTTGATCAAACTAAATCTGACAGGAAGTGACATAAAATCTCAGAATGACAGCGTCTAAGATAGAAATTCAACAATCAAAATGTAATAATATGCTGATGTTAATATATTTTCTCTGTTGTGTCTCAGAGCAATCGTGTGGCCAGAGATCACGCCCTGACGGAGAGCGACACTGAGCAGCTCAGACAGCTGAGCAACAGAGACCCTCTGTCAGAAATCACTGAGCAGGAGAAAGACTTCCTCTGGAGACACAGGTGACCTCCCACATACACTACAAGACACTACAGTTCAAGTACTAGTTTATCTTTACATTATGCTAATTGCATATTCATGGAGGTTCACACCTCAGACACTGATGGATGTAACTAACACTGGGATGTAACACACGTTAGCTCTGACCTCTGACCTCTCTGTCCTTCTCTTCAAGGCACTACTGCATGAACATCCCTGAGATCCTCCCCAAGATCCTTCTTGCTGTCAAGTGGAACTCCAGAGATGAAGTAGCGCAGGTAGTGCCACACTGTTTCTTACATGGATTTTATATACACTGTCCTTCAGACTGACAGAAAGAGTTACACACCTCAGATGTTACACAAAATACTTTCAGATGGATTTTGAAGAATGAAAACAGAGAGAGAGAGACGGATGTTTTATTGTCATTGCATGTAAAATACAGAACTAAACTCTCCACCAGTCCCATACAACAGCACAAGGTTAAAATGGTCTAAAATATAAATATCTGAAGTATAAAAACATTTCTTCTGAGTTGCCTTGAAGCTCTGACGTACTTTACTCTTTTGTAACAGAAATGCCAAAGGCACATACACTGCTCCAAACAGTAACTTCTTAGCTGTAGCTTGGAAAAAGAGAAGAAAAAAGCTTGCAACAGGGCTGCAATGAATCTTTTTGTGTGTTTACTATGAATCTGTAACGAACAAATCTGAGTATTAATCTGTATGTCTTGGTGTGTTTGTTTCCCAGATGTACTGTCTGTTGAAGGAGTGGCCGTCCATCCGTCCTGAGCAGGCCATGGAGCTGCTGGACTGTAACTATCCAGACCCCATGGTCAGACACTTTGCTGTACGCTGCCTCGACAAATACCTGACTGATGACAAACTGTCCCAGTACCTGATCCAACTTGTGCAGGTGGGTTTAACGCAGTTCCAGGGGCTGATTGTGTGAAGTGAGTGAAGGGGGGCTGTGGAGTACCTTCCTGTCCTTGGCTGCCAGTCTTTATGTGCTGGAGAGCAGCTTTTGTTTGGCTTGTCGCTGCGTGTTGAAGACTTTCCAGTCTGTGATGTAGGACGGTGTTGGGTGTACAGAGACTGCAGGGCACTGAGACAAAGTGTGAAATGACTAATCTGAACCTCATCTCAGCCTCTCTCTCGCTCTCTCTCTCTCTCTTCTTGTTCTAGGTATTAAAATATGAGCAGTATCTTGACAATCCCCTGGCACGCTTCCTCCTCAAAAAGGCCCTGACCAATCAAAGGATAGGACATTTCTTCTTCTGGCATCTCAAGTGAGTCACCACCCACTGCTTTTTCTTTGTTTAAGTTCTTTCCTCTCCCTGTCTTTGCAGAAAGCTGGAAAGTGGTCTCGCTTCTCTCTTCATGTCTTCCTCCCTTCCCTCACTTCTGTATGTGTGTGTGTCTTCCTCACAGGTCAGAAATGCACAATAAGACAGTGAGCCAGAGGTTTGGGCTGCTGTTAGAGGCGTACTGCAGGGCCTGTGGCATGTACCTCAAACACCTGAGCAGACAGGTAGAGGCCATGGAGAAGCTCATAAACCTCACTGACATCCTGAAGCAGGAGAAGAAGGATGAGACACAGAAGGTAACACACACACATGCACACATACACACATGGGAACATAGGATTTTCAATGTGCTGTGATCGTGGGACAAACAAGTGCCTTAAGATTTCGACTTGGTCTCTATTCAAAGTAAGAAATTGAATCCTAATCTATAATATAATCTGCAGTCTGATGCTGCAGTGCTCCATACACATCATGTGGGGGTTTGTTCTGTTTGGTTTCAGACTCCTCCTGCCGTGTTTGTTTCTGCAACATGTCAGTGAGCACACACACCTCGCTTATCTGTGCTGCGGTCACCTACAGTATCAAATACTAACACACAAGTGGCAACTGTGACTCTGCTCAAAATACTCTGCCCACATAGAAGAACAGGATGTTATTTATTGATGCTCGTCATGATGTTTAAAATACATATCAGTGCTGTGGTCATCAGTACGTTTTACAATCCAGCCAGGTTTCATTTCCAGTTCATCGACTGTCATCTAATTATTTATGATGGTACAGTTCTGTTACTTATTTAAATGCGATCGGTTGTAGAAGATTTCTTTGTGGTTGTGTGTGTATGTTTATATGCACATGTGAATGGTCTTGTGATTGTGTGTGTGTGTGTGTTTCTCTTGTGGAGGTCCAGATGCGGTTTCTAGTGGACCAGATGAAGAGACCGGACTACATGGACGCCCTGCAGAACTTCACCTCCCCTCTGAACCCGGCACACCAGCTGGGAAACCTGAGGTTGGACACCATAGAGAATGAAGTGTCATATGTGTGTGTGTGTGTGTGTTCATGCAGTAAGATTGGAGACATTAGATTGACATTGTTTGATTAACTGAATTGATTTGTGCACAGGTTGGATGAATGCAGGATCATGTCATCAGCAAAGAGGCCACTGTGGCTGAACTGGGAGAATCCTGACATCATGTCTGAGCTCCTGTTTCAGAACAACGAGATAATCTTCAAAAATGGAGACGGTAACACACGCGACCTGTTAAACTTTCCTTTTATCTCTGCTACACTACGCAGCATACCTACGCATAAATACGCAGGAAAATGGGAATCTTTCTGTAGCGTATGGTCTTGTTCACTTGACATAAAGCTGTAGTGGGAAAAATAAACAGCATTAAAAGGATTAAAGTGCAGCTCGAGAGATGTAATTAAAAGCCAAGGCAAACAGATGTGCTCTGCTCTCAGATCCCCAGGTGATTTGTTCTGGATGTGAAAAAGCTAAAATCAGCATCACCATCTTATTTCATGTTGTTGAAGAACATCTGAGATGTATTTTGGGCCTGAATCAGTAAATACTACAGCCATCACAGTTAAAACACACTGACAGAGCTTCCTCACTCCTACTCCCTTATGTTATTGTGAGAGACTCTTTAGCTGTGTTTGCACAGCAGCAACTGTTCACTCATTTGTGCCATAAAACTATAAAGTGAAGCCGCATATTTCCTAGTTCCAGCTCCGAACGTTGACACACAGACTGTAAATAACTCTGATTAGAGGCTGCAGAGCTTCACGGTCGCTGCTGTAATCATTCTCACTGCTCCTTATGCTGTGTATGTGTCTGATCTGTCATTATCCCAGCATGTTATTAACTGTGACGGTGTGTGTGTGTGTGTGTGTGTGTGTGTGTTGTAGACCTGCGCCAGGATATGCTGACGTTGCAGATTATTAAAATCATGGAGAATATCTGGCAGAATCAGGGACTGGACTTACGGTATTTTCATCTCAGTCTATGTTTGTCTTTCTCTCTGATCCTTTCTGCTTGAGTTACTTGACTCCCTCACTCAATCTGTTGTGTGTGTGTGTGCAGGATGCTTCCCTACGGCTGTCTGTCATTAGGAGACTGCGTGGGTCTCATTGAGGTGGTGCGCAGCTCCCACACCATCATGCAGATCCAGTGTAAAGGCGGCCTGAAGGGAGCCCTGCAGTTCAACTCAAACACTCTGCATCAGTGGCTCAAGGACAAGAACAAGGGCGAGATGTGAGCTCCTCTCTCCTTGTATGATTTTAACAGCACCTCTGCATCATTAGCGCCCAGTATGACGGAAATGAAACACAGTCCATTAGTACAAAGTGTCTGGAGGCCCTAAAAAAGAAGAATGGTGTTCTTGGATTATTTAGTGTTTCAGTCTCCCCCTTGGTTTAGTGATCTCACGTGACCTTTACAGTTTTACAGTGTCATCGCTGCTCTCTTGTTCTTGTGCAGGTACGACATGGCTGTAGATCTGTTTACGAGGTCCTGCGCTGGCTACTGTGTAGCTACATTTATCCTCGGGATAGGAGACAGGCACAACAGCAACATCATGGTCAAGGATGATGGACAGGTAATGTTCAAATGCAAACACACACACACACACACACACACACACTCAGGCTGCACACACACATTTTGTATGTACATTTATCTCCAGAATCTGGTTTTAGGTCGTTAATAACATCATAAGACTGAATGAACCTGCACTCATGAGCGTCGTGCTCTCCCCCAGCTGTTTCATATAGACTTTGGCCATTTCCTGGATCATAAGAAGAAGAAGTTTGGCTACAAGAGAGAGCGAGTGCCCTTCGTCCTGACGCAAGACTTCCTCATCGTCATCAGCAAGGGATCCCAGGAGTGCACAAAGACCAAAGAGTTTGAGAGGTGCTGCAGCATTTCACATCTTAACTTCTTGCCATAGTCAGCAGATGTGTTTATTATCTGTGTTATGACTGGTCTCTATTATCATCAGATTGGTGAGCAACACTGGTTTTTATTTTAGTGGAGAGATTTGAATCTGTTAATCAGCTCAGGGCATTTGTGTCGCCTCACCTCCTTCAGCTGAGCAAGTTTCCACTCAACGTATCCAAACAACACTCAAGCACAATAACCTCTTTCAACATTTGGAGAGTTACAAAAGACTCGTGGTGATTGGACCGCTTCCTTCCTGTCCTGTCAGCAGCTCTTTACAAAATTAGCAACGTGAGAAAATGAATTTTTGTGTCTGTTTCAGCATGTTTTACTAATCAAGACATGATACATGCAACATGGGAGAGGTAGGTGCTCGCCTGGCCTTTGGGTGTCAGTGACCTAAACTGGGCTTTGTTATTTAGTAGACACAGACATATAAGTATGCACATACATGCTCAAGCAAGCCAGATGGAACATGCATCAATAAAGCAACAACAACCAGAAACAACACACCGAACTAAACTTGAAAACAACAACTGTGACGTCTCTGTGCTGCCGAGCAAATGCAAAAATGCTGGTTTTGTCTCCAGGTTCCAGGAGATGTGTTATAAAGCCTACCTGGCCATCCGGCAGCATGCTAACCTCTTCATCAACCTGTTCTCCATGATGCTGGGCTCCGGCATGCCCGAGCTGCAGTCGTTTGATGACATCGCCTACATCAGGAAGACTCTGGCCCTGGAGAAGAGTGAGCAGGTACGAAGGCTCTCCTCCGTCTCTCTCTTCTTCTTATCCATCCTCATCTTCTGATGGTTTTTTTTCTGTCACGTGCAGGAGGCGTTGGACTACTTCATGAAGCAGATGAACGACGCTCACCATGGAGGATGGACCACTAAGATGGACTGGATATTCCACACAATTCGACAGCATGCACTAAACTGATCCCCTGCACACAAACAAAACAAACCACCCCAGTCCCACCATGGAGTATTAACTTCTGTCAGACGGACGCAGCATTAGTCTTTCAATGAATTTCAGCTCTGTTACAACAGACGCCACAAACAGCTCACTGACGACAGAAGTTCTACACTTGATGTTTTTTTTAACCATTTGTTTTTATTTAAACAAGGTTTGCGTTCTCTTTACATCATCATCCATGGTCTTGGTGACGCTCTCTCACTCCCCTCTGTTTCCGCTCATCGGGGACTGTGAGAGAGTTTCCCTCATGACCTGGTGAGGGTGAGACCTCCCTGGCTACGATGCTTCCCCTGTTGTTGTTGTTTTTGTTTTTGTTTTTTTGCCTGACTGACTGAATCGTGGGTAACCAAGGAGATTTTACCCCTCACTCTGCTGCTCTCGGAGGAAAAACACAAATTGGACTAGGATTCATCTGCCAAGCTGTAAATGTAGCCACAAAGAGAGTTCACCCTGCTGCTCCCTCTGCTGTAGTCGTGCTGCATCGTGGCTCCGCCTCAGTCAGGAGGAGGTGCTTGGGAAACTTTTTCTTTTTCACTCTCATCACTGCTGAGAGGAGCTGTCTAAACCACCATACACATAGAGGAGTTACTGAGATTCTTTGTATAGTGCAGGATTGCAGGAGTAATGGCTTCTACCACTGCACAGTCTTCCACCATCTCTGTGGTGATGTCGCCCCTCTGAGCTGATCTGTTGTCAGTTTCCCACCTCGTTGCCCCCGTTTTTTGTGAGGAAATTTCAAAGCTCAAAAACTGCACTGCAGGAGAGTGTGTGTGTGTGTGTGTGTGTGTGTGTGTGTGTGTGTGTGTGTGTGTTTTGCACAGCTCTGCAGTTTCCCATGGCCTCAATCAAACAGCACTCCACACTTGGGAACATTTGGTGGTGGTGCAGCTTTTGGACTCGTGCATAAACTTCAGGGTGATGATGAAAAAGAGAAAAAGAACAAGAAAGAAGCCGCAGCACTTATAATATACAGATTTATTATGACTTTTTAAATGTATTTATGCATCTAGTTTCTTTCAGTCTCTACACAGGCAGGACTCTTAACTCAGCCCTCCACAAACACACACCATGGTTTGTGTAAATATGTTTGGAGTTTTTATTTTTGTGTCAAACTATTTGCAGCTTCTTCTGCAAACCACGAGCACAACCGCTCTCCCCCTGTTCTCACGATGACACGACGAGTTGTGCTCACGGGGGTGAAGTCAGACTGCTGCTCCTCTTTCTGCTTTAGTCACTTTTTCTGTTCGACGTCTGCGTCGGTCGCCCGGTTAGCTTCAGTGTGGCTCGTCTGCAGCCCTGCTGCTATGAACTTTAAAGTGTTTCTGGGAAGCAAAATGGCGAGAGAGAGAAAGTGCCAGTCTCACATTTCGTGAATAACGGGACCGATTTTACGCTTCTGGACGCGTGTCCTGTGAGCGAGCAGAGGCCCAGGGGAATGTCACGTCTTCCTGTTGATAAAATGCCTTGGCGTCACAGCACAACACCGCACAACCCTGCACACTGTAGGAGACAAACCACGACAAGCATGGCAGTGTTTTTCTTTCTGTTTGTTTTGTTGTTGTTTTTTTTAAGCGGATGCTTAGATTTGATCTTCATTGTGTGTTATTTATATTACGGATTCTTTAGCATGTCCCCCATGAGAATGTGTTGAAGATGTTGACTCATTTTTGTCCAGAACAACCTCCTCTGAGCCTAAAACTCTGGCAGTATTTGAGCCACGCCTTCTGTTGCCAGGTACAGTTAAAGCCATGCTCTGCACCTTTGTGTTAGAAACTGTTTTTTAGTTTTTCCCCTCATGAAGTCACAGTGAGATGGTAGTAGGTAGGGGGTAGGGGGCGACAGCCACACCTCCCTCCATAAATCCGGCCTGAGCTCCATTCTGTAAATGTAAAGTAGAGTTTGATAAGTAATCTCTAAATGCTCATGGAGGCGGGGTGGGATCAGCTGACCGTGTGTGCAGATAGGGACGTGTCACCAAGCAGGGTGAGACGGTGCTTGTGTTTGTGGTCTCCCACATCTCTAGTGTGAAGCCGGGCTGATAACGATGACATGTTTTACAGAGAGAGAGGAGGGATTTGATGTCACTGTCACAGCCTCTTCAGAGCAGACTGTAGTCGAGCAGAACCATGAATGTCCTGGTTTCTCGTGTTGCCTTGCAGAGGTGTTGTCCTAGAGGAGAAGGTGCCTCCATGAGCCCCTGGAGCTAAATTACTATCTTAGTACCCCGACAATATGAAACTGTGGGGAGGAAAGTCTGCACTTTTGCCAGTTCAATTGTTGATTGTATGTTGAAAAGCTGTTGTGGTCTGTTCTGACGTGTGCCGCACATTGTGACGTCACATTGATACTGAGCTGGAATGTATTTACCTGCTATGACAAGGACCTAACATGCACTCATCTCTTTACCTTCTCGCATCAAACCGTGTCCTCTCTTCGGATGCAGTGCCACTGAACAGACTAGTCCCTCGTTTTCTCAACGTGCCAAACCAGGCGTCTGAAGCAGCCTGTTGAAAGCCAACGCTTGAGTGACGTCCTGCAGTCGCAGACTTAGAAAATGATGTAAAAAAAAAAAAGAAAGAAAGAAAAGGTCAGGTATGCACTTAGATTAAAAAAAAAAAACAAGTTCTCATTCAGTACTGTTTCAAAAGGACTGAAAGACAAGAGGTAGCCTAGTGTGCATGTTTCTCAAGCAGCATAACCAGTATGATGATGATGATGATGATGATGATGTACATTTGCAGCAGCATTAAGCAGTATGTATGTACAGTTACAGTCTAACCTCTGTTTTCTATGGTCGGCTTCATGTGTGACAAACCTGTAGTGTTAATATCCTTTGCCATATATGCCCCAGATTGAGTGTGTGTGTGTGTGTGTGTGTGTCCATATGCATTACTTGTCTTTCTGTACAGGTTGCAGAGCTTCATTGGCAGGCCCCAATGAAAACCCACACTATGCTTGTGTGTGTGTGTGTGTGTGTGTGTCCCCATATGTCCACGTTTGAGTGTGTGACGACACTGAGCTGTTGCAGTGATGGTGTCTCTAACTGTTTTGTAAGCCTTTCCTCCCACTGGCTGCTTCTTTGCCAGAGAAGAAGAAGAAGAAGAAGAAAAACAAAAAAACAAACTTGCTTGAAGCTTTTGCTGAAAAACAAAACAAAACAAAACAAAAAAAGCTTCAGGATCAAGGAAACGGAAAAGAAGGGAAACTTTTTTCATACATCACTTGTAAATGTTTTACTTGAAACCGGAACCACGGCTTTGCTGGTTTGGAGATGATGAACGAGGGTGCAGTAGCTATTTAGTACTGAGTGTGTGTGTGTGTGTGTGTGTGTGCTGTTTGTAAGCAGCAGAGGTTGAGAGACGTGTGTGTGTGTGTGTGTGTGTGCACAGGCTGCTTGTTTGATACTGGTAGTGAATGTTATTGATGCCACAGACAGTCCTGCATGTCACAGTGAGGATGGATCCATGTCTTGAACTGATGAAGCGACTGTGACGTTGAGCTGAAAGTCCACGTGTCTAAAGATCAGCTTCAGTGAGGACTGTGACGAAGAGCTGGATGAGATTCAGTCAATCATCTTTGTTTTTGTTTTTTTTGGTTCACGTCCAGCCTCAGAGGCAGGTGAAGGAAGGAGGCCCAGCAGGCAGGTGGACTGTCGTTGCACTGTACTTTCCCCTCTCTGAAGCGAGGAAGAGAAAACAGCTTTGGTGGCGCCTGCTCTTTATCTCAGCTGCTCCACAATGAAAACACAAGCCCGTGTTTATCAGCCTGCTCCGCACAGGGGCCAGTGAGACCGGTTCTTCAGTATACTATCACATCATGAAACGTCATGCTGAGGGACAGAGCAGGGAAACCTCATCTCCTCCGTTTGCCCCCTGACCTCTGAATCCAAGACGAAAACCGTGGACAAAATAACATGAACACCCAGAAAACCCAACGCAATTCAATGCAATATCCAAGTGGTGAGATTCTTACAGTGTAGAGGTTTTGTTTTTTTTAAGTGACTATCAGACGAAACAAGTCTTTATTCTAAGGTGTTTACGTCACTGTTCCTGTTTGTTCACCTGAGGGACAGGTGTGCACGTTACTGTGTCCGCCGCCATGTGTCCTGACATTGGATGTGTTTGTTTGTGTGGATCAAACTCAGATTCAAACAGAACCAGTGTGGAGAAAACAAACAAAAACAAATATGGTAAATCATTCAGATTATCGATCATCTGGTCCCTCATCCTCACGTCAAACAGGAGCAGTGACGTCAGCGGTCTGTGGTTTCACGGTCTCTTCTGTATGCAGTTCTGTAAACTACATCACAGTGTGTCTAATATATTTCCATAGCATACGACCATGCTGTCAGAACCTTAACCTATACTATGAATGAATGTACAACGGGCCAATGTATTGTTTTCCACAACCTACCTGCATGACTCTGGGTAAAGATGAATATCTTCTTCTTGTTTTTTGTTTTTGTTTTTATTATTATTATTATTGTTTCTAGTCTGATCGGCAGCCACACAGACGTTCATGGATTAATGCCTTAAGTTTTGCTCCCTGTAGGAACAGTTTCTAGGACACGTTCATCCTCACAGTAACCTGCGTTTTTATTTATAAGTGTAAGTTGTGTTTTTTTTTTTGTTTCAGCTCCCTGGTCACAGAGTTAAAGGTTTGTACCCTGACTGACTGACTGACTGACTGGTCATCTGAGTGTTCTGTGAAGGTGTACAAATAAATTTGTTAAACATTCACCTGGCAGTGTTTGCTCTTCTACTTTGTCCCCCCCCCCCCCCCCCCCACACACACACACACACACTGTTGATCATCATCATCATCATCATCATAAACATTCAAGACCTTGTGTTTTTTTCCTGCTTAATGTCACATAAAAGGAAAAACACATGGTTTTTATGTTTGTAAGCTCTAAGGTGTAAGTGCATTGACACTCCACACAAAAACCAGCACAAAGAACAAAGTTTTATTTCACTTCCTTGCAGATTTTTTTTCTCGCCCACGTCTTAGAAATTGACACCGAGGGCTGTTTAATGACTCGTCACTTTGAGGACACTGACTCCTGTTTTCCTTTTTTACATAACACGAGCTCTGTGGCCGCTTCAGTCCGTGTTTTTCCGGTGCTTTCTGAGGAACTGCAGGATCCATCTAACCTGGTTTCTTTTATGAACTCGACCCTCGTCTGTGCTGAGGAGGTTCCTGCAGAAGAACTCCCTGCAATGCAATCACATGTCTAGTCTACAAAACAAACACAGAATCTGTTGGGAGAGGGTGAAAATTATTTCTGAGCATGTATATATATGTTTTTTTTTTTTTTTTATCCCAGCAGCTCTATATCGCGGAAGGCCTCGGCTGCTGCTGTGGGCCCCCCCTGTGTAGGAGCAGCGTTGGCCACAGGGTTGAAAGGTTTCCAGGCCTTCGACGGGCAGTGGAAGGGGCTGTCGTTCACGGTGTCCGAGGCCACGTTTGGGACGCCGGGCGGTTTGCCTCCTCCCTTAACGTCCTCCTCAGATGATTCCTCTTTGGTTGCAGCCTTGGAGGGGGCTTGTGAGGCTGGAGGTGAGGCGGTAGTGGTGGGGACTCTGTACAGGATGTTCCTGAGTGGAGACCAGCCGGGAGGACGGCGCCTGGTGAACAGCTGAGGAAAGGCAGAGGTGATGTATAACCTGTGAGTATCTGACAAGCGTCACATCACTGAGACCTCTCCTCTAATACTGACCTGTACTGGCTCTTACTTAATGTTTTGGTGTGATTTTCACTTTTAGTAGTAGAAGAAGAGTGGTTTTGAAGCTCAGAGTGGGCTGCTCTGCAGTCGTCATCTTGGGAGTATCTGACTCCGCCTCTAATTCCTGGCTAATCCATAAATGGGCAAAGAGGAGGGGCTTGTTTTGAGCTGAGACTTTGGTGCATCCAATCACTCACCTGTCACTCAAAGCATGCAGAACTGTTTGCACCAGGCTGTAAACATATACATCCCTGCTGCCCTCACATGGAGCAGACACTTGACCATCACTGTGTCAAGCCCATTAGATTGTGTTGATCTGCTAACTAACCACAGAGTGATGACAGAGCGCGGTCTTACCGAAGGCAGTTCACCTGGTTCACAGTTTAACTGGGCCTCTGGGGGCTCAAGTCTCCACGGGGCCACGTCCACTGTAGAGTTACAGTTTACAAACTCCTGCAGACACAAACACGTGTATATCACATGTTAAATAAGCTCATAAGGATCTCATGATGAGAGAGGCTTTTTTTTTTTTTTTTTATATTTACCGAATCCTGTTCATTGGGGACACACAGCTCGTTGAGGTCTTTGTGTTCGGCCTTGGCGCAGGTGGTTTTCTGCATATCAAATCTCACCTTGAACCTGAAACCTGCGACCACCTGCAGGGACACACACACACACACACACAAAAACACAGTAGGTATAAGCAAACAAAGACTTTTCCCACCTCATCATCGTCTCGTCTCCCCTCAGTTCATATCACCCTGGCTCTACCTGTCTGGTGGCGTGGGTGATGGCGTTCAGGGTGAACAGGTGAGTCGAGTCGGAGATGGAGTTATACTTGGCGATGGAGACAAACATAGGGACTTGAAGGTCCTCCGAGTACTGGTAGATCTCCTCAGGGCAGCCCAGACAGGAAGCTTTCTCTGCGACGATGAAGTCGTCTGGGGAAGAAGGGAGATCATGAAAGAGTCGTGGCCCAGGACGCTCAACACATGGTGACCTCAAAACACTGGCCCTCACTGGCCACTGTCAACCTTTCTGCTGGGAGACTGATGAGCATTTCTTTAAGGCCAGACCGCTGTGTCACTTGGGCTGCACCATTAGTCCAATCTTAATCTTCATGATGATTTTATCTTCCCACAACACAATCACATGAGCATCACTGAGTGGGATATTGACTTTTTTAAAGTGGGTACAGGGTGAAACTGTGTTTGAGATGACTGATGTGCTCTCTGCAGCACCGAGGTGAGAGCAGCAGGTTTATAAAAAGAACAGATGGACCAGATGAAAATTTAATGTCTGGAGCAGAAGGTGAAGCCTCTCGATGATCGTCATCCACTGTGTGTTAGAAGTATTTCTGAGTGATGTTAAAAAATACTTTTGTCTCTAAAGCCAAACATCAAAAACATGTGACCTCTCCATTGACCAATTATATATATATATCATTTGGGTTGTAATGGAGCAGCAGCACATACTGCAGCAGGTAAATACCATTTTAAAACAAAGAGGAATTCAATCTAAGCTTAGTCCTTTTTAAACTTGCAAAACATTTTGGAAGCAGCAGAGAGCACACAGTGGGCTGCTTGGACAAACAGATTAAAGTCTAGAGCAGGACACAGCCTTTTATGGTGCGATGAGTTAATAATGTGCTCTCCCTATCTGCAGCCCATGTTGATACATTACACAATCAGCCTCCCCTGTGGATCCTCTGCGCCCACCAGTGTGCATGTTCCTCTATGACTCACTGTTTTCTGAATGAGGAATATGTCCTCCTGTGATAAACAGTGAATCTACGTCTGATCAGATCATGTGATCCTGCTGTCGCTCACCCAGCCGACAATCCACCTGCTTGGTGTCTGTTTCCGTCTCTGTCACGTAGACTGTGGCGTTGCATGGCATCGGCTCCTGCAGGAGCAACACGACAAAGAGGATCACCAACTGGTGACTGGAGAATATGATGAGGCTCTGCAGCCCATCATCATCATCATCATCATCATCATCATCATCATCATCCATCACACCTTATGTCCAGAGGGCAGATAGTCACAGTCTGTCCAGGGTGTGTTGCTCCCGACAGGACAGTTGCTCCTCCTGCTGGTGAACTGCAGCGAATACACCGAGTCTGAGCCGTTCTCTGACTGTGGAGACACACACACACACACACACACACACACACACACAGAGTCGGTCTGTCAGTGTGTATCAGAGGTCAAAGTGTTTTCCCAGAATTTCTCGGTCATTATCTCACAGCTTTGGTTCCTCGTCTGTTGCCACCGCAAAGTTTGAATCCGACTTACGGCCCCTTTGCTTCATGTTGCCCCCCCCCCCCGATTTCCTCTCTCTAATACTGTCCTGGTCTCAAAAGCCCAAAATATATCTTTAAAAAAAGCAATTAATTGGATTTAAAATGCAGCCAGGAAGTAAATATCATCCAGTAAAACTCCTTTCTGCATGAGCTCTAGTGACTGTTTAAACCTTCTTTGTTCAACACTTCCATGAAGTGATACACTTCCTCATGTAGAGCGCTGACAGTTACAGCTTCTGCATATTATTTTCCACTTTTTCACACTTTTGATAGCAGCTGAATATGAAGAGGTTAATGCAGATACAACAGTGAAAGGTCAGTGCAGGTGTGTGCAACAATAATGCAACACCAGTAAAACTAAAGCACTTTTTAAGATTAAAAAGACATTATCACCCACAGGTCATCTTTACACTTTTATGAACACTACTGAAGACATCAAGTGTCAGTATGTTTTGTCCTGAAGTTACCTGATAAGATAAATAATCACTGTACCTTGCTGGCCGTCAGTATCTGATAGAGGGCCAGCTTGTATCCAGTGCTCAACCTCTCGTTGAACTTGTGCACAGCGCTGGTGACGGCTTTGTCTACAGATGGGTCATCGCAGAAGATCAACACGCCTGGTTGGACGTCCACTTGCTGCTGGACAGAGAGAGGTTCATCAGTAAAGACAGAACAAAAGATGACTGACAAGACTCAGCCACAACAGAAGCCTCCAGACCTGCAGGTTAGTCTGTCTCAGGAAAGAGAATATGTGGTGCTTTACTTTCCTGCAGTCTTCGCTTTGTGGTGAAACAATGAGAGTCTAACGTCTAGAGGCCTTTTATGAAATCAAGTGAAAACACTGTAGTTAAACTGCAGTTTAACTGCTTTTTCTTCATTTCAGAGGAAAATCGTGGAACATGAACGACACTGTAAGCAGGTGTTAGTCAGGATTTACATAATGATCCAAATGCTTCTAATCCAGTATCAAAAAGAGAAGTGAAAAAACATGCACATTTACTGCAAGTACCTGCATTCATCCTCCACATGTCAGAGGGAAACACTGTGTTTCTAAGCTCAGATACTTTCGTCTAACAGCTGGTTAATTTACATTTTGTCGTATATATTTGCATTTTTATACACAAACACTAAAAATGATGCTTAAATAATATAAAATAGATCATATGACATACAAAGAGCTGTCATACTGCCCTGCTGGTTTTACTACTTTAACTTCGGTTGAGTATCTAAAAGAGTAAAGTATGTTCTCCCTGCACAGGCAGACACTTCGGCCTCTGATAGTCTGTGCTCACCTGCCCAAACACTGAGCTGTGGAGGCACAGCAGGCCCAGCACACACAGGCCCACTCCACTCCTCATGGTGTGATCTCGATGGACGCTTCGCTCTGCTCTGGTACAAAGCACAGTCAACGCAAAAATATCACACCAGTTGGACTTTTAGCTGCTTTGTACCTAAACATGTTAAGAGTGCGTTTGCTGGTGACCCAGTACTCACAGTTTGTGAAGGTGGAGGCCTGCTGCCGATCCTGCCGAGCGTGAGGGAGAGAAACTCGACTCCTCTCCGCACAGGGATGGACGACTGACTGAAGTTCTCCTGAAACTGTAGGTGGGAATCCTGAGAAAGATGATGACACACAGATAGACACATACACAGAGGACAGGAGGGCACACAGCATGCGCGTACACACACACACACACACACACACATTAATGCTCAAAATGCTCAGTCGGTAAAAGGAGAGTAAATGTTTGCTTTTTTGTTTGCCCTCCTACCTGCAGAGTCAATACAACAATTGCCATCAGAAAGAAAGAGAGAGCATTTGAGGAGATGAACAAACCACCCTCATTAGTGGTGAAGGGAGAGACCCCCCCCCCCCCCCAATTCCTCAGTCCAGACACACACATACCTGTAAAATACACCACATAAAGTTGAGTTGATTGGCTCTGAAACTAACTGTAAATGTTCAGGAGGCCACTGTGTGTGTGTTTGTGTGTGTTTGTGTGTGTGTGTGTACATGTGCTCAGTGTGTGTTTTGTGTGTTTTCACTGGTACTTTGTCCCTGTTGACCTTTGACCTGCACCACTCTCCCTCCTGCTGCTGCTGCTGCTGCTGCTCTTTCAAATGAAACTAAATGTGCTCAGATGTTTCTCTCCTTATACCCCTGCACCTGTGGACTGATGACAGCAGGCCAAAAAAGAAGGTCATTGGCTCTGCAATCGCCCACACATCTGTGCACATCTGTAGTGACAGATACCGTGAGTCAGTGCTTTTAAGTAGAGACAACAGATCATGAAAAAGTGAACCATGACTGTGTGAAAGTGTAGACAAGAGTCAAATTACAAAAGTCTCACTCTACCCTCTCGTGGTCACACGGGTGCGTCTTTCATTTTGTGACCTTCAGGCATCATCTCTGTGCTTGTTGTTTTATGTCTCTTTGTGTCACTTGCATGTGTTTGTGCTTTTGTGCCTCATGTTGCATCCAACCATGGAAAGGTCAAACCAATAAAACAAGCTATTAACTCCTTAATTGGGGAAAATAAAGGACATTTGAGCAGCTATAGGATTCAGAACACGCCACAGTCAAAGTGATGTATCGTCAATAAGCAGAATTTAACAACTTTACTTGAAAAAGCAGAGAAACGCACCTGCACCACCACCACCACGCACCTAAAAACAGCAGCGCCCCCTGGAGGTTGGCGGAACGACACACCTGTTAGCTCAGCGTCAGGATGTTTAATCCGCCGCTTCACAAGCAGAGACACCAATTTGTCATCGATTTTGTCATGAAGAACAAACCCAAAAAGGTAGTAAACACCTTAAAGAGAAATGTATTTTCATTTCAAACCAAATATCCATTTCAACACCGACGTGCATCCGAGCGCGGGGAAGCTAATCACCGAAGCTAACTTCTTCACCGAAGCTAACGTTAGCCACACTGCTGTTAGCATCAACGTCCTGTCGCTGCCATAACTTTATGAAACATTTTTGGTCCCAGGAGCTAAAGGTTTCTGATTTAACGCTCTCCCCTGTCCTGTCCCCGGCCTCCACAGGTGGTGGACCTCGGCTGTTGTGAGTGTGGCCTCATCCAGAAGCTCAGGTTTCACCGTGAAGTTGAACTTCTGGTCGGAGTGGACATAAACGGCACCAAGGTCAAAAAGAAGATGTATGTAGAAGTGACAGCTTCATCGTTCATGACTGAAATAATCTTATCCAGCAACATTACACAAAAGTAAAAAATCTTTATCTGTAGTTTGTTGCAAAAACATGTGATGATCACTGGATTATTTACCTTGTTTCACTGTCACTAGATTAGTTACCTGAGAGATCAGTCTGGACCACAACCAGGTCACACACAAGCTTGGCCTAAAGAGGTGGACTTGGATCCACAGTTTCTTTAGTAATGACCCACTGGCACTAAAGAGTATTAAATACAAACCTAAACATTTAACATCTACTCCATTTCCATATGTGTCGGGTAAGAAAAGAAACTAGTTGGACCTCTTCTCCATCTGCCTGGAGGATAAGATGCGGTGAAAAGCATCAGTGATAATGTTAACACTCTGCTTTTATCCTCTATCAGGCACCAATTAGCTCCGATATCGACCGACTATCTGCAGCCCAGTTTTGATCAGCTGTGCATTGAGCTGTACCAGGGCTCAGTCACACAAAGGGACGCCAGACTCAGAGGATTTGACCTGGTGACCTGTATAGAGCTGTAAGTGGCTGTCTGTGAAATATAAAGTGTTGAATGTCTAAACGCAGCGGTCAGTATCATCCTGAGTCCTGTTTGTCTCCAGCATAGAGCACCTCACTCTTGTGGACGTGGACGGCTTCTCTGAGGTGCTGTTCGGTTACATGGCTCCGGCGGCGGTCATCATCTCCACCCCAAACTCTGAGTTCAACCCCCTCCTCCATGGACTGGAGGGTTTCAGGCACAGAGACCACAAGTTTGAGTGGACGAGAGCAGAGTTCAGATCCTGGTACAGTATACTGTTTTTAAAGATACATGAATCAGATGAAAAAAACATCTGATTTAGACATAAATTTGTCTAATAACTCTCCTCAGGGCTCTGAAGGTGTGTGTGGAGTTTGGTTACGAGGTGGAGTTCACTGGTGTTGGAGAGGCTCCGTCCGGCCAGCAGGAGACAGTCGGCTTCTGCTCTCAGATCGGGGTGTTTCGCCGGCTTGGGGGCAGAGATCGCTGCAACACGCCACCAAAGGACGCAGAAGATGTTTTTTCATACACACTGGTGAGTGTGTTGTAATTTTATAGCCTTCTCTTTGTAACTCGCTTCCTCCTCACGGAGATACGATGGAGGATGTGAGCCCTGAATATTCTCACAGATGATATTAAACTGTTTTGTTGACATGAAGGGAAACAGCTCGATTAAATCAAGGCTCATAACGTTGGGGAAATGCAGCCCTGGAGCAGAGATGAACATCAGTGTGATGATGGAGGGAAGAATAATTATTCATCAAAGGGAATTACACAACTACCACAAATTGATCAGATAGGACTCAATGAGCAGCTTTAGGTATGATTGACGCCTTAGTGCCCTCTACTGGTGGCTCCTATGAACTACAGTGAAGCCACAGCTCATTCTCAAATGTCCCCCTGAAAGATGGAGATCTGAGATTCACACACAGTCCCAAAGTTTAATAGTAGACAGATGATTAAATGGTGTAATATTAGACTCAACAGAACCTGTTTTCTATATTCTTTTGTTAAAGTTTGATCTGAAGTCTGATCAATCTCTTTTGATGTGTGTCCTCTATGTGTTCCTACATCAGCTCTACAGTATAAACTACCCCAGCTTACGTGACAACAACACCCTGCGGAGGGTCCTGGTCAGCGAGGTGTTGTACTGGGCAGAGAAACTGACGGGTGGATGGATGGAGGAGAGGGATGGTGCTTATACACTGTGTCAGACAGAGGCAGCAGGAGGTGTGTCACAGCAATGTATGGAGATAGAGGAGGAGCAGACAGGTGAGTATCTAACAGCAGCTCTCAGTGCCTACAGAAGTTAGTTTTTGACTAACTAACTAATTATGCACATAAAATACACATTTTCACTCTGTGTACTAATCCAGTCACGTCTCTCACATACAGTGTGTGGAGCAGAGATGGGAAGTCTGGTGGAGCAGTGTGGGCAAAGTTTGTCAGAGGATCAGGGTGAAGAGGATCAGGGCATATTTTGGACTCATTATGAGAGACGACAAGCTTCCTGCACAGTTCGCAGGTGAGTTTCCTCAGGGATGATGAGGTGGGATAGTGTTGGTCAGAAGAGGGCACCTCATGCGTCCATGTTGCTGCCACCATATTTCTGTCATTCAGCTGTATGCTGTATGCCTCAGCTTGTAACCACTTCCTTTTGTATCGCCTTTTGTCTGTGCTCACAGGTGTGTGTCTGTACCTCTGGATGTGCTGTGGTCCTGCTGCCCCAAGGTCAGCGCCCTGAGCGGAAGTGTCGGTAATCTCAGACGTCTCCTGATGGACGACCCCGGAGTTAAACTGAGTCAGGACGGAGCTGCAGTTCTCGTAAACTACCAGGAGGAAGGTACTGGTGACACCACATCCACTGCGTTGAATCCTTTAAATGTAAAAAAAAAAAAAAAAAAAAACACACCGTTTGTCCAATATTTGCTTTTTTAAAAAAGTCAGTATCATCATTAACCTGTGAATGTGTCAACTAAACACTTGGTGGTTGTGACTCTCATCATTTGTGTTGTCAGACCATGAAGAAGAAGAAGAGGAGGAGGAGGAGGAGGAGGAAGAGGAGGAGGTGGATCCTGATGATCTGGAGGACAGTGGTTACACAGAGGCCAGACAACACAGCCACACTGTTGAACCGGAGGAGGACTGGGAGACAGACGCTTGATCTGGAGGACGGAGCTTTGTTTTCAGGATGAGTAGAGTGATTTATTCAAGCTAAGTATCAATAACCAAACGCTGTCCAGTGCAAGATGAACTCACAAATCCTAAGATGCACTTGGTTTTTGAATTTTGTTAATGACTTGTTTGGGACTGCAACGTTGTGTTTCAAGTGTGGGGAAAACAAAGAGGCCGTCGGCTCAGTCATCCGTGTACGAACCACAATAAAACAGTAACTATGAGATCATGATCATCTTGTAAAAAAGGAGGATCTGTGTATTTCCCGAGGCTTTTGAACAGTTTTATTCAGTGCAAGGTACACGTCTGAAGCATCCAGTACACTTGTTAAGGAAGCAAATGTTGGTCTAACAGTTAACACTGGACAGTGTCAGAACAGCGCAGAACAATCACTTTACAGGAGAGTACGATTTTACAGTTTATATAGACAACAGCTTCACAGAAGAGAAGAAGCAACCATGTTTGTAACAACATGTTAGGTACCAAGATGAGCACACCTGTGTCGCACAGGTAAAACAAGATTTTTTTTTTGTTTGTTTGTTTTTTTTTAAATCCAAAAAGACAAAAAACAAAATCCCTAATAGTTGACATTTGGTAGCCACACACTTAATACTGTATTAACTATGTAGTGCTAATGATTTTTTTTACCTAAACAATAAAATATTTAGCTAAATTATGGCACAATATCAGCAATGAAAGGGTCTGAAACAGAGACAACCATAATCCTACAGATGAGATTTTCAACACAGGACATTTAAAACATGCTGAACATTAAAAAAACAAACAAAAACAAAACACATACAAATACAAAATGAGAACATTGATATACAGTTATACACTGACATCTGTGTGCAGATATCTGCTAAGTAATGACGACAAAATAACTCTACATGCTGAACGGGCAAGCAAAGTCGATCCTTCAAGTGTGGAAATATACTGAGATTAAAAGATGGCACAATATCAAATTAGAAAAACAAAACAAAGATGATGTGTCACGTTCTGCGCGCTGACAGAAGAACATCTTAATCATGCAGAACACAGACGTAAAAACACTGATGTGAAGTTAAAACACCATACACTGATGACACTTGTGCAGATATTGATAGAACATGTATATAGTTTATCTAGAAGAGGTGTGTGTGTCCCACCTGCCGTGGGTGAGAACAGGAGACTGAAGATGATTGCAGATACTCTGTAGTTTGTTCACTAGATAAAATTTGTCTAATATTGTCGTTACAGGTTATGCATAGGCCTGAGATGGTCCCAGATAGTTATCAGTGTGTTGTGCACTTTGGCTGATTTGCGCTCTGTCTAAGAAATCGTACGTGTTATCCCCTATTAGGCTAGAAATGCATATAGTCTACATGACACTATCGGGATATCAATAAGATCAGATTAACTAATCGTCTGTGTGTCAACTGATGTGCCGCTACAGCTGTTTAGTGTTTTCTTCTTCATGGCAGTGGGTTACTTCAACTAGTCCTTCACTGTGCTGCTGTATACCGCAGTATACATCAGTTGCACGTTAACTTGTTTGATGCATAGCAGGAGCTTTGTTTTTTTTTTTTTTGTTTTGTTTTGATTTTGTTCACTGACGTTAAGCCTCCCGGTCAACGGGCGAGCTCAGAGAGATGTAGTTGAAAAGCGTGGATACACAACAGATAGGCATCTGAAAACACTGGGTTGTAATAACATATAGATATATAAATCCTTTAAAGCAGAATTACCATTGGAGCTCCTATTCTGTTCAGCGCCTAGTGCCCTAAAAAGGCTGAGAGCAGTAATCTACAGAAACAGTGAGGATAAAGTGGGTTAGAAGTTTTGAGGCTTGTGTAACAACTTTATTCTGTTTAGCCTGATTATGTCTCAGAAGCCATTGTTATAGATTCTGCACTCTGCGTTTGGATTATGTTCAGGGAACGTGTCACGATGTGAACACAGACGGACCAACTTACTGTGGTCTTTTAACGCTTTGAAGATAAGTTCATTCAAGAAAATAAATTTCATTTAGATTTTTTATAGTATATAGCTTATTCTGTGTCTATGAAACTAAATCCATAATCAAAATAAATGTAATATTACATAATGGAAGCTGCTAGGTTACTGCAAGTGGAAGTTTTAGCTTCACGTAGGCTGTCGATGACGGAAAACAAACAAACCATACTAACTGCAGAGTGCAGTGTCTAAATGGCCAGAGTGCAGTTCATGTGTTTAGCTTTCTGTTGTTTGATTTGGGTTTCATCTGAGTTTTAATCTAATGCGCTGTTGCTGCTTTTTGCCTCTGCTGGGCAGATTAGTACAGGAGGGGTTACTACAACAGTCCTCAGCAGATAGGAGCAGACGGGGGCCTTGGTTATGACAAGAAAGCAAACGGTCTTAATCTCCCGTTCTCTCTTTCAAAGTACCAACATGTTTCTCTTCATTCATCCAGATAACAGGAAAACTGTAACTCAGTGTTTGCCCCACCACTGACTTGTGTGTGTGTGTGTGAAGAAAAATGCAGGTTGACATCTTGTTAAGTGCAATAAAAGCTTTTTTTTTTCCAACGGTTATAAATCTTTTTAAAAACCAAAGGTCAACCCCAGACATTTGAAATTAGAGCCAAAATATCAGTGTAACAGGGCGAGGACACCGGCAGCTCTGCTGCTAATGATGGGGAAGGAAGTCCTGAGAGCTGTCACACTTCTCCTGCTGTTACAGCTGCTTACAGTCAGTGTGGAGGAAACACTGTGTTACTGCTGATACAAGTAGACTTACCACAC
This sequence comes from Caranx ignobilis, assembly GCA_021432705.1. Classification (NCBI taxonomy): domain Eukaryota; kingdom Metazoa; phylum Chordata; class Actinopteri; order Carangiformes; family Carangidae; genus Caranx; species Caranx ignobilis. The sequence continues at coordinate 5,498,579 of MU270014.1, forward strand.
GCGTCTAACAGCTCAAGTCTGACGCCTTCATAGCAAAATAATCTCAGCTCCAAAACACCGATAGTCGTCAGAGCGCCAACAACTGCAGCTTATAGGCGAATATTAAAGAGAGCGTCCTGTTGGAGGACGTCTAAGACGAACGCTGAGACAAAGGGAATGTATAGAAAACATATGGCATACTCCTCTTCAGTGTAGACTTCCATTTGTTTAGGTGATGCACACAGAGCCTGTCCTCCACTGGAGATGAAAGGTTGATCTTTGTCTGGACTTGGGTTTGGATGCTGGGTGACAATGTTTCCCTCAGAAACAGAGTCTACACCCAGAGTGAGGTGTTGGCAGTTTTTGCAATGAACACGTTAAATGATTTTTCTTAATTCACAGCTCTATGTGTTGACGTTGAGATGACAGCCGTCCTCCTCTGCGTGTTAAAAATCTAATCAGGAAGTAACAAGATAAGAACACAGGGGGGCGCTGTTGTCAACTGTTCACTGAGTGATCACACGGCTGGACGCGGTGCTGATCAGGTAACGAGCTGTAGGAATGGAGATTAAAATGGACGCAGCCCTGTTTCCAGTTTCTGGATGTGAGCGGTGTCAGTCCGTCATGAAGGAGGCCGCAGGTCTAACGCTTTATCACTACCTGCTCATACGCCCCAGCTCCAACCCTGTGAGCACAACATGAGAGAAAGTCAGCAGCCGTATGTGATTACAGACTCAGAGGTCAGAGGTCATTTTTCTGCTCTGCACCGAACAGGAGCAGAATTTAAGGAATAAGTCTGGTGATATTTTCTCTTTCTTTGTCACCAAATCTAAAACAAACAGCAAAACCAACTGTGACTTGATCCTGTTTTGTGTATAGATTGTATATACATGTTGTAATATACTATAGCGTCTCCCTCTGTGCCTCAAAGCTCAGTACAATACAGTGTATTGTATTTATTTTTAGATCAACCTCAACACTGTTCTGCCATAAATACTCATTTGTCTCCTCCACAGCTGAAAACAGTCCTCTAGATAAGCACTCTTTACTCTCACTGGATCCACTAACGACCCATTTCCAAATCATGTAACGTGGCTTCAGGTCAGTGAATGTCTCGAGGCTCGTGAGGCTCACCTGGTGGGAAGGTGATGGCTTCCAAGGGCTGTACTTCCCCCGGGCCCGACAAACAGACGCAGGCCTTCCTCTGAAACAGAAGCAGTGGTAGTAACACACAGTCAGTACAGAGAGCACCGGTATCCTCCTGTATAATCCTTGTCGTGAGGAGAACCCAGTTGCTAGGCAATCTATAAATAATTGCATATTGACAGCAGCTTTCTTTCCTGAGCTTTGAGCAGGATGAGACGTAGGATACAAAACAAACTACAGACGTGCCGATTCCAAATGACGTAAAAAAAAAGACTTGTTGTTTGTTTTGTGTGTGTGTGTGTGAGATTCACCTTCAGCGCTGGAGTCCAGCAGACTGGGTGTAAAATCTTGACTCTGAAGAATCTTTTCCACAACATCATCAGCGTCCACCCGTGTGTCGTCCATCCTCTTCAGCTGAGACTCCATGGAGTCTTGTTTCACCGGGTGTCTGACGGGAACATGTGGGACAGTCAGTTTGTGTCTGTCTGACCACTGATGGTTTCCACTGCAGAGAGAAATGCTCTTTGTTTCCTGAACTTTTTTTTATGCCAGTCTGGGATGTGGTCGACCACGAACCATGTGATTCCATTTAAGCAGCTGGATATGACGTCCGTTACACTTGACCCATTGTTATCAAGTGCTTTGGTAGCAGCCACACACTTGTCAGGTCTACTCAGTGCTGCTAATGCTTAGTGAGACAGATCTGCTCTACTTACATTAATCAAACTGTGTGATAGCTCATGTTTAAATCATGCTGTTCACTCGTAGATGTTTGTATATTGGGCTCTGAACCCAGTTCTGTGCATTGACACATGGTGAGCACTGAAGCTGCTGCTTTTTTTTGTTGTTTTCATAAGTAAGAGCCCTATTGACGCCACATGATGAAACCACAAATACTCTTCCGCTGCTCTGCGTCGCACCACTTCACTGCAGGACAGCTGCTTCCTGAAATCTCTCACAGGCCTCAGGTGTGATTATGTTGATAGTTTAACTTGCCTCTACAATAACTTCCCCCCTTTGTGGAGTCGTGATAATTATCTTTAATAAGAAGTAGTTCTGGTGTTTGATCACTGACTGCTCTCTTCTCATTAAACACCGCCATGAGCAGAATTTATGTAACAAAGTACCTGTTGAGCCGTTCGCAGGATGAGGCGCTCCGTACTGGTGTGCCCTGTGGGTTGCTGGTGGTCGTGATGTTGGTGGTGGTGGTGGTGGTGGTGGTGGTGTTGGTGGTGGAGACTGGGTGTTCAGGCAGCGCAGGACAGGGTCTGGACTCTCTGTCTCGGTCCTCGCTGGGTTCTGGGATGCTGCCGATGCCCGTTGAGGCGCTGCCCACCGAGTGGTTTCTCCGGTGGCTGAACTCGGACATGCTGGAGGAGCGGGAGTGACCCGTGCTGTAGCCTGTGAAGGATGGACGAGACATTTAAAACGATAGAGTTGATAGTGGTTCAATAAAACACAGTTGCTTCTGGGGTGACTTGGCATTTTCAGGTTTAACTGATCTGACGTTTCCTCTTCAGTCAAATGATCTTTGACCCGCAGCTCCTTTCTGCCGTCCCTACTTCCACCAGGCTGATGCAACTGATTCTCAGTCGTGTTGAGTAACTGTAGTTTTAATGTAGCTTTCATAATATAAGACATTTGTGTGGTAACCAGTGGCACCAGTGTCCGATCTGCGTTCAAACAGGAAGATACATGTGATGTCACAGGCACTTTACAATAACATCAGAATTAAAATACCAATTCATGAATCAATGATCAGCAGTTTTTCTGTTCAAACCCATCTTGACATCCTGTAGACCTGATTTGCAACTTGCAGTGTGTTTAATGATTTAGCAGTTCAGTGCAGCTGCGGCGACACCCACACGCTCACGTGCTCTTTGTGTCCGCAGCGAAGCGTTTAAAGCAGAAGAGGTCTCAGAAAACCAGTTCATCACAGCCACGAAGGAGAAAACTTCTCTCTCACTAAGATGATGGTTCAGATAAATCTATCAAGAGTTACTTGAGGCAGGAAGCACATTTTCAGACTCAGGCCATTAGAGCTGTTCTCGCTGCATCTCTCCACTTCCTGTGATCTTTTATTACCGTCATCTGATCTGCCTCTGATGGAAACTGGAGCCTCTGGCCTGAGCTGCTCTGCTGAAGTGTCACTGGAAAATAATTTTATCACTTCCCTCCTGCTTAGTGAAAGGTTTCCTCAGTCTGATCTTGGACAAACATTTCCTCCAGTGAAAAGTGATTATAATAGAGTAAAAGCTTTATGTCATGGAGCTGACTTTAGTGGCAGGTGGTTGTAAGTTGTTGGAAAATAAAGGGGTCACTTATAAGTCTTTTTACACCTTGTCTCCTTACCTGAAAGTTTGGACTGTTGGCTGGCATAGCTGGATGTCCGGGAGTGGCCGCAGCCCCCCAGATCATCAGACACAACCGGACACTTCCCTTCTCGACTCTCTGCTGGACACAGGAGAAGACAGAGAGGCTTATAAACACAAGAGCTCCACAAGAGCCGGATCTACTGCGCAAAACAAAACCATCATGTGCTGCTTGTATTATTCTTCCTCATACAGTCAGACAGAGAGCAGAGCAATGTGAAAACGAAACCTGGCGACCCTCAGCTGAACAAAATGATCCGCATCGTGTCTGAAGTGAAACGTTGTGGTTGACTGTTGCCAAGCAAAAGTAAAAAAAAAACAGCAACACAATCAAAACATCCAAACACAACATCACCTCACACCGTGCAATGTGTGTGTGCAACATGTCAATTAAATGTGTCAACGCACTTTTCGAGTTCGACGACTGACACAACCAGAGACTGTGAGCATGTTGTTGATGTAAATGAGATCCGCTCCGGTTTGTCTCAGCCGGACGACTTTGGATTTAAACAACAGACACAAACTCATGTAGAGACCAGGATGATCTTCCCTGTGCAGCCTGGACCTCATTAATGTGCAGTGACCGACTGAGAAAGCTCCCCTCTCTGCCTCCCACACACTTTCCCTCAGTTCAACCTCCCTGAGCTAATGAGCGGGTGTGTGGACTCGACATCACTTCTCCTCAGGCAGAAATAATCACATTTAGACGAGCGGCCGGGAATCACAGGGCGACTCCTGAGGTGATGCCATCACAATATTGGGCTCATGATGACGACGGTGTATAACAGCTCAGGAACTCATCTGCGATACACAGTGTATCTGTGCGGCTGAAGAGGAAAATGATCCTGCCAGCTGAGCAGGAACAGCACGAGTGCCTTATGTGCAGTCACAGGAATCATTTTGATGTCAAGAGGCTGAGCTGTCAGAGACATTTCAGTGTTCAAATGTCTGCAGAGACCAGTCAGACAGGACCGGGCTGCTGATTTCCCCCAGTAAATATGACACAAAATATTTGACAACTCCCCAAGTGATTATCAAATCATACTCTCATATCAACTCAAATCATTTCCTTCCTCATTAGGTAAAACGTCGCGCTCCTGCTTCTCTTAGACGATGAGGAGAAATAATCAAACTGAGATCGGATCACACACAGCACACAGTACCTGCACACACACACACACACACACACTGTGAACAGGCACAACAGAGACGCGATGATGCTGCCAGGAAGGAGCGCCGTGTACAGCAGACGAGTACACATGTAGCGTGCACATGCGAACACACAGCCCCGGCAGACGGACTTGCACACGGTCCTATTTTTAACCGTGTAAGAGCCTAAAGGGTCAGAGCAGATTGTTGTTAATCTAGAAGAGAGCGAGTTTAAATTATACATGAAAGAGCTGCGCTACACAGCAGTCAACGCACTGATGTGTTCACACATGAGCTCACACAAAAAGCACAAGAGAGAGAGAGAGAGAGAGGGTGAAACAAGGGAGACAAATGCAGCAGAGAGGGACAGCTGCAAGAGAAATATTTTCATAATAGAGGACGAGGGATAAAGAGCAGTTGCCGGTGACGTGAACTGGAAATGAATTACACTGTAGACACACACACACACACACACACACACACACACACACAGAAAGATAACTAAACTAAAATACCTGCCAATAGAGATAAACAGAGCAAATGCAACAGTTACTGTACGTGGTGCAGCCTGAGCTGGTGTAGTGTAGACATTAATGTCAGCTGAGGCCGTGCCTCTTGATGATAAAAGCCCTCCTGTCATTTAGACATGTGAAACTTTTAATCCTGTGGAGCAGCAGTGAACAGTGCTCAGTTTGTATCGTACCACTAAGGACTTAATGTCCCTCCAGTCTTGGTAGTAAGACGAGTATGGGCTGAAATATGTCAAGGAGTCAGAGGTTGTGTTATACTTCATGTTAAAAGGTCATGAATAAGCAATAGTTGATTAGACGTAACAGGGTTGAGCACTTCCCAGAAGGTGATACGTAAAGTGAATTAAGCTGTCTGAATCTTGGATTGTAATGAAATGAAATGTAATGTCTTCATCGTCAGAGGCTTCGTAGAACAGAAACTGAGGTTAAGCAATGATGTAATGTTGGGAAAACCTCCTCTTGCACAGCGAGCTCTCTCCACAGTGTGCTGACTCTGTGCTTGTCTACAGCATATGACTGTGCAGATTGGATCTGTCCTGTTTCAGCCTTGTCGCACAATACAGGAGCATGTGTATAAAGACGAAGGTGTCTTTAATGTATGGTGGGGAAAAGTTTTTTAAGGCTTCCTTTTATTTCAGAGTAAATCTACCAGGGATTAGCAGGAGTGCTCTTTAACCAGGTCTCTGTAAATGTTTGGAAAAGCAAATGGCATGACTAAGCAGAGCAGAGCAGAGCAGAGCAGAGCAGTGTAATGTGGTGAGGCCGGTCTCACCAGAGCAGCCTTTCTGTGAGTCTCCTCCTCTCCTCTCCTCCAGCAGGCTCTCTCCGTCGCCCTGGATCCCGATCACTGTGGCTGTGGAGGGAGGCCTGAGGACAGAGGAAAGACAATCACGCTTTAGTTTTTGCCCTTCTTGTCTTTCAGCGTGTCAGTTACTGAAATCAATCGGAGAAAAGGCAAAGCCAAGCGATGAAGACAAAAACTAGGAAATGGCAAGCGAAGGAGCGTTCAGCTTTTGACACACATACGGATTACTGAATAATTTTTAGGTCAAATGTTGCCTATGAATAAAGCAGCGGTTATTTTTATTAGAGGAACTGGTTCTTTCTGAATTATCATCTGATTATCTAACCGTTACTTGCATAATCCAGTATTGTTTGATTTACATGAAACCCTCAAACCAAGATTTGTTTTAAAGACGGAGTAACATAAGGCACCAGACATGTCCACATTTGGAAAGGTTCACTGTCGTCCAAGAATTTCAACTAACACAACAACAAGTCTGACGAATGACACCGACCCTGACTGAGCGAAAACAGCGTCAGCTGCAGACGACACCAGATTCATCACTGTGTATGAAAAAGGCAGAAAAATGTGACTTTCACTTACGTTTTAAAACAAGGATCTCCTGACATGAGATGTGTACTGATGACAACCTGTGGCAAGAAGAAGACTCACGTTAATACGACAAAAGCCACAGGAAACTGTGCGTCAATCCGGTGAATAATTGAAAATATCACATGAGGATTTTTGGCTGTATTTGTCCCTGCAGGGAGTTTGTCACATGATTCAACATCTTCCAGTTATTTTCCGCAGATGACGCTGCTCTTCAGCTGTTTTTGCCTCTGGCTACAGTCAGATGGGCTACCTGGGCACCTGGCCACTAGTGCGGACATGGTAGATGTTTATGCAAAAACCTTCTCCCTGCCCCCTTGCTGGTCGAGAAAAATGCCATGCTTATATTCAAAACAGCGGGGTATTCTCCCGAAGAAGGCGAATCAGGTGCTTTCCTGGCGGCGCCTCAGTGTTACCTTGAGAATGGAGTTATCCTGACGTGTATTTTTGGTATCATAGCCTTCCAGCAGACATCTGCGGGTTGTATTCCCTGAGCCGGCAAACTCTGCTAAATTCAGATCTGCAAAACCAAGCTGAAGGAGAAAGAGTGACATGAAGTGAACTTTGTTTTCTCTCAGGAGACTTGATCTTTGTTTGCTAAGTCAACAACGTGACAGTCGAGAGACGTGAAACGACACAACTCAAAGTGAGAGAAACTATGAAACTGAGCAATGTTGACACATCTTTGGAAACGTCACGACAAGCTGGAGAAACATTCAGCAGTTTTCAGATTTGGGGGGAAATATAACAACTATACACACAATATCTTGCAAACAGTGAAAGGGGAGAGCACATGAGATAACGAGCCGACCTGCGGGCGGCGAGGGCCATCTGTTTGCTATGGGCTCACAAGGCTAACTGCATCAATATGGATGATGACTGTAAATGTAGGTGAGGGTTCGGGTATGGGGGTAGGAAAGCACAAGTATGTGAGCGTGTTACCTTTGCGTATGCCTTCCCGCCCTTCAGCTCCTGCAGAGGAGAAAGATAAATATTAAACACTGAATCTTAAAGCTTCATTAAATCATAAAGATAAACTTGAATAAACAGTGCACGTGCACCAAAACCATGCAAACAGCAGTTTCCACACATGAAATGTTGCTTGTAAACGAATAATGGGACGTGACAGTGTGCATCTCATGCAGGCAGGTGGTTGAAATGACGAGGAATAAGATGATAGATGTGACATAAAACACTTTGTTAAGGTGTTTTTTCAGTCTAGGTGATGACTGGCATGTAACAGTGAGGGTGTCTGACGAATAAATGAATAGTGTGAGGGCTGTAAATCACCAAGGTTGAGCGCTGCGCTGATGTGACAAAAGGATGATTCATAGCATGTCTGTGTCCATTTAAAAGGTGGAAAAGAGGCTTGTGCATGTGCTCCCTGTTCCCTGAGGTTGACATGCAGGTGTCTGGATGTGGACATGAATCTACACAGACTCTGACTCATCTGGACCCAGAAACATTTTGCAGAGACAATGTGGACAAATGATATGCATCCACCAGGAAGACCAGCTCAGACTCTTTTGTTTCTACATCCGACTGTTGTTTTTCATCTGTTACAGGACGTAAAGGGCAAACGATGAGAAGCGAAGGGTACGAGGGAGAGGATTTCACATTGATGAGTCTGTTTTCTTCACAATGCTGTGCTTGCTGGCTGCAGTTTTAGAGCTCAGGTTTCATTCTCCAGTTTGCCACTGGAGCCTTAGTCGGTCAGTAGATTTAACTTTGCTCACTGCATCTCATACATGATATTGTCTGTCCACATTCACTGGTGGAGCTCGGCGCTCACATACTGTACCTTTCTGACAGACACTCGACACACACAGGGGTCCAGCACACCTGTCCCTGCGTTGGCACTCATCTTACAGGGGAAGGAGAACTGCTTCCTCCATCGAACACAATTGGCCTGCACCGGCTCCCTGCGAGAGAAAATCACAAACACGTCACTCAGGTCAGATTATATGGACATCACACACTTTAGACAAAGAGCTTTGAGAAAAATACAGACAGAAAACAGCAATAAACACTAACAACACTGGGATTTCATTCTCCATGGACCTCAGTCATTTTACTGTACAACTGAAAAACTGGTTCATTTCCGTCAGCGGTTTGAAAAAACTCTCGCTATAACCACAGATCAATTGCTGGAACAGTATCAGAATCATAATGCATCATGTACTGATAATGGGAAAGGAAGTTTAGTCCTTCGAGGTATAATCACGTCAGTCTGGCCAAGTGTGCGATACCAAAATCACAATGGGAGCTACAATCCCTTTGCTTTACAAACACTAAAATCTGCCGTCAAACTTCAAACCCTTTAGCTTGTGCCTGAGAAGCCTCCATCGAGTCTCAGAGGAAGGTTCATGTTCTTACAAGCTGCTTGTTCAAAGAAATGCTTCGTATCTGTCCCAGAACAAAAAAGTATAGTAGTCACAATGGTTTAAAGTGGCGATGCAGTCTAACTCGTGCAGCACGACTCGCTTCACCACCACACACAATGTCATTTCATGTAATATCACTATTACATAACAATGAGTTGAATGACCAGTGGATTAACGGTCCTCGTGTCTCCTCTCTGTTTGAAGACGGTGGATTCGAGCTGCCAACACGAGCTCGTGTGCTCATCCTTAGACGCCACTTTATAAATGATCTAATTAACTCTGGTCCCATTTTCACCTACATGATTCATTGAACTGGCTGATCCAGAGGTAACAGCGGTGGGTGTGGTGGAAACTGACAAACGCACACCCTCTGGACGCCAGGAGTTAAAATGACTGTGAGTTGTAGTGGAAGGATGTGATGAAGTGAAAGACAGAGAGAGACAGAGAGAGAGATGTGCGTGGGCAGCATTACGATGGCCCAGATGGCCTCCCTTTCACCGGCATCATCTTCTCTCCCACTCACCTAACCATCTCCCTTCTGTTGAGACGGCCCACACGTCATTCATTTTGATCGACTGTGATCGGGTTTCAATACAAGACGAGCAGATCTCATCTGAAGTCGTGAGAAAAGACTGACGGATACATGCAGAAGACAGTGCGAGGACATAAGACAGCTGAGACTGACTGTATGTGCAGGCCGATTTCACACAGACAACAAAAAAGCAGCAGACCTGTGACTGTAGTTTTGCAAACACTGACTTCATCCCGAGGGCTGAGAAAAGTTGGAGAGGGAACTCCCAGCCAGCTGGACACGGTGTGCTTCAGGAATTCGGGCTTGATTACACTGACTGTAGCTCGCAGCAGCTCTCAGCACAGCAAAATCCCATTAGTGAGCATGAGTAAGTCTAGTTTTAAGGCACAAGCAGCGCTCGTCACTCTCATCTCTCTACTTGGGTCACATATCTTGTTAAGGTTCTCCTTTTAAAAGGCAGCTGTCAGCGGTCACGCTTCACACATCAAGTGTCACTACAAACCTGAGAAATCTGTGAATCTGTGAGTTCAGGGCCTAGGCTGCAAGGAAACAAGAAGAAGTAAACTTATATAACAAGAAAAACGTGTTAGAGGCTGAAACAATGGCCCAGCCCTGATGAGCCACACCAAGGAGGGAAAAAGGCTAATAAAACAACAATCTCCACTTCCCTCGCGCTCACAGCTGGGATGACTCAAATGGTGTCAGAGGAAATCTAGTGCGGGGAGTCTAACTAATCAAACTGTGATTCAACCTCTCCCACACTTATAATCACATCTTCTTAAAAACATTTAAAAAAAAAACCCCAGACTCGAGTGTGAAGCACGACAGAGGCAGCACAGGATGTCTGAACTTCACTGTCTGCGTTATGGGATTAAAAAGAGGCTGCTCACAGAAACACACAGAGAAAACCAGAGCTATTTTAAAAGCCACGACCTCAGATGCATCCAGCACACACACTGGGCCTTTCTGTTTAGCCATTTTATAAGAGCTACTTACTGTACCAAACACAGGGCTTGTTATATCATCGGGGCGAAGCCATCTAATCCCTGCAACCTCCCTCCAAAACAATGCTTTTCCCCTTTTGCCCTTTGTGTGAGACGCTGGTCTCATTTCTGAGTCCAAACAGGTGACAGAGCAGAGAGGACTGTCTTTGTCTCCGCTTGACAGCAGTAATAGCGTTATTACAACACTGCTGTAGCCCCCCAGGGGTGACACTGAATAATCATATAGGTGATTTCTCTCTTGTCATTAACCGCCTGCAGTTTGTGACCTACCACAGATCTTTCCTGTTTGACACAACCCCCATGGGTCCCTTCAGGTGCATCCTGTCCACACCGCCTGCCATCTTTTTGCTAAGTGATGAGAAACTGGACGCCATGAAATATAAGGGAGAGCCATTACATTACAACATTAAACATATAATTACACATTAGCATTAGCTTTTACAAAGCCTGAGACCATAAATGGATAGTTTCAGTTGGAAACACACTGCAAAAATGCCTTGCTTTATTGATAATGAGATAAGGACATGGTCTATCTGCTCCTGTTCTGAAAACTGGATAAAATATGAGCTTTTTCCTGCTTCTCAAGGCTGATACTTGACCTTATCAAACACAGTGATGAGGATATTTAGCCTTGGTCAGTGGGAAGTTATAATGCACATGCTTATGTATTTATCAATCTTCTATATGCAAGACAACTACTTGAACCTGATCGATAAAGACTACAATCGCCAGCTGCAGCGCTTCTCATTCATTCATCCATCTTGTAAGTTACTTTTAGGGTTATGCAGCTATGCACTGTCTATACGCACTTGACTGTGACGTGACCTGATCACTTCTAATCAATAACAGGTTGACGAACCAAACACATTGTCCTTCCATCTACTTCCATCCATGATAACCTCGGGATCAGACAGGGGACAAAGACAAGACAACCCCCGGGGAGTTACTGATGTCTCCGTTTAGCTTCGTAGCAGCTACGTGTCAAATCAATCAATCAATTCCACAACCGCGCGAGGAAGTTCGCTCGTGAGACGCGACCAGCCGTTGACTTGAACGCGACTGATTAACGGTCGTTTTTCAGTCGATGTTAACGTGTAGTTTATTACATTCAGCGTCTCTCCGCTCGGTTAAAAAAGCTTCGACTGGACGGTGGCGTTGGTTTTGAGTAACTAAAAAAAAGAACCGTTAGTGTCAGACAACTGACATACGTTAGCAGGGTAACGTTAGGTTAATGGTGTCGTCTTCTGGGGTTGTTCGCTGCAGACGTGGTTTATCGGGCTCAAGCTAATGCTTGGGTGACTCAAACAGCTCCTGCTGGTTTTATATAAACCGGTTTTAAAACCCAAAGCTGCTCACCGTGAGGACTCCTCGGAGAAGCCGCCGTCCAGCAGCCTGACTTTACAGAAGAGGACACCGTTGACAAAGGGGACCGACGAGAGCTCGTCCAGCTGGAAATCCACCTTGAACTTGAATTTCTTCTTCTTCATCATCATTAAATCCATACACAGGCTCAGTAGTGTAGAGAAGATGCTCCAATCTCGCCCGTCGCTGACATTACAGCCCCATTGTGTTGTGGCACAGATACAGTGTAGTGTTGTGTTGTGTTGTGGGAGGATGGTGAAGCTGCTGCTGACAACGGTCACGTTGACTGAAGCGAGGAAGGACAGCTACTTCCTGTGTGAGATTTTCAAAATAATTTATGAAACCTCATTAAAGACTCAAGAGACCTATAAATCACCTCAGCTCCAGTGTTAGTATGCTGAAAGACCTCCTTCTACAACATTTATAAGTCAGATATTTTTCATCTTCCAAGTGATGCAGAAATGTTTCAGACACAACATGACAAAAAAAAAAAAAAGTTTGGAAATCACGTAAAGATTGCTATTTTTCTATATCATAGATTTCTGTGCTTTTATTTTGAAGAAAGCATTAATCTAACGGATGTTCTGTGATGTCAGTCGTTACCTTGACAGAGGCCCGCCTTCTCCGTCCATCGCCCCCTGACGGTCAGTCATGACAACTGCAGCACTGATTGACTAGATAATAACAACAAAGTGAAACCAGCTGCTGTCACGCAACATTTGTCACCACCTTGTGGTCAAATGCAGCCACTGCTCTGAGACTTTTTGAGCACTTTTTGAAGGCAAAAATATTTTACACACTCTAAATTGTGTGTGTTCGTTTTTTATTATTATTTCAAAGCAATCTGCCACATGTTATTTATCTACTCCCTTTCCTGACACTGACACTCGCCGCACTGTCAAGATAATAAAGTAATAATAATAATAATAATAATGTGTATGCATAAGTATTTTTGCATTTGGAAACTTTGGAATCCATTCTAGGTTTTTAACAATGATTCACGGAAAAATACGAGTCGTAGAGATCAACCTTGCTCATAGCTTAATACATCCACCTCTCTGTATCTCTCTCCTTCAAAGTAGAGCCCCCCCCCCCTCCAATTAAAACCTTCTGGGGACATGCTTTGTTTGGACCCGCTTCCAGATTCCTGCGGGCATGACTCACTGAACCAAAAACAGATTACTCACATTAACTTTGTACCGTGGAGCCCACTATGGGAGCAGGGATTATACTACATATGGATACAGGATCGGAAGCCTATCCGCGTATAGTCTACCCGTGCGTGAGTGTGTGTGCTCTGGCGTGCGCGTGTTGTCATAACACCATAACAACAAGTTAAACAAAAAAAAGGCAGAAAGTTAAAGCTTCAATCAATGCATGCAAAAGGAAATTTCAAAATAAAAGCCTCTCTTATTATCGTGCCATGAAACAATACCAATAGTAACAGATCCGTGTGTGTCTGTGTGTGGAAGGGTGTGTCTCCCCAGTGTGTGTGTCTGTGTGTGTGTGTGTGTGCGCGCGCGCGCGCAGTAAAAGAGGAGGTCTTCTCAGGCAGACTGAACCAAGTCTCTCCACCCTTTTTCTCGGGGCTACCAACCTACCTCATCCGCCACCAGCGCCCTGGAAACCTACATTTTATCGCTTATTTACTGGATTACTCCCAACACCGGACTTCTCTACCGTTTCTTTCCCAACCTGTACTGCGGAAATCGCTTTCAAACAAACTGGGGACTGTCCAACTGCTTGAAACCAGAAGTGCCAACCGCAGGAATTGGTTTGTGTGTATGTTAGTGAGTCAGTGTGTGTGTGTGTGCAGCCCAGTTTCCCAACTTGTGTGAATGTGTGTGTGAGGATCTGTGGAGGCCTACGTAGATTTCCCTTCAACCATGTATCAGGTCGTAAGGAAGCTGTTTTTTACGGACTGCCAGTGTGCAGGAGATGCGTCGAAAGTGTACGAGGATCTGTTCGCCCGGCTGGACACCAACAAGGATGGGAAGGTGGATGTGGCCGAGCTGAGGGCGGGCCTGGCTGCCATGGGCATCAAAACCCAGAAAGGAGCCGCTCAGGTAGGAGACACACACACACACAGGGACACGGAAGTGGAGAAAGAGTTGACATTAAAGCCTGTAGGGAGAAAGACAGTTGACATAAATACTTAGTGTAACCCTGCATTCCTGGATGAAGTGGACAGGCTGGTTCCTCAGTGTCAGCTCCAACTCCTGATCACAGGCCTCAGTACTTTTACCCACTCTCTCTATTTCTAGTAGTTGAACAATAGTAACCTTGTTGTTCTTAACACTGTCCACTCACATTGAGTTACTCTAAATATGGTTTCCAGTAAAAAGCTGAGTCATTAGTTCAGACTACCAAAGACCACTGTAAGATATAAGACTCTTTAATATTACATAACCTTCATATCTTTTCCACGGTTGCCATGGAAATGTAGATTTTATGGTCCAAAGTTTGTGAATGAGATTGAAAACATACATGAGTCCATTTAGTATCTGCTCTGGAGCTTTTCCACTGTATCACATGGTCTTCATTTGAGCACGTCAAGCTCGTTATATCAGTTTGGGAATTTTCCCTGATGCAGTAAAATCTTTAATTTATGTCTTTTTAAGAGCTGTGCCCTCGAGCAAGGCACTTAACCCCGAACTGCACCGGCAAGAATCTTAGGTGCCAAACTGACTGATCAGGCTGTGGTCAGTGTGCAACCAGGAGTGTTACTTCCTGTTTTCTTACATTAAGCAAATAAAAGAAGACTACTGGAGTATTTGTTCTGTCCGTTATTTTAATATTCTCATATTGACACGTCTTATATTTTCACACACGCTGTTTCACTTGATGTTTTGTTTTCGTAGAAGCTCCCCTCAATTTCCTGTCAATAAGGCAAATAGAAAAGAAATAAAAGCGTTTAAACAGAAACACTGACCAAGTCCATGATCACGTGTCTTCATGAGTTTTAGTCACATTTCCTCAGACTTGTCTCTTTTTTTTAACCCCATGATAATAAATCACCTGGAGCATGGATACATCACAGTGATCTGGTTTCTCTTCCAAAATAAAATAACAGTAGGCTCTGGTTGGTTCAGCGCAGAGTGGGAGATAAAAAAAAAAAAAGGTGTGCTAGATTTTCAAACTGTATTAAAGGTCAAACCGTTATGTGTAGATGAACTTTTTTATTATGGGCTGTGATGGTCCCCACCTTTACTAATCAAATAGTCTTGCATTCCTCCTCATTAGTGAGTGTGTTACCTGTGTAGTAAAGGAAGAGGAGGTCACTGCTGCATGTGACCAGGTGCAATAAAACAGGAGCTCTCCCTGTCCACGCATTTATGACACAGTGATATGACAGGGAGGTAGTCAACATGCACAGGTGGCATTATAATAACAATCACCTGATTGACTAATCAATGTTGTGAAACAGTTCAATAGTGATAAAGATTTCTGTTTCAGCTTGTCTCTTGAATGTCTGATCCTGAATCTTGCTGTGTTTTTGTGCAACACAGCAAGACAACTAAAGGAAACTTTCTTCATCTGGGATCATCCCGGTCAACAAACAATCTTTATCTACAGACCAAAAGTCAGAGATAAATCTATAAAGTAAAGTAGAAATAAGTCAGAGGACAGCAGCATAATCAGGCCAAGTCATGGAGCCCACACAGGAAGTGGGTTCAGATCAAGTGAGGAAGCGTCTCTCTCTGTTATTTTGCCACCAACTGGCAGAGCAGAGCAGCTGCTGTTTGAGGATTACATGGCAGACTGGCCTCATGGCACAGATGAATTCAAACCTCTACCTTCACTCAGTGAGCAGGTCGGGACACGCAGCAGCCGACAGATGTATATACTGTATCACATGAAGAAACTTGACTGTTAGTATTCTTCTTCTCTTTCTCCAGAAAATCGTGTCCTCTGCAGACCAAGACAATGATGACAGTATCGACTTTAATGAGTTCACCAAGTATCTGAAGGAGCATGAGAAGAAATTACGGCTGACCTTCAAGAGCTTGGACAAAAACAAGGATGGTATGATGTCATTTCATTTTCTGGCAAACACCAATTTCTATGATTTTAACCACAGCACATATTGTCTTTGAATTAATGTTGAATCTTGACCTGGAGCTGCTGCTGTGTTGTTATTTTTTCAACAGGTCGAATAGACTTCATGGAGATCAAGCAGTCTCTTGCTGATCTGGGAATTGAAATCACCAAGGAGGATGCAGAAAAGATCCTTAAAAGGTATTTCTGTTTTTTTTTTTTTTTTTTTTTTTTTTTTTTTTGCAGGTGCTCATAAATGAGGTAAAACATATTAACTCCAGGTCTGTTGTGGATCATAGCAGAACTAAAACTCCAAAAGTGAAAGAAAGCAGTTTGGAGCTCATGATGTAAAAGGTGGTGACCAGTGTGAGGGACTGATAACAGGTTCAGTGTGTACATGGTGCATGATAAACAAGTGTGACTGAGCTGGAGACAGTTTGTTAATGTGCAGACGATTCAGTGATGTGTATGTCACAGGATTAATGCCAGACAGGAAATGTTCAAACTCTCATATATAAATACTGCAAATACTGACAAAGTCACTCTAATTAATAGTGATCCATCACATAGTTTTGTCTGTATAGAAATCCACATGATTTGTGACCTAATTCCTGTTTGCATGCTCTCTCACCATGCTCTGTTGGCATTAGGCAAATCTGTCTCTCTCTCCATTTGAATGAATGGAGCATGGAGCATACAAACTTCAAGATAAACTCATTTTTATCTCAGTTCTCTAAAACATAAATGAATGCCTATTTGTACTTTTCTTGTGCTTTACATTTATCCTGCAGACTGAACTGTGGCTTGAAGTTTCAGTCAATTATAACTCTCAGTTTGTTTATGATTCAATGTATTTAATGAGACAATGTGTCATGATGACCTCAGGGTTTAGGGTGAAACCACAATTACAACATCTCAGATTGAAGTTAACAAAGAAACTTGGTTGTAATTGTCTCCTGTCTTGTCAGCTCTACTCTACATTTATCTAATATAAAAAGATAAACCTGAACCTGTTTCAGCTCGTCTGAGTGTGACGTAATTGGTCCTTCAGATATTCAAATAAAACAACATGTTAGATGAACGTGTCTCTGTTTATCAGCCAGTCTAAAGCTTAAACCATATGTAAAATGTCCAACTGTTTATCTTTGTTCTACAGTATCGACATGGACGGCACCATGTCTGTGGATTGGAATGAATGGAGGGAGCACTTCCTGTTTAACCCTGCCACCAACCTGCAGGAAATCATCTTCTACTGGAAACACTCCACGGTAAGAGGCGTGCACGACGCAGTAACCTCATAACAAGCCATAAAACACAGAGAAACAATAATGTGCACTTAAAATCAAAGATGGAGGCAAAAAAAATCATGATACAACTCGAAATATTGCAAAATTGACTTCCTGTTAATATCTTCTTGATCATGTTACCATGAATGGTATCGTGCAGGTGAGTAGGTATTTGTTGTGTTTCTGCAGTTGAAAAGGTATCATGTTCCACGATCTTCAGTGAATAGGTGTGAGTACAGCCAAGAATAAACAAGTCAGTTTAGCCCAGGAGCCAAAATTAACCCAAACACGTCGAAGATGCCAATGTGGAGGTGAGGTGGTTAAACCACTCAACCTGTGCCTTCAGTGTCCTTTGTGTGTCTCAGGCCTCACTTTAAGATCCAGTCCAGCACTAAAGGGGAAAGTTGTGAAAGAGAGTTGTCAGCTGATGATTTGGCCGAGATCTTTGGCAGCTGATCAGCACCTCTGCGTCAACAGATTATGTTCATTCATTTCCAAGCGAGAGGTGACAAAAGGAGGAGAGAGGTGGAGAGAGAGAGAGAGAGAGCACGATGAGTTTGTGTCCTCTGAATATGACCAAGTTTCTACTGTGATGAAATAGAGGTGCAGAAGAAGCTTAACTTGATTATTTTTTTCATGACCTTTGACACAGTAGTGACTGCATCTGTGACCATGTTAGGATGTATTTTCAAGTGTGGATCATTGGCTATATAGAATCAATATGCTGTGACATTTACAATTGTTGCATGCCAGTTCCAGTCAATGGCTAATCTCTGACGTTTGCTGCCTCTGTTCACTGGCACAACCTCAGAGGTTAAATAAACCTGTGGCTGCTAAGCTTAGCAGAGATAAGCTAATTTCAGTCTGACCTGTGGGGGGGATTAGCTCATCAGTGGGATTGGGACAGGTTGACGCGAGAGGAAGCGAGTCGAGAACAGGAAAAAAGACAGGAGAGAGAGAAGAGAGAGAGAGAGAGAGTGAGATGAGGCATCGGAGAGACCGCAACAGTGGTTGGTAACATCTATGGCAGTGAGAGCTTCCTATAGCCTCCAGGGTTCACACCGATGGTTAGAGTTTCCCACCTCAGGCTGGATTAGAGCTGCAGACCCCCTGCACCTCACCAGGCACCCGATCAGAATCATTTAAAGGATCCAGATCAGTTTAGAGGGGTACTGTCCGTTACCGGGACCATATAGGACTGAATCAGCTTTACCTGAGGCGTGAGATGGCCATGGCTCTGCTGCAACCTCAGCAGCAGCAGCAACACCAGAAAAACTGGTTTTTCATCGACTTTGAAGATGATGGGGCGATCTATGAGGTGGAGGTGGACATGGTAGGTTTGTGTATTGACTTCTTTAGTGTGATTTTCCACCTGGTCATTAATTCAGACCAAGTGTCTTTACAATAAAGCTGTGGGATCAATGTATCAGCCAATTATAACTGAACATGAATACTGTGTGTGTATTGGAGTATGTTTCAGCCAGTAAATGGCAATAAACTGTGTTACAGAGATATTGCTGAAGTAGTTTAGAAATGATGTTATGCATGTATCAAAAGCAAATTTGGGGACAAAAATATGTGTTAGACATTAACATTGACTTTGAATTTTTAGTTAGTTGCAGCAGAAAGGATGATCAGCCTTATGCAGGTGTAGCTATTGGGTTGGACTGATGTACGAGGTGCTCCTCAATATTTTACCCCACCACTCTCTATTTTGCTGTCCTTCGCTCAAATGGCCATGAAAATCAGCTTAGGTCACCCACCCCTGTGTCTATATGATGTGTATATCATGAGAGCATTTGTTCACACATTTTTCAGTCTGAACTTGTTTCATGTTACAGAGACAACTGTTGTTCTAAAACGCCATCTTGTGATGTAATAAATCTCTCAGAAAGGACATGCAGTTATGCAAGATTTTGGATGAGGACTTGGGTGTGTGTGTGTGTGTGTGTGTGTGTGTTCTTACCTGGTGTTAATTCAAAGTGATACTGTGAGTCACCTGTGCTGGAGTGCAATTTTAAAGGCAGTGCACAAGCATGTGCATTTCAGATGTACACAGGTCTGTGGGGTGCAAACCACTCACAAAAGTGTGACAGAGACGTTGGTATTAAGAACGTCAACATAATATATTTCTTAACCAAGTACTTTTTATTTACTTTAACTTCTTTTCATTTCAGTTCAACAAGTAATATTCCACCGATCAATCAAATGTACAATGACAGCAAAGGCCCAAGTCTATTTGGGCAGTATGTGAGTCTAAATCTTTGTGCAATGTCCATGTACAGAAATGGTTGACCTGTGTATAAAAAAACATAGGCATCTACACAAATGTGTCACACAAAAAATTGAATTTAATAGTATCTATACAAAAATATGTACATATATGCATTCATACTCATCTAAATACAGATGGATACACACAAATAAACCTAACAGGAAACTGTTTGCATCCCAAATCAACTGGGAATTAGACAAGAGGGAAAGTCTAGGGAAAAAAACTATACATATATACACCCCCATTTAAAGTAAGGTAAACTAATATAGCTATTGCGTTGGCTTCACGTCTCTTTGGCAACGTAGTCTGAATGTTAACTACACAAACACCACGGTATTTACAAATATAGAGCCTCCTCTCGAAAAAAAACCCCCAAAGTATAGGCAAATATTTTAGGCGGTAGCCGCACAGGTAGCCACAGTGATGCTAGCAAAGACGGTTTAGAGAGTAGTAGTAGATGCTAGATGCTAGGCTAACATGAACATTAGCACCAGTGAAAGCGGTTTTGAAATGCTAACGGGATTTACCGAGGTGAGCCTTCTGTGTAGTATTGTAACCATGGTAACCGCGCGCCAAGATGGCGACAGCTGTAGCTCTAGCTGTAGCTTCAAGTAAAAACCGAAAGTAAAAGAGAAAAGTTGACGAATAGGTTATAGGCATATTTTAATCAAAACAGTAAAATAAGGACAAGTTGCCAGAATTAACACTTAAACACACTTTAAAAACAGAGTCTGCTTTTTTGTGCTAAAACAAGGTTTTTCGTTACTCTTGGTGCTTGCATGTAAATAAGCACACAGTTAGAGACAAAGACTACAAAGTTCAACAGGTTAAATAATATTAAAAAATAGAGTCACAGATGGTTCAGACAGTGTACAGAAAGAGATGACATTAGCTAAAGAGGTAAGTGTATGCTTTGGTGTCCATTTTTACTGTGGGATTGATATTGGTGTTTATCGGGGTGTGGTGCCCTGTATCTGTATCAACTGAATATCCTTGACTATGTATTTAATTGTGTAATGTTGTTGTGTGTAGGTGCTGGACATTGGTGACAGCCTCACCATCCCAGATGAGTTCACAGAGGAGGAGAAGACCACCGGTTTGTGGTGGAAGCAGCTTACGGCAGGAGCCATGGCAGGTGCTGTGTCCCGAACAGGAACCGCCCCACTGGACAGGATGAAGGTCTTCATGCAGGTGTGTGATAGGACTTTTACTTTCTATTGGTTGTTTACAGTATAAATTATGTAGTCTGCTGATCTACTTTGGGAAAGGAAGGAACAAAACCATTCCAGTAACCATTTCTACCTGGAAAGCTATGGCATTTAGTTTAATGTCTTTCCTGTTTGTTTACAGGTACATGCGTCGAAGAGCAACAAAATCAGCCTGGTCGGTGGTTTCAAACAGATGTTAAAAGAAGGAGGTGTGGCGTCCCTGTGGAGAGGAAATGGTATTAATGTCCTGAAGATTGCCCCCGAGACGGCCATCAAGTTTATGGCGTATGAGCAGGTAAATTCATTTCACTGTCACTGATGGCAGGACACACCTGAGGTCTGTCTATATGACATTACCAGTCTTTTCTGGTCGACTAGATTAGACTCTGACTGAGTGTTTATGCCTCACACACCTGTGTTCACTGTGTATAAACAGTATAAGAAGCTGCTGTCCAGTGAGCCAGGAAAGGTCAAGACCCATGAGAGGTTCATGGCTGGGTCACTGGCTGGAGCCACAGCGCAAACTGCCATCTATCCCATGGAGGTGAGTGGACGTGGAGCTTTAACAGCAGAGAAACATGGAGGTTTTTGTGTGTCAGTGTATTCATGGGGTACTAATATATATCTGAAGACACATACTGACAGTTTAGTGTTAGCTAAAAGAGGCCTTATTTAAAATAATTATATATTTCTACTTTTCTGTTCAGTTGACTTTAATAGTCCTTGATGACATGTGATATAATTTTATAGCTTAAATAAGTTTGTATGTTGAGAAATGATACAGATGTTTGTTGTTTGTAGTAGAAGAATCTGGTGTCTGGTGAGGAATGTTGATGATATTTTCGTCTATTCAGGTGATGAAAACCCGTCTGACTCTGAGGAAGACTGGACAGTACTCAGGAATGTTTGACTGTGCCAAGAAAATCCTGAAGAAGGAGGGAGTGAAGGCATTTTACAAGGGCTACATTCCCAATATTCTGGGCATCATTCCCTACGCTGGCATAGATCTGGCTGTATACGAGGTGTGTGTGGTGCTGAACGATACAAACATCTGCCTTGATACACATCTGTCTTCTCACACACAACATAACTGTGTATCCATCCTCAGAGCTTGAAGAACCTCTGGTTGTCCCACTACGCCAAAGACACAGCGAACCCAGGTGTTCTGGTGCTGCTCGGCTGTGGTACCATGTCCAGCACATGTGGCCAGTTAGCCAGCTACCCCCTGGCTCTGATCCGCACCAGGATGCAGGCACAAGGTACGACAAATTAAAAGACAGCCACAATTTAATCCAGATAATAACAAGGAATTAAAGAGTCACAGAGTCATACTGTATAAGCATTTCATCTGAACTGGTTTAAAATCATAGATAAGCTCATAGATTTTGATAAACCTAGAACAGTGCAGATGTTTCGCCTCACAGCTGAAAGGCTTCCTCTTTAGTTTTTATAGTGATAAACAAACACCATCCAGAAGTTTTATCATCTGACTCTCTCTTTCTCTCTCTCTCAGCTTCGGTGGAGGGCTCGGAGCAGCTGCCCATGAACCTGATGGTGAAGAAGATTCTGGAAAAGGAAGGATTCTTTGGACTTTACCGTGGCATCCTGCCCAATTTCATGAAGGTCATACCGGCCGTCAGCATCAGCTACGTGGTGTATGAGTACATGCGGTCTGGCCTTGGGATCCAGAAGTAGGCAGCAGAGTCATCTGTGACTACCAAGAGTGTAAAATGGTGTCATATTTCTAAAAAACACTTCCCTTCTTACATGAGGAGAAACTGTCATGTAAAGAACTCATTTACCCGTAGTTCACCAACATCTGGACCCAGCAGCTGCAGATGGAGCCACTGTAGAAGTTTTAAAGTGACTGCAGGCCTGAAGAGCCACCACAAAAAAAGCTGTCTAGAAAGATCCTGCAGCACTGATGATAGTAAATGAAACTCCTACAGTGTTTCCATCTGCATGGAGTTTGTCCAGGCTGTGTTTATAATGCACTGTGCATCTCAGGCGAGAGTTTGGGTCAACTGACTTTTCATATAATCAACCAAAGAAGTGAATATCAAGACCTTTTGAAAACACAAACACTTGATGAGGTTATGTTTTTGATTTCAAAGACATTTTTGTTTGGTTTAAACGTTGCTTTGAGTAGTAAATATCAATATTTTTATATAAATCCTTTTAAGTTTGGGTCCTGTTGATGTCACTTCACCATAATGTTTCACATTGTATCTCTAATATTTGACCAAAAAGCACCTTATTGTACCAGTCTTGATTCTGATGGGAAATCCAATCTATCACCTGCTTGAGTGGAGTAAGGTCATTATGCTGTCTCTTCTCTCTGATTATCAAAAGTAGTCAAAAGTTCATGAGTCCCATTGTTCATGTAATTCCAGACTCTGTTCCAGCTTCATACAGCTCCCCTGAACGATGTACAAGGAATCTGAGGAAACCTCTGAAGTGCAATAATGTATTTACACAGGTATTATCCTTTGAGAATGGATTTCACTTGTATTGTTGGTTCCACTAAGACCTTGTCTCTGTAATGGCACCTTTTCAGTGAGGTTGGTGAACAGGGGAGTAATGTGCCTTATTTGATTTCTCTCAGTTGTCTGTGGACTTCCCACCCCTCCCTATTCTTGCCTTTCTTTCCTATATTTGGCTCTTTAGACACTGGTGTTTACAGTAATAAAAACATTTGAATACACAGACAATAAGATTTGAGCACCTTTACTTAAAGCTTGAAATGTGTTTTAATATGAGTTGTAAACCTTCTATTCCAAAGTGAGCATGAGCCTTCGCTGGAGCTCTGTGTGCTGTGCCATTGGATGGTGTGCAGTTGACCCTGAGGCTTTAAGTACAGATTACTCCAGTTCAGATCTTATGTAACACCCGTTTTCCTTGTGATGTCACTCCTCCTGACTTTAGCTGTCTGATCCTAAGCATGTAAAAGGACAGAGAGTGTCTCTGCTAATTTGTAATACTACACTGACAAAGAGACTGAGTGAAAAGGATTGCCTTCCAGCTGGAAAAAAAATCTTGCTGTACAACTAATAAATTATAAACTTACCCACATTTTCAAATTATAATTGATGAGTTAAACCACAAACCATTTACTGGTTTAAAATGTTAAATGTTTCTTTTTTATAATCTATACTGATCACTTCTGGGTGTCCAAATCTATTTATAGCTGACTTGACAAACTAGTCAAAAAAGAGAACATTTGTTATGAGGTACAAGTGCATTTACTTAATATTCATGTACCCGTTGTTTGTTTTTTAATTGTTTTAAGATTTGAGGTTCTTTGACTTTGGTGACCCCGAGTGGCAGGATACAAAATTACAGACAATGGTGTGAAAGATGGTACAATCACATTCACATTTACTTCACATACAGGCTTTAATATAATTCCTGGACGTGGCAGACAAGAAAAGAGTAAGTAGTATGTCATTGGACCTTGTCTGTGAAAGATGGACACACATGAAATACATTTTGCTTTGTTGTTTTTATAGAAGCCAGTTTGTAGCATGATATCTAAAACATTCAACTCTTTACTTTCAACCTGACAGGACTCTGATTAAAGACAGTTAATGAAAATACGAGGATCTATTGTCCAGCTTTACAGTTTTAAAAATGTTTATAGTATTTAATCTGAAAAGAGCTTCTTTTCTGGGTAGAGTCCCTGCATCACGAGTGTACCAACGAGAGAGAAAAATGCCACAGTGGTCAGGATGGAGCGCAGAGCTTTGAACCAGCTGGGGTAAGTGGGCAGCAGAGACAGATCATAATGCAGTGAGATTCCCAGACCCATGATAACCATGGTTCCTGCAGGAACGATGCTGTCGCTCATCACCATAGCAACCCAGGCTAACAGGGAAGGAACGACACTGTTGGCCAAGTTTATCCAGTCTGGTTTGGCAGGGCTGCTCTCAGGAAGAGCAAACCCCCAGCGAGCTCCACCCAGGAACGACACGATGGAGGCGCCGTAGGCTACCTGTGCAAAGGCCAGTTCTGGGTAGTAGAGGTCAGACACAGCCATGAGCAAAGTGGGGGCCACAAAGGGGATCAGCCCTGCAAAACCCAGGTACAAGGCAGGTTTGGGACTCTTCCGCAAGTCCTTCATGTCATAGCGCAGCAGATCCAGCTCTCTGGGAGGAGATTCAGGCTGCAGTCGCTTCTTCAACCTCACAGCAGAAGAGTGAAAATGTTGGTTCCTCACTAGAAATGGTGCAACACAGGTTTGAGTCCTCAGGAGGGGCTCAGTCCTCATAAAACCAATGACAGTGGGAGGTTTTAAAAGTGCACTGCTCCTCTCCATAGACTCCCTCGTGGAGGAGGCCCAGCAGGTTGATGTCCAGCATCTCTGTGGAGGACCCGCCCTGTGAAACACCTGAGAGGAAAAACATTGATGGTAAAATATAAATTGTATTTTATTTTTTTTGGAAATGTGAACATTGGTGTTTGGGAAGCTGGGATATCACAAATAATCCTTTACCTTCTGGGCTGCAAAGGTGCTTCTTCTAAATATGACAGAGATCATCTGAAAAATGTAACAGAGGTCAAGTTAGGCAGAGTAGAAACACCATGATAAAGACTAATTTGTTCAGGGAAATTAAAATTTAAAAAAAGAACAAAAGAAAAATAAAAAGCAAAAAACTGAAATGTGGATAAGCACTGCAGCTAATGCTTGTTTTAATTATTGATAAATCTCCACGTTATTTTCTCAATTAAGTTCTATAAGTTAGTAGAAATTGTGAAAAATCACAATTTCATTTTGACCAAGAGTTAAAAACCCAAACCTATCCAGTACGGTTTACTCAAAAGTTTAAATCATAAAAGAATTTTATGATTTGCAAAACATTAGATGCCACATTTTTCTGAAAATAACACAGAGGCAACATGTTTACCTGTCTCTCTCTCTCTCTCTCTCTCTCACACACACACACTCACAGGCTAACTTTAGCTCCCTGCTTCATGCCGCAGACTAACGTCGCTAAATTAACAGCTAACGTTGACAGTAACAAAACTGAAACCTCGTGATATAAACCACACTACTATATCGCGAATTATGCAATTACCCCGGTTTCAGGATGAGACCCTCATTCTTCAGAAAAATGTTTATTTTAATCCACGGGGTCAGTTAGACAGGAGTAGCCGACTTTGAGGTGGTGCCACTGTTTATTTCTTCCGTGCTCGCCAACAGCCGTCCCGCTCCCCTCCCTTGTGTTCCACCACGATGTCAGTACCGAAACAAACTGCGAACTGAGAGTCTCATCTAATGTCATAATATCTAAAATCAACCCGATTCATCTGAGATTTTTATCTTCAGCCAACAGCTTCTGGACAGGCGTCTCAATCTAAGACAACTCGGTTTCACAACAAACACGATTGCCTGCTGACGGCACCATTTCCGCTTTTCAAAACAAGAGCCGTGGATGTCTTGGCAGCGCACGTTCCTCTAATGAGCCGTTTCCTCAACGTAGACGTTTCTACACAAACTGTTGTAAGTCGTTACGGGATAGGAACCCGTTAAGTGTTGATAGTATTGCTCTTGTTGTTTCCCACTTGCCCCAAGTAAAGGCCGCCCCAGGCTGTCATCACACCGGCTCACACCGACTGGCTGTCACACTGAGTTCAGTTTATGACAGGGCCTCATCAGCGACCTCATCACTGAGAACAGCTTTCCTGCAGTACTTGCAATATGTTTTTAAGGCCTTAGAATATTTTAAAAACAACCCATAGCCAAAAGAAGAGCAGTTTAATGTGTCCCAGTTTGCCCTTCACTATCACCGCTTGAAGCACCTGAGAACACAATGTGCTGTGTTGTTTCCTGTCCAAGCAGTGATCATACATAAAAGTGGAGTCATGTGATTCAGCTGTGTTTCTTATACTTGTTTAACTGTCATGACATTGAATCAGGGGTGTGAGGTCTGCCCCTCCTCCTGTGGCCCTTCGCTTCCTCTGCAGGAGTGTTACGTTGGTGTGTAGGTGTTGAGCAGCTTTCACACTGATCTGCCAAACTGACGCTGCTGCACCTCTGACCAACATACTCATTTTTTTTTACTCTCGTCTATTCCCTCTTTTTTCTGTTCTGATCTATAATGTTAAGAGGTCACACAGGTGCATCATGGTGTCTTTTCCTCCTGGTTGCTGTTACTCCAGGTAAGCTTGATAATATCTATGTGGCATTTCAACCTCAGACATCTGAACATCATCTTAGGCTTATCTTCACCATGCTATGACAACATTGTTTTTTAAAAGTTTGACCTCCAAACCAAGTCTTTTATGCAACAGATCAATAAATAAATAAGTATAGGGGGAGATTTTCTACCCTATATTTTAATAGTTTGAAATTAGATGGTAGTATTCTGTTGTTTTTGACCTTTCTTTGTTCACTGCTCTTCGACTGAAAAGCTCTGGTTTCCTGTAATCGTTAGTCGTGTGGTCTCGGTGGTCTCACACTCGTCTTCCTCACTGTGGTTTTAACCCCCCACTTGATGTTAGAGTCCGGGTAAAGCAAAAATAAATATGTATTTTGAATTTATAATACCACAGAAAAACATATTATTAACCACCCTGTCAAATTTGAAGGACTAAAGCAGTCGCTAAGTTTACAAAATACCGCTTCAAAGTTGTTAAGAAATGAGTATTGTTCTCCGCCTCAGGACGGTGGGGGCGTGTCCGCACGCTGAAGCCATGGAAACCACGGCCCATCGTGTGAGAGTCCGGCCCCTCAGGTTCAAACTACTGCACTGAAAATGGACGTAATGTGCAGCCATGTTTGAGCCACCAGAGCCAGAAGAAGACTGGGAAAACAGCCCTAGACTTTGACTCGGCCCAGTCAGACTCTGATTCACCGTTTCTTTACGCCTTCATCCGTTGGAAATTTAAATAAACTAAATGATCCGCTAACTTTACCATTCCCACTGTGGTATCCAGGGAAGATGCACGAGCACGATGCTAATCGTAACGCGAGGGTGTTAGCGGCGAACGCTAGCCGCCACCACTAGCGGAAGTTAGCGTCGAGCTAGTGGGTGCTAGCCGCTACCGCTCGCGAGTGCTAGCGCCCGCCGCTAACATCCGGGACAGCTAGCGGGGCTAGCACTTGTGGCGGCTAGCGGGGCTAGCAGCCCTCCTACTCGTGCTGCACGAAAAAAAAAAAAAAAACATGTTTGATGTGAATTTTGTCCTACTGTGTTCAGGTTTTGTGGGTAAGTTTAACATCATCGATTCCTCCACCAGGTGTCCACCTTCAGAGACCTGACCCTGATGTTCATACCTACCAACCAGTCCTGCCACCCTCTGTAGCTGTTCCTAAAATAGGTACACACACAAACACACACAGGTCTAGATTTATTACCACTTTCTGCAGTCAGTTGCAGAAGGAACCACAGTCAGGGCAAGCTGCAGTGAAAGTAAGATCTAACAAAGGCAGAAATGGTCCTAAACTTTGAACAAGTGCTGAGCTCAAGTACTCTACAAGTTCTTAACAGAGAGTATAACAAGGATGAACCACTGAGCTCTTTGGGAGGCAATTAGAAAATCAGTGCACATATTAATTTTCTCTAATATTCTCAACAACATCCAGTGTTTAGTTGATAATGAACAGTGACACTGGCAAAATAAAACATTTTGAAGTTCTAGATAATATCATGTAACTGTATCTGTGGATGTATGTGTGTGTGTTTTGTGCACAGGGACCTACATGGTGACCAGTGGCACTGGGAAACCCTGCATCAAAACCACCATGGGAGCAGAATTCATCATCACTGAAAAGAAGGTCAGTGTGTGTGTGTGTGTCTGTCTGTGTGTGTCTAGAGTTTCACTGTCCAGTGATGTAATGTTATACTACTGTGCTGTTTTTCCTCAGAAGACCTGGTATTTCAACCTGGACCCCTCCATGGTTGGGACCAGTGGTTACTGTGGCAACGAAGCTGCTGGTCTGTTTCTGACGCTGGCAGGCAACACAACCAGTCTGCAGTTTACTTTCAGAAAGGTAGGATGCAACATTCACACATCTCTCAACATGTGGAGCTCACATCGAGTCTGCACACATTTTCTTCAAGTGCTTCAGCCGCCAAAACTTTACTACACAATTCATTTGCATAAAGGTTTAATGAGTCTCCCAGGTTCACATTCTTATCAAAATGTTCACGGTGAAGCATGAAATGATGTTTATTTACACATCTCTGTCTCTGTAATGTTTCTCTCCAGGAGAGGAAGGTTTTCTACATCTCCACGCTGACTGCTCATGTGTCTCCTCGGCCTGTCTGCCAGGGATGTGCCGGTAAAAGAAAATTTCTCTCTTTTGAATTTCTGATTCTCAGGAACAAACTATGAACTCTGTTTCATATCCTCTTCCCTCCAGATAAGACGTACTCTGGTGTGTTGGACCATGTGAAGTTGTTCACAACAACCGACGGCCACAGCTTCAAATGCGATTCTGAGAACCTGCTTGTGTTGTCGTCCGAGCTGAAGGTGAAGCTGGTACCTCTGCAGGTTCAGGCCTTCACTTTGCTTAACGGACTCTATGGAGAAGGTGAGCGAGCCTTGATGTGTGTTGTAGACTTTACTCGGTCTCTTCTACAGATTTTGTTGTTTTTTGACACTAAGTAGAAGATTTACTCTGCTCAGGTACAAGTTAATCAGCTCTCTAATGTTTAATTTGCTGAATTTGACAGTCTACTGATTCATTCATAACTAATGTGAATTTCGTTTCCAATGGTCTGTTGTCTGTGCCTCCCCTCTGGTGGTCAAACCACGTAAAAACACATGGACAAATGGTTGTAATGAGTGAAAAGATAAAATGTTTTTTTTTCTGGATTTACTGGGAGTTCCCCATTTTTGAGAAGGATCTTTAATCATCGACCTCTCTCATGTTTCAGAGGAGGAGTGCTGGGCAGACTTCAACAAAAAAGTTGTTCCCATCATCTTAGGAGCTGTAGTGGTGGGTCTCGTCCTGACAGCTTTACTTACCCACCTGTTCATCAGAGACCGCCGCAGACAGGGGTACAGCAGGATCTGAGCTCCCTGTGATGATCAGTGGAGATTTACTTACAAAACATTCTCAGACTTCTTCTTCTCAATTCTTAATGTTGTTTTTAAAATTTAATCTCATACACCCTGTAATAATATATAGACACCTGATATCTGACATTCAAACAATAAATGCACAAAGCATTATGTAAAATAAATGTATTTATTAAAGATTTTACATTGTCTTTGTAACTGTGAAACATAATTTAATTTATTTTTATTCACTGTTGTTTGTTTTAATATTGTAACATTATTGTATTATTTGTTGAATTTTCAAATAATTTAATAAAAATGAGAATAAATCTTGATTGAACCATAAACCGATAACAGTAATGAAGCAAACTAACAGTTAACAGCGCCACCACCTGTGAAATGTTTCCCTCTGCTGGCTGTTTGTCGTCACTGCAGCTCCATCCCCGCCTCCATATCAGCTTGTCTTATTGGCTGCTGCCGCTACGAGTCCTTGGAAGGGTCAAAATTAGTAATACAGACTTTAAAAGGCGTTTTGTGGCGTTTAATCGTGCGTATGTAGTATTTCAAGCCCCAATTATTGGTCTTCAGCTGACGTTGATTAGTTGGCTGTAGTTAACGTAAAGCCAGAACGTCTTCAAAGAGTTTAAGTTAATTTCCACTTCGCCTTTTCCTCCTCAGTCAGTCAGAGAGCTAAGCTAGGCTAAGTTAGCAGCTAGCCCCAGCAGCTGGTAGCGATGGCTGCAGTCATCCTGAGTTTCCCGACTCTGCAGGGTCTGAGGATATTTACACAGTGAGTACATCAAATGACGACATGTTTGCTCAGTTTTTGTCACAAACTGACTGTCACTTTATTAAAAAAAAATCTTCCGTCACTGAGATATTTAGCTTGTTTCAAAAGTTTTCCCAAACGGACCGGTGTTAACTTACGGCTGAGCTAACCAGATACGATGCACTATCGTAGCTAATATCGTGAATTATCCACCGGGGTCCATGATTACTAACCTTGAATAAACAATGGTATGTCTGAACTTAATATTGATGTGTCTGTGAAATGATTTTCATCATGCGATCTATAGAAATGACGGTTCAAACCAGGGCAAGGTTAAATAAAGGTAGCAGGTAGCGTGGCTAATGTTGCTGGAACAACATGCTCACAGTCTGCAGCAGGCACTTATCACTCAACTCAGTTATCTAGGATTTCAGTATTTATTTAGCGTTTCATTCATTTACTGTCACTGCTGTGTAGACAGTGGTGTGCTGCTGAAGATGTTGACTCATCTCTCTTCTCTGCTTCTGTCCAGAAAACTGTCATGGACCAAAAGAGGCGTGAGGCTCGTGTCAGGAGGTGAGTTGAGGACATGTCCCCTTGCAGCAGTCATACCACCAGTGACCCAGCAGAGTAACACACTCTCATGATTTCAGCAGGTTCTCATTACAGAGTCATTTGTGCTGATAATGCTCAAAACTCTTTGCACTTTTTGTGATGACACAATAATGAGAGAAAGAAAATTTAAGGAGCATTAGCTGACAGTTGTTAACACTGCGTGTCCATTGTGTCTTGTCCAGGGGTGGGACGGATAGAGAAAGTATTGATTGCCAATCGAGGAGAGATTGCATGTCGTGTGATGCGCACGGCCAAGAAGATGGGTGTCCGCTCTGTGGCGGTGTACAGTGACGCAGACAGACACTCCATGCATGTGGCAATGGTGAGAAGAGGCTTGTTTCCAGTCTCTGCAGCAGTCCTTATGCTTTAGTTCAGTTACACATTGTTTTATTTAACCTCTTCATTCCTGAAGCTCGCATTATGAACCCATCTGTTCTTGCTGTGGTTGTTTTTTTAGGCAGATGAAGCCTACCACATCGGGCCCCCACCCTCCCAGCAGAGTTACCTCTCTATGGAGAAAGTGTTGGAAGTGGCCAAGAAATCTGGATCACATGTGAGTTGTCCTGCTAAAAGGAGACTTCTATAAGCCACGCTAATGTGCACTTTATAAGTTTATAATGTATATAATTCATATTAATCAGTGCATTGTGGGGATTTTATCATTATTACACCTGACTTTCTGTATGTATGTGTGTGTGAAGGCGGTCCACCCCGGCTATGGCTTTCTGTCTGAGAACACAGAGTTTGCAGAAGCGTGTAAACAGGAAGGCATCATCTTCATTGGGCCACCTTCTTCTGCCATTCGAGATATGGGCATTAAGAGGTGACACACACACACACACACACACACACATATTAAAATATATTTATAATATCGGGTCAGGACTTTGGGCCAGAAGTTGAATAGAAACTTCAATAAAAAGAATGTGCTATATTGTGTCCATTTTCAGCACATCCAAACACATCATGTCAGCTGCTGGTGTGCCAATTATTGGAGGTTACCATGGAGAGGACCAATCAAATGAGAGGCTGCAAGCAGAGGCTGCTCGGATTGGATACCCTGTGATGATTAAAGCAGTCCGTGGAGGAGGAGGAAAGGTGAGAGGACGTGGAAAAGTCGAAATAACGTTCATGCAATAACTTCAGGCAATAACTTCAGGAGACAAATAATAACGCTGTTTATTTGTGTGTGTGTGTGTTTAGGGGATGCGTATCGCACGCTCAGACTCAGACTTCTTGGAGCAGTTGGAGTCGGCAAGACGAGAAGCCAGAAAATCCTTCAATGACGACGTCATGCTGGTTGAGAAGTTTGTAGAGGACCCCAGGTAGCAGTCAGCCTCTCACTCACTCACTGCCAACCAGCCAGCTCTACTATGTTGTTGTTGTCACTTTCACCCAATGTGTAATTTTCTTTCTCTGTGTGTGTGTGTGTGTGTCTCCTGCAGACATGTGGAGGTCCAGGTGTTTGGAGACATGCACGGTAACGCTGTCTATCTGTTTGAGAGAGACTGCAGCGTCCAGAGGAGACATCAGAAGATCATAGAGGAGGCACCAGGGGTAAGAGCACGATGCGGGCACAGAGATGCATCATTCAATTAAAACTGGCTGAGGAGGAATATTAAAAGTTGTCTATGATGTCAGAGTTTTAAGTCCACAACATAACATTATTGCTGTATTTATTATAATCTATGCTCTATATCCCCTTGGCTGCTGCAACACTGTAAATTTCCCCAGGGTGGGACGAATAAAGGAATAATAATCTTGTCTTAAAGTAGTCTAGTTTCTCTTGGAAACAAAAACACATCCAGAAAACAGGAAACTCAGAGTTTAAGTTCAGGATCATTTATTGTTGGCAACTGTAGGACAGATATTCCTGTCACTGGACATGAGCGTGTCAGTTGAAGAAAATCTACTGGATCTTAGAGCTGTGATCACTTGAAAATGTCTGGAGTGTTTACACTGTATTTTCACACCTTTTCCAGCCTGGTATCAGTCCTGAGGTTCGCAGGAAACTGGGAGAAGCAGCGGTCAGAGCAGCCAAGGCTGTCAACTACGTCGGAGCTGGTATGACCACATTACCACACTGTCTCTGTCCTCAGATCTAAAACACACAGTATGTGGACACACTGTTTGTCTCTATGTGTAGGTACAGTTGAGTTCATAATGGACGCCCAACACAACTTCTACTTTATGGAGATGAACACCAGGCTGCAGGTGGAACATCCTGTTTCAGAGATGATCACTGGGACCGACTTGGTGGAGTGGCAGCTCAGGGTGAGAGGGGAGGGACAGACGAAAAGAAGGAGGTGGAGGAGGAAACTGATATGAGATCAAAGTGTTGTTTTCTCCAGGAACTTTATTCTGCTTTGTGAAACTCTCCTCCAGGTGGCAGCAGGAGAGCGCCTGCCTCTCCTCCAGGATGACATCATCTTAGGCGGGCACTCATTCGAGGCTCGCATCTATGCCGAGGACCCGAACAACGACTTTCTTCCAGGGGCGGGGCCTCTGCTGCATCTCTCCACCCCTCCACCAGACCAACACACTCGCATCGAGACGGGAGTCAGAGAAGGTGAGGAGTCCAGATCAGCCAAACACGAACACGCTGCAGAATCACAATGAGTTCTTGCTGCTGTTTCTCTTTTGTATATTTGAACATCGACTATAAATCCCTCTACAGTCAGTCACCACAATGCAAAAGCACTGGGAGCTGTACAGCTCTTTATAGTGTGTGTGTGTGTGTGTGTGTGTGTGTTCAGGGGACGAGGTGTCGGCTCATTATGACCCAATGATCGCCAAACTGGTGGTGTGGGGAGAGGACCGATCAGCTGCCTTAAAGAAACTGCGGTACTGCTTACGACAGTATAATGTAAGACACACACACGCACACGGACGCACGCACACACACACACACTAAATTACATGAATTAAACTAAATGAATTAATCTTTTCTGTCCTCAGATCGTTGGACTCAACACTAACATCGACTTCCTGCTGAGTCTCTCCGGCCATCCGGAGTTCGAGGCTGGAAATGTGACCACCAGCTTCATCCCCCAGCACTACGCCGACCTCTTCCCCGCTCCCAGAGCTCCCTCTGGGGCGACGGTCTGCCAGGCCGCCCTGGGTCTGGTGCTGCAGGAGAAGAAGCACACGCAGGAGTTCACACAGGCCTCCACCGGTGAGGAGATGGTGTCATGTCAAGGACAAATTATTAGACTTAGACTAAGAGATAAATAATCAGTGCTAAGCGTATATATATATATATATTGTGTGTGTTTCAGACCCATTCTCCCCATTTGGCTCCAGCAGCGGCTGGAGAAACAACATCGAGTTCAACAGAAACATGACACTACAGCTTGGAGACAAAAGTAAGAACCAGTCCCACTGTTTCTAGTGTCTCTACTGCCCCCTAGTGCTCAGGAAGAGAAGGAAGGTGGAGAGCAGGAGGACAGACAGATTAAAATGAGTTTTAACAGCTCAAATGTATTTCTAGAGTTTCGCTCTCATAGTTTCATAGGACTTAAAACAAATGTTTTTTTTCTTTCATAAAATGTCAATGTTAATGTGTCGTCTTCTTTTGTCCACATAAAGTCCAAATCAAAGATTTTCAGCAGCAGATTATTTACGTTTCAAACATTCAGACCAGTAAATATTTGACATTTTTACACAATAAATGATTTAAATTGTTAACTAATCACTAAAACTTTGCCGATTAATCTTCTTGCGATAGACTGGACAAATCATTGACTTCTCATTTTAGCGCTAATTTAAGTGACAGGAGTGAAAAATGTGCGTCTGAGCGAGGAGGACGAACCCCTCTGCTCCACGGTGGTCGCCACTCAGACAGGTGAACATAAATCATTTGAAAAGCCTGTTCTGCCTCACTGAGTGTTTGATTTTACGTCAACAGAGGACACATGTTGAACCTCAGCTTTGTCTTTGTCTTGTGCTCAGAAGCAGCGTGTCTGGCGCACTCTCAGAAAACTTCCCTAAAACCTAAAAACAATGCACAATAAAAAATCAGGAGCTTTGTATGAACACATCCGTCACAGACAGAGCTGCACTCAGCAGCTTATAGACAGTAAACCTCTGTAACACACGCAGATGTACGTGGATTTCTCTGTGTCTTAAAAAACATTTGAGTGTTGTGAGTTTATGTGAAGAGTAGGTAATGAGGACGACATTTAATTAGTGTTACATTAGTGGAGGAGCTGATATATGGTTAGTTTTAATAAGCAGATCAGCAGCGTCGGGGGTTCGGCTCGTAACCGTGGATCTGTTTCGTTTAATGAGTGTTTGAATAATTAAGTTTGAGGCTGCGACAGTTTGTTAATGAACTCATATTCATTATTCAACGTTTCTATTAAAAAAAACGTCACTGAGCGGCCAAAAATAAGTCGAGTGGCTGCTGCTGGTGCTGCTCCTCCGTGTTTCTACTTTTCTTTACTTGTTTGTTAATCTAAAACCTTTCTGCGAACGTTTCTCGTCTGTTTCTGTAGAAGTCGATGTGGTCGTCAAGTACAACAAAGATGGAAGCTACAGCATGCAGGTGAGGTTTTCTTTTTGTCCGGTGTCATTGCTCTTTTATTTTGAAAAAATGTTCAAGTTTTGTATTTTATTACTTTTTTTTTACTTTAAAATATTTAAAAAGTATTTTTTTTTTTTTATTTTATTTAAAAATCAATAATCACCTATAAATTATTGATACAAGCAGCGATACGTTAACACAAGATGACGATGATTGTATCAAAGTATTGATTATACATTGATTGCATCAAATGAAGCGTTGATGAGCAGGTTGAACCTGTGCTTCCTCTGTCAGGTGGGCGAGGAGGTGTACCATGTGACTGGAGAGGTGGAGGTCGAGGGCGGAGCTTCGTTCCTTCACTGTTCTGTCAACGGAGTGAAGTCACGTCCCAAACTGGTGATTCTGGACAACGTGGTCCACCTCTTCTCCACGGTGGGTTTGATTTATACACAGATGTGAAGCAGAAATCATCTTCTGACGTTTGTGTTGGACGTTTACAAGAACGAGAAAAAGAAACTGATTTGTTAAAAGTATGAACCAAGGCTGCAGCTGATGTGTTTGATCCATTAAATACAGAGAAAAGTTTTAAAAAGTGCATCGTCCTGGAAACGTCCACAAGTTTCTCCTGAAACACAAATACATTCACTTGATTTTCTCAACACAGTAAATATGCACATGTCAAAGGCTGGAGCCACAGAACATTTGACGCTTCAGCTTGAAAAATGGATGAAATCTTTCTAAACCTTCAACATTATACATCCCAACTGGTTGGATTTATGGGAGTGTGGATAAAAGTCCACGTTTATTACTGTCGTTGAAGCTCAGCAGTTTTAAATCTGTGCAACCGGTGAATTTGTTTATGAGTCACTTGTCAGCTGATTTAATACAGGTTCATTTTTCCAAATGAGACAAAGTGCGGAAGCTGCTGATTCACACGTTTCAGAGAAGTTGGTCTCCACTTGTAGCTGCACAAACTGTCGTCTTTCACGTCTAATGACTGAGACAAGTCATCAAACCGCCTGTTTCTGCTTCTCCTCTGCTGCAGGAGGGAAGCTCCCAGGTGTCTGTTCCGGTGCCCAAGTACCTGGCCGGTGTGAGCGGCTCTGGGGCCCAGGGAGGAGCCGTGGCCCCCATGACTGGAACCATAGAGAAGGTACACGACAGATACACAGCCTGTCCTGATGTTGGATGTTGCATTTTTATTATTTCTCTGAGGTGAAAGATGTTTTAGAAATGAACTGTATTTGTTTCACATTTAGAGAAGAAACACACGTATTTTTACTGTCAGTATTAAACGACAGGTCACCATAACAACAGTACTTTTACTTCACTGATGTGTCAAAACAAACTTTCTGCTTGTCACACACTCGGTGGCTTTAATGGATGAGGACGCCTCTGAGTGTGTTGTTGTTGTTGTTTATCTGAAACACAGCAGCAGCAGGTGTAGATAGGCTGAAGAGCAGGAGTGATTAAGACCGATCTGTTCATTTAAACAGAGAATTACAGAGGTGTGACGAGTGTGTAAACAAACAAACAAACAAACAACCTGGTGTGTTGCGTTCAGGTGCTGGTGAAGGCCGGAGATAAAGTGACTGCAGGAGATCCTCTGATGGTCATGATCGCCATGAAGATGGAGGTGAACCACTCTGCCTCACACACACACACTCACACACACACACACACACACACACACACACACACACACTCTGCTGACCTGTCGTTCATTGTCTCCTCTGTAGCACACGATCCGAGCGCCCAAGTCTGGCGTGATCAAGAAGGTTTTCTTCAGCGAGGGCTCTCAGGCCAATCGCCACGCTCCTCTGGTGGAGCTGCAGGAGGAGGAGGAGGAGAACGGGGACGGTGGCAGCCAGTGAACACACACACACACACACACACAAAGCAGACAGACAGGTAGGAGAGGGGCGGAGCTAGTTACTGTGATAACCAGAGCCCTCAGCATTAGATAGAAGTCTCATCATATCACGTGTCAGGGAGTGAACCTGCTTCAGTCTGGGATAGAAGAGATCAACACCTTCTGCCTGACTACCCAGAATGCACCTGGAGGTGAAGTGTTGGACTTGAGTCACACAGATCTGTACTGAACCGCTGCCTTTCACACATCAGAGTGTTGCCTTCATGTGCCTGTGTCGTCTGTTTCTACTTTTCTTTCTTGTGTTTTATATTTTTCTGTTTCTCTTCCTCTCCTGTGTTTTTGCCAAACGTTTCTTCTTCCCTGCTCTAAAGCGTCGGTCTCTCTCAGCGGTGTCGTGTTTCTTCAGGAGCTCTTTCCCTTTGTTTGTTCAGTTTAATGCACTTGAATGATGTCGATTGCCGAGTCTCGTTTCTCTGCACACAGTGTGTACTTCACGGTCTGTCAGATAAAGAACAGTTACTGATTCATGTCGCACTTAAAGACCCTTAAAACATTCATCCCCTTCCCTACATGTTGCATTTAGTCTCATTCACTGTCACTGCTCATTGAATAAAAACAGACTTACACTACATTCACACTACACTACACTACACTACACTACACTCCTGCATTAACAGATGAGCTGACGGTGAGAAACCTCTCCTACCACGTGTATATACTGTAAAACTGTTAGACATGCATTGTTACTGAGGTTTAACCTGCAGCTGTGTGGTTTCACTGAGCAGTGATGATGAAAGGAAAAGGCACAAATTGATATATATTTTTACCAGGGGAAGATGTTTTGTATCTGGGTTTTAAACTCTGTCACGACTCTGTAAGAGAAAAAACAAAGGTGGCAGAGAAACACTCCAACGTGACTCCATCCACAACTTATTCGGAGACTTTTGAAGTCACATTTTCATGCCCAGATTTGGCTCCGGCTTCAAAATGAAATCACCCTTCAAGGATGAAAAGTCGGTCAGAGGGAGCTTTAAGCAGACAGATGGTTTGTCAGTGTGTAAATCCTCCGTCATGTGGACGACATGTGAACTTGACCTGTTTCTGCCGATCACTCTGTTCTTTACTAACTGTGTGCTCTGAGGCCGTGTCGACTAAAACTCATGTTTATTTCCTGGATTATTTTGTAGATACAGCAGCTGATGATTTTATATATATATATATATAAATATTAAAAAAAAGATGATGATGATGATGATGTCAGTGGACTGGTCAGATACTGAAATAAAATTTTTGTCAAAGTACAAACAGCCTCATGTTGTGTTTGTTCGTTGAACGTCTTCGAACAGTGAAACAGACTTAAACAAGTTGTTATTAATCAATACAGTTTGTGTGTGTGTGTGTGTGTGTGTGTGTGTGTGTGTATTAATCTGAAGTAAATGATCAGACAAATGTCTTTTATCAAATTACTCAGAGCTGTGTGAAATAATTTACTTTTTATTTCATTTTTATGACTTAGGTGATAAAAAAACTAACCATATTATTTTACCAGCTGCTTTTCAAAATAAGAGTATTGCACATTTGTTTAATCAATGAATTTATTCAACTTTTTTTTTTTTTATCACAGTCTCTTTAGATGAAGTAATTTTTAATTGATTTATGATCGTATTAATAAATCCAAGTCATTGATTATTGGCTTCAAATGACTTGAACTCTTCAGATTGAACGTCACGTGGTCGTTACACAAATTAATTGGATTATTTGATCACTTCCTGCTCTCACTGATATCAAGTCTTGATTGGTTTCTTTCCCTCATTAACTACATGGAGATTCATTCCTTCATTTATTTGTCGTTTTGTTCGGTTTTGATCATTTCACTGATCAGAGTCACAGAAAACACTCCAGAGACTTGTTTTTATTAAAAATGTCTTTATTTAGTAAATAGAACTGCATCTTCATAAACATGAGCTATAAGACAGGTTTACTGACAGGAGGACGACAGACAGACAGACAAACAGGTGTCAGTCAACAGAAGAGAGATGCTGATGATGATGATGATGATGATGGGTTATAAATCATCTGATGAAGGTGATGAAGAGGAGGACAAAGCCCGGCTGGATGAACCAGCTGCTGCTGCTGCTGCTGAGTCACTGGAGCTGCTGCTGCTGCTGCTGCACAAACCGATCACTTGACATTTTAATTTAGATTCCTGTTTTTAGCTGATCTGATCAGGGGAGCCTTAATTTGATTCAAGTCTGCTGCAAACTGTGGCTGAGCTTTCCAGGAGCGTGCGTGCGCTGACGTCACCTTCAACGTGTCAGCGGCTCGTGCAGTCTCTGCTGCTGTTTGGCCCTCTCGACTCAACAGCTCCAGATCAATCAAATATCACAGACCTATAAAGACTTTAAACAAGGTCTTCATTTCCATTTTTATGTGTCCCGGTCAGAGGACAAAGATGACGTCACTGTACCGTTTCGATATGTGGTCAAATTAATCCCAGAAGCACCAGAGCCAGGACCCGTGGACTGAGCCCAGAGGCGTCCTGTGTCTAAATACAAAGATCCAATTAAAGTGGGAGTGGGCTCCTGATGGATGATGATGATGATCATCATCATCATCTCAGTGTGATAAAATATTTAATTTATCTCTTTTTTCCCCAATTATGTGCCTGAGTAGTCTCGCGCTTCTTGAAATACCCCAGAGGCCTCGAGTCCAAACCTCCTCCAGGTGACGTCAGCGCCGTCACGCTCCACAGAGCCAGGTCTTGGATGTTTTCAAAGTCACATCTCCATCTCATCTGGAGAAAACATGCAGCTGAGGCATTCATCACATCACACGCCCCCAGGGACACAATTACATCTGATATGTAAAAAAAATAAATAGATATCAGTGAGAGGATGAAACACATCAACACGTCCACCCAAAGTGTTCAAACATCTCTGCACGACTCTGGCTTTAACTGCCTTATTTTCATTATATCACTGTTATATATTGTTATTTCTGCCTTTTCCCCAAAACATGATTTCTATAGATTTAATATAATTATAGATTTAATACATTAAAATCATTAAAAGTCACTTCAAGTCCCGTTTTTTTTTGCACCACAGTATATTGGACTCGTGTAGCCATTTTTTTTTTTAAACTCATCTGTATATTTATCATTATTTATGTATAACTTTTATTTGTTTTCATTCTTGAACACTCTGGGCTTCCGTAGGTGAGCACCAGGGGGCGTCAGAGGTGACTGACACTGCAGGTGTTTGTGCACAGCTCAGCTTTATCTGCCTGTGGCCTGGAAGGACTGGACTCCATCCTTCTGCATCACACTGATGGACACAGTGCAGCAGTGTCAGAAGAGATGATGATGATGATGATGATGATGATGATGATGATGATGATGATGATGGTAAGGAGTCCTGTTCTGGTTCGTACTTCCTGGTTCTGTCCAAATGATCAACTTATCAACTGTATTGACCCTGAAACATATGAACGTTTAAACTAGTTCGTCTGTTTTGAGATTTTGAGACGTCGTGTGTGTGTGAACACCAGAAGCCAGATGATCGAGCAGCGACGATTTAACACAATAAAAGTTCACATTTATCTTAAAACAACATTCAGGTTCCTGTGTGAGCTGCTCACTGTGAACACTCCTCCACCTCCTTATTAACAGATCTCCTCTTTCTCACACGTTTCCAGTGGAAGTGATGGAGGAAATATTCAGTCCACAGTCTGGGGGGGGGAAACACACACACTCTACATCACTGCTCTCCTACTGAAGCTCAGCAGGAAGCACGGAGGGATTTTCACACTAAAACACCACTGGAAGACGCCTGGATGAGTTCGTTTTGACTGGAGGGGCGGCTGCAGCACAGAACATGGACGGTGGAGTCTGTCCCTCATCTCTCACACTGAGAAAGGATGGTGTTGAGAGAGGAGCAGTCACAGTGATCAATAACTATTTCAAAAGCACACTCGGCCATGAGGATGATGTTTTAAGATAGAAGTGAAAACAGCAGGCTGGTGGTATGAACCAGGAGCGTGGAGCTGGAGAGACAGGAGCATTTACCAGGTGCGGAGGGTTTAAAGACAGATCTGAAGATCAATGTATTGGACACTTTATGAACTCTGCTGCATCAAATCTCCTCTTTCTGTCTCTGGATTCAGTAGATTCAACATTGCACAGCCACGAGGTCAGATTTCTTTAAGACTAAAAGATTAAAACAAGCAGAGTCACAATTCATAATGAGACTTTAGTTCCCACTGGTCCTGACTTCTTCTCCCATAATGCGGCTGCAGCCTCTTTTCATTAGACCTCCCTGGCCTGTTAAACGCTCTCATCTCGTCTCCATACTTCCAGTTTATAATAATAAACCTGTTGTGTTGTCAAGGTGACGTCAGACTTCACAGAGCTGCGTTCAGAGGTCGTACAAAGTTTAAAAATGAAATGACCTCAGTGTAAAATGTGTGGAGAGCTCCTTTTTAAACAGCTGCACATGTCTGTTTCCTTATCCAGGATGCATGACACATGATATCACAGGCGCCTCCACGTACGTCCAAATGTGAGGTTAAATGGTTTTTAAAAAAGCTACTTCCTGTGTAAATGTGGAGAATCTGCATGATGTGTGATGGAGTGATCATGTAACGTACAAACATCCTGCTCATTTCAGGTGGAGGACGAGGAAAAACCCACAACGTGGACCGATGTGGGGCCTCCTCATGACAGATGTAGGATCAAGTAAAATGGCCGCTCACACGTGTATCGATATGTAAGAAAAAACGTTCAACACAAACACAGGAAAACAAAGAGATCTGCAAGAATAAATAGACACTTTCATTGTCAGCTGAGGATACAACAGGCATCAAACAATGTGTTACCGTAGAGAAATGAAACATCACGAATATTCAATGAGCCGACAGGAAGATGATGACACTGATACACCTTCACACAGTTCAAGTCAACATCCTACGACCGAGCGCGTTCCCTGTGTGAGCTGAGGCGTCTACTGGTCTCTGTTGTTGTGTGGTTCTTGATGTCAAGTTTAAAACGGTTGTCTTGTCGCCTTCTCATACACACACACACACACACACACACACACGTTTCCTAACTTCACCTCTCTCGCTTTTCTTTCTTGAAGAGAAGAAAACAGAAACATTTTGACCTTTAACCTGGCGGCGACATGGGCAACAACAACAAAGCTAAGTACCGTACTTCCTTCAAACAAACATGGCTGCCACACAGAGGAACACACCAACACACATACACACACATACACACACACTTCGTCGACAGGTGATAGAAACACACACATGGCAAGATCAACGTAACAGCAAAAACATGATTCAGATATGATTCGATGGTGACAGACGAGCGATGAAACAGAGGAACGTCAAAGAAAAAAGTGATTTGATATGTGACTTGTGCAAATGCTCTGCTTTTCTTTTTCTTCTTTTTAAATAATATCTC
This sequence comes from Caranx ignobilis, assembly GCA_021432705.1. Lineage (NCBI taxonomy): Eukaryota > Metazoa > Chordata > Actinopteri > Carangiformes > Carangidae > Caranx > Caranx ignobilis. Next base: position 5,541,486 of record MU270014.1, read on the forward strand.
TATTGAAGCTGAATCATATTTATCTGATAAATCTACCTCTCTTAAGATAGAGACATTCTGCCGTCTGGGTCAACATGCATTAGCCGTGATTTGGAAAAAGCATCTCACCATTAAAGCCCATTTTCATCCTGCTGAAGTCAAACCTCGACGGCGCAGCCACGAACTCTTTCACGAGCTCAAAACGTTTCCCTGACATCGTGGTGTTTGATGCTGAGATGTCTTTCCTAAACCAAGGCTGAATGAAGAAAAAAGGCATTCAAGGGGAACAAGTACAAAGTAACAACAGGCTCAAACAGCTTTCTGTCTGCAGTACCATCGTCGATAATCTACCAATAATATAACCTCGTGAAAAATGTATGGCTTTTTCTGAACAGACCCCATCCGGCCCTCCTTTTAGAGCGGCGCACCAGGAAGACGGAGGCCCGGAGAGTCACAACAAGAAAGCAGCACGAACAATAATAAGTCCTCTCAACAACAATAGAAGCTTCTGTACAATCAGGCACAAAAATAAACACTTTTTTTTCCGTCTGAATCCTTTTTGCTCTTTGGTACCAGAGTAGAGATGAAGCTGTGTGTGAACAGGGTCGAGGGGACCACTGTACTGTACGTCTGAAGGAAAGGAGCAGAACCCAGAGGCTCTGGATGCTACAGGATCGTGGTGGTGGTGGTGAAGCTTTTTCCTCTTCCAGTCTGAAGGAGAATGGAAACATGAAGCGAGTCAACACCTCTGAGATGAATTCCTTATGCCGAGCGTCTGTAACTGGTGCTACATCATGATTCGTGGTGTCGTCAGCTCGACCGAACCAGTTGGGTTGAGGTGCAGATCCCTCGAGCAGCAGCATCGAGTCCTGACGGTGAGGAACCTGCACTCTGCGTCGATGAACGTGTTAAGACTTTAAAGGTCGATTGAATGACAGTTGCGGGCAAAAAATAAAGTTTGGCAACTGTATTGAAGATGAAAAATAAATATTGCGTGTTGATTAAACAGGTCTGATCTCAGAGGGCAGCACCTGTGAGCTGATTCATTAACTATATGTCAGACTCAACATGTTTGAAGGTAGTGGGTTTAAATATGGTGTTTGCAGCTGGTTTCTGATAAACGCTGCCGCGGAGATGTTGACTCCATCTTTTCTATCGGTCCGCTTCATGCTGTGCTGCATCGTTTTCAACCTTCCTCCCAGTTGTTGATGGACAGAGCTGCTGAAATGAGCCGGGTCCTTTGGGTTCACATGATGCAGCAGCACCAGCAGCTCCTGTTTGAGTCCAATTGCATCCAGCTGCATCGAGTTTAAACTGGAGTAGGTCTATAAAATGGTGGCAGGAGTGTGGGGGTGTAATTATGACTCATAGCGGAGTGGTAGCCCTCCCCCCTCCCTCCTCCTCTCCCCCAGCTCTGTGCTCTGTACAGTCAGTGGCCCTGGGAGTCAGCAGTGGGTGGCCTCGATGGGTGACAGCGTCAGGATGCTGCGATCGTTGGAGTAGAAGTTGTCCGTGTCACTCCACGACCTGAAAACAGGCAGCAGTGACTGAGGGTTAGGAGGCTGACGCAGTGACTAAGAGAGAGAGTGTGTGTGTGTGTGTGTGTGTGTGTGTGTGTGTAGCTTCAGTCGGCTGTCACTAGCTAACACAGGTTTGTGACAATAATCTACTGGAGGAAGAAGCAGAGAAGAGTGAGGGACAGAGGAGTGAGAGTTAGTAATGGGTGTGATGGTGTTAGTGATGATTATCAAGTCGCTCCTCATCTCACACCAGACCAGAGAGACGCACGTCATTGGTAACAAGACGAGGACACTTATTTACATCCGAGTTTCTGACTGTTAGAGTCTTTTTCTGATTGTTCTCAGTGGTTGTTCAGATCTCACTGACGCTACCTGCAGTCGAATGTTGATATGTAACATCGACTACACCTTTAGATGAGAAGTCCAGTGCACAGAGGTGTAGCCGATTAAAAAGATAGGAGGAGATGACGACTTGACGCTGTCTATATTAATATGTCGGTGCTGTTACCTGCTGATTATTCAGGCTTGTAAAATGCACGTGATGCTAATCTTAGCTGCTAACGGTTTAACATCTGATGAATCAGCCGCAGCAGCACTGTACGACACGAACAATGGTGACGGGTCTTTGTGGTTTGGTGCCTCTACAAATCAATCCCGTTCAATTTCTCTACAGTCAACACTCTTAAATTATTGCTGATCAGTTACAAACGACCTGCATCGTCCAGTCTCTGGTTTGTTCTTCGAGGTGGGAGGAGATGAGGAGAGACACGAGCTTCTCAAACCATGGATCAAAGTCAACACAATCACCATAAAGAGAAATAAACCAATGACCATCAAGCATCAACAACACTCTTGCCTCATATCCACTCCGGAGATAAGCAGCATTAGTATCTGTAGGTAAAATATACATCCTTAGACCATCTCATTCCACAGCAGGAAATATATCTCTATAGTATAAAATCTATGGCGTCTTTCTATGTTGAGTCCTCGTATAAAAAACAACTCTGTTAGCTTAGCACGCTGGCTCTCCTTTGGAAATATCTGACAAAAACACATCTGGTCCACAACGTCGCCCTCTCCGTAAACGGCTCAAAACGTTTTCCAGCTACCAGGGAAAAAAAAAAAAAAAAAAAAAAAAAAAAAAACCCAACATGGCTTCATCAAGAAAGTCACAGCTTGCCACCGTTAAAGGTCACAACAGCCGAACCTCCACGGCACTGACTCACATCAAAGTCGAACCAGAGTCGATGATCAGAGCTTGTGCCTCAAAGCAGCAGCAGGGAGGAGCAGAGAGACTGTGGTTGGACATGTGCAGAGTTCAAACAGCACCTCCACTCTGTCTGCTACACCTGATCTCCACCTGCGAGGCCTGATGTATGACACACACCGACATCAGACTTGGAGATTTTTCTCATTTTGATATCTACTAATAACTCTCCTGACCTTTTCGCTCCAAGCTGCTCTCTGAGATGAAGACAACCGTTTTAAGACCTGCGTAACAGGAAAACCCAGGGACTTTTAAACAGGCCGATGACTCAGATGGTGGTTTGACTGGAGGCACTCTCACGTGCTACACGGCGAACCCGGCTCGTCTACCAGGGCTGAGGTCAAACGGAAACATCTCGGTGCTAAAACCATCTTTGCTCCCCGGGTTACGGCAGAACAAAGAGGACGTTAGCGCCACAATACTTTAGGGGTAAGCCGGTGGGAACGTGAACCCACGAAGAGGACAGAACAGGCAGATTTCTGACAAGACGGAGCTCACAGGGGACATCAGCAGCACAGGAATAATTAAACTGGAAGGTCAAACAACATTATGTAGATTTCAGACACAGAGGGACAAGGACACAGGAAGAGAAGAGAGAGAGAGGGGACAGAAAAAGTGCAAGAGGAGAGTGTCTGTGGGGGGGGCACTAATACATACAGGTTTACATCGTGTACAAAATACCAAAGGCAACAGCAGCCCCCATGCAACAAGACAGAGTCTGGGCACTCTGAGGGGATCCAGGCAGGTGGGGAGGAGCTGACTCCACCCGCCTGGTTCACCCCAGGTTGTTAAAACAAGCATGCCCTCAAAGTTGGCCTCTTCTCAGAAGCACATATAAGGCTTCAGGATCCAGTAGAAAAAGACAAATAGATACAGGAAGTTTGAAAAAACAAACAAACAAACAAACAAACAAACAAAAAACAACTCTCTGAGACTACACTTCCCAGCAGCCTCTCTGATTTAGGGTGTGGTCCACATGTTCGAGGAGAGGAGGAGGAGCAAGGGATGTCAGACAGGGGCTGAGTCTCCATCCAAGAAACAGCTGCTGCAGCTGAAATTTCGAAGATACAAAGGAATAATCGTAGAGGCTGGTTGGGTTTTGTGGCTTCGGATGCTCACGTGTGTGTGTGTGTGTGTGTGTGTGTGTGTGGCTCCTGATTGGTGCGAATGAAAACTAACAAATGAACTTTAACATAAAAGTTTGTTTTTTTTAAAGCCAATGCAAACACCTCCTTAATCTGCAACTTGTTTTTCTCCCACATTTCAAAAGGTCTGAGTAAAAGTAGCTTGACATTTGGATGGAGACTCAGATGCCGGGACGTGACACAGTTCACACAGGCGTCCATCTTGGTTTTGTTTTGTTTTGTCTTGTTTCTAAAGGAAAACATCTTTGACTCCTGACATCCATGTCTGTTCCTGCTCTGTCGCCCCCCTTGACATCATTCAACTGTGGCCAGCATTCAACACCAAGTCAACAGGCCAAGTCAAGCAGCAAGCTACAGTTGGCTTCCAATAAATATCAGATAAATACTTGGAGTATTATACTGTATAAGTATATTATATAATACATACGCTTGCTAAATGTCCCTTCCAGTCACTAAGCATATAGGACCAGGTGGTTATATTCCCTTATCCCTATGGCAGTATCCTAGCGTTAAGGCCAAATGTGGGCTGAGTCTCACTCGTCGCTCAGTCACTCTGTGGTTTTCTGCTTCATTTCCTTAAATCCAGAGGACGGAGAAAAGGAAGAGGAGGGAACGGACGGAGGTTTGTGGGGAGCAGAAGTTGGGCAAGGAGTTGAGGAGGAGTGAGGAGAGGAGGGATAAAACCTAAACCTGCAGATTTCACCTCAGGTTTTTTTTTGTATTTACAGTATAACAAGCAAAGCAGCTTCCTTATGCTCTTTGTTTATGTTTATCCTTCTAGCAGCTCTGTTTGCTCAGCTGGCAGCGTCTAATTGGCTGCTTTGTGCCAAGGTCAGAAAACAAATCAATCATTCCCACAGGTTCATCTAAACTGAATCATGCATTTAGTGGTAATATGACCCTGAAGCGTTGGGAACAGTTGAAATAGATGATTTTGTGTTGCATATCCCACCTCCCAGCGTTGTCTGAGGACCTCTGAACGGTGTAAATGTCAAACTGTAGGACTGAATTTATGCTCTCGACTAGATGAACCGGAGCTTAAATCATCAGATGATATGGCCGAGTAATAAAATTACAGCCAGCCACAATTTTATGTCTCTACAATATGATCCCTCAGAGCTGACTGACTGCGATTACACAGTCCTCCTCTACTCAGCCAGAGTCCGCAGGTTGCTGAGGAGAGAGTGGGGGAGGGACAGAGCATCTCTTCTTTGACCTGCCGCATGCTGTCATTACCGTTGCAAAACACACACACACACACAAAAGTCATGAATGAAACGACATGCGTGGCCACACCAACCCACCGTGCACCGTCTACCGCACACACACACACACAATCAAAGACACAAGAATGCTACATCTTCATTACTGATCTGATCAATACTCAGAGACCCCGCGCTGTTTTGGGTGAATACTGATTGCTCAGCAGAAAGAGCCGATCAGGTCAATTAATCAATGACCCTGCGGTGTCACAGGGGTTTCAGGTAAAAAAACCAAAAAAAAACCAAAACAAAGACAGTAAGAGTGAAACTGCAGACTGAGCAGAGCAGGAAACTGTGAACTCAGCTCACGCGTCTTTAAAGCTGCACACGCAAAACATTTTATGATGAAAAAAAAAGAGGAAAAATATCGAGTTGTTGCTCCTTTATCTTCCTTTTATCACGAAGTTGAACACAGCACAGAGGGTATTTTATCTGCACTCACTGTGTGCACTAAGTGGACATCGTGTTTCATTTATTTTTTTTTACCTCTCGCTGCCATTTAGAGCCACAATGATGCAAAATTGCCGAGTGCAGCTTCAAAGCTAAGTGGCAACAACCTTCCCCTCCCCTTTCACTTCTCTGCGATCCACACTCACAGTGGGTGTTTGGATCACGTGTGATTTGGCTTCATCTCAAACGGAGAAGCCCTCCAGTGAACAACAACATACAGAAGTCGACCTAAAGCCGATGAGTCAACTTAATAATCGACATATAGACATTGGTGTCCTTCGTTAAAGTGCATTATAGATTACACAGCTTTCCCTTGAAAGCTGGTTAATCAGGCTAACTCCCATTTGGACACCAACCTTTGATTTAAGGTAGTAGTGAACAGAAACAGAGACAGAGACAGACAGAGCAACAGATCGTAGCACAGATGATGAGGACAAAGACACATGGGTTAATAGACAGACCCACCCTAATGTAGGGGCTACACAGACAAGACAGGTTACATACTGTAGTGTAATACTGAGGCCTGCTGCGTGCCTGTATATCACAGCAGGTCTCCTCTGCTCTACGGGTCGGGACCCAACTTCTCTCAGGCTAGGCCGCCAAACATCCACATCCACATGCTGCTATGTAGAAGGCATGGCCCTCGCAATCTACTCAGGCATTGTTCTCTGTAGTTTTGGTTACAAGGTTGTACCGATATACCGTCAGTACACCACTGTGGATATGAGGTTAAGCACATCTTTCTGTCGGGGGGTTAATCACAGCCAGTCCACACAAGAAATAAGAAACTCATAGTGCAGTCCATCGATGGCTTGATCCACACATCTTCAGCCTCTCACCCCTCCTTCTGCTGCTCTCCCAAAGTCCCGCTGAGCCACACCCCACCATTACACCAGTCTCTATCACCACCTGAAACCCGGCTCCCCCACGGCTATGTGCACAACCCCGTTAACAATCGGAACAAAAAAAGACTTACAGTAGAGTCGTAGCCACATTATGGGCTATAGCAGTCGGGACTGCAGCCCAAATTTTTGAAACCGTGATGTGGTGACGGTTCATCAGGGTTCAAAATCATTGTTTGTTGTCGTCGTCGTCCTCCCCACCTGTTGCTGCGGCTGGACGTGTGGCAATGGTTGGCACTGGCCTGGCACTGCCCGGTCATTTGCTCCAGGAAGCGGGCCAGGCGGGAACAGCCGCTCTGCCCATGTTGGTAGCAGCACAGGGACTCCACACAGCTGAGGGCCTGCGCCTGGGGGGCTGATAGAGACTGGAGGGAGGTGAGGAGGGGGGGTGATGTGGAAAGGGGACAGAGAAGAAGACAAAAGTGACAAAAAGCGAAAAGGAGAAGTGAGGGAACAAAGAGAAGAAGATAGAAGGAATTAATACCAACACAACACAGTTTGACTGTCACATTGGCAGGATGATAAGGGCGACTGGAGGATGACATATTGCATGCTGTCACAGGAACAATGATGTACAGGGAAAATATTTCAAGCATGCTACACGAGGGGCTGAAATGTTGTAAATAAATACATAAATCATAAAAACAGTAAACAAAGAAATAACAGAAAAAAACCCTGTAATTTCTGAGGAAAGTTGGAGTTTTTTCTTCCCGACATCTCAGCGGCTACGAGCTGCTGACAAGAATATACAACTCCCTCTGTGCTCACACTGAGCTATAAACCTCTGGCTGGAGCAGTTATTTCTCTGCCACGGGGCAGGACGAACCTGCACAGTGTTATAATGTCAGTGCTGCTTCAGAGCAGGGCAACCTGCCACCGCCTCTCTGTTGCAATTCCTCCAAACCTCTGACTGTAATATCTGTGATGGATCACTCAGAGTCCAATCCACATCCCGTAGCACAAACTAGCTGTGATCCAAGGCCAGTCCATCAGACTCTTCCTTTACTTCCTCATCCTGAAAATGATATTGTGTCGGGTTTTATGTTGTGTTTAATAATCTACGCTTTGCACAAACTGTATAACTTCATGTCTTGAATAAAACATGTCATATTCTCCTTGTTCTGTTTTGTACTTTTCTTTTTTGTGATCCTAAGAATTTGGATCAAAGAAACAAGTCAGAGCTGTCATCTTCTATCATCAACTTCTTTTCCTTTGATATATATATATAAAAAAACAAAAAAAACAAAAAACAAAGATGCTGTCTGTGCTTTTATAAAGAAAACTCTCTCTGCTTCAATAATGAGACACTGACACTGTCAAATGTGAATGAAGCCGCTGCCTAGAAACCTGTGGGATCAGGTGGCTCAGCTGATCTGAGTCAGCAGCCGAGGGAGAGAGAAAGAAAGAGAGAGAGAGAGAGAGAGAGAGGAGAAAGTGAAGGCCAGAAAGACGAAGAGAAACAGAGAGAGAGAGAGAGTGTAAGGTTACACTCATGTAATTTGCATCCTGAATCCTCTGTATCTGCAGCATCACCAGGTGTCATTTCAGATCACCTAGAGTAAAGTAAACATACAGAGGTTCTTTCTGCTCATAAATCAACTTTAAATTGTCCATTTTGCATCAATAAATTACAGGTGAGGTCAAAACTTTCACTACATTTCACTGAGCCTCAGAGTTTTAAACCCTCCACTTTCTTCTGGTGTCTCCATCCCACTTCCTCCCAGACGTAAGAAGCTTCCTCAGGATCTGGGTTTAGGCGAAATGTGCTTCTGCTAGAAACAACTTCCAAAGTCTTGCATTTGATCACTTGATGACTGAACCGCCTTTTGTGCCTGAACGTGTGACCCGTGTTGCTCCTCACATGGTTTCTGGCGTTTGATGTGGCTGTTTCTCTGCAGCAGAAATCGGAGACTCTGTTGGCCTCGAACCAAACTGCTGCTTCTTGTGCCAAAACACAGGAAAATACAGACGAGACAAAACTGAATGTGGATTACGCTGACGGTGTCATGTGTCCCTCGGTAATAAATGCAGGGTGTTGCTCTGCCTCTATCAGAAGATATTGTTTTATTCTATTTGAAAAAAAAAAAAAATACCCCAAAGAAATACAAATGCACTTTTGCTGCAACACACTTTGACAACACTTCATCTCTGACACTGCACAGAGAAAAGATGAGGTCGTGCGTTGTGATTATTCCAAACCACTAAGAAAAAGCAGCAGCAACAACAGACGGAGCTGCAAGCCACAGTTGTGTAACGTATCCTAGATGACTGTTTATTTGTTGGTGAAGTGTCCTTGGTGTTTTTATGTTGGTATGACCACATTGGCGATAAACACTGTAGGTTTTTCATTAACTCCGAGAAGACTGATTTACCCTGGTCTAACCAACAAATCATCGGATCAACCACTGAAGCAGCGTTCGGTCACACACGACGGAGGCAGAGCTTAAACACTGGACGTTTTTCAGCAGTAACACGGAGTCACGATAAAATAAAAGTTACACCAGTGCACTTTCTGAGGAACGCTATGGAGCTACTACTTTTTCAGCTGTAGAGCAGAACGAGGCCAAACCATGTGATGAACAGCTCCTTATCACACAGAGGTTTATCTGAGAAACGATGACATCAAACCGAGACTGATTTACTCTGGAGGCTTGAGAGTTCAGCTACAGTTCATGTTCGCTGCAGTCTTATTTTAACACATGATGTTGCTTCACGCAACTGAAGAGTTAAGCGATGTCATCTCAGTGGCAGTGGCATGATAAACTGTGACAGTCTTGGGTTTCACGGTATGACATACAGCACGGAAAGCAGGCCGCGTGCCTCGAGAAAATACAACACTGAGTTTTAACTGAAAGAGAAAACGACAAAAGAACGTATAGAAAAGAAGTTAAACTGAAACATGGATGAGGTAATGAGCAATCAAATACTCACAAGCCAACAATGAGACATCAATTCATCTGTCAATATGGAGTAACACAACTGAATGTGATGGGACATAGACACAGCAAAGACGATGAACGCAGCATGCCAATAGCATTCTCGCTCTCTCTCCATTAGCTCTGAACCCAGATCTAACCAGTAACAGTGAGGGCTGAATTTAAATAGTTCAATGGACGGGGGGGGGGGCGATCATGGTTGGGTGGAGAGGAGGGTGGGGGTCGATCGTTCCTGGATAGAGAGGAACAAGGTCATTCATGCCAGGGCAGCAGGGGTGGGTGGAGCTGATGAGGATGGTGTGGGGATACAGTTGTGTCATTCATACAGGAAGTGAGACTGACAGAGAGACATACGGGGACGGGGACAGGGACGGGGACGGGGGGGCAGTTTTTGTATATATGACATAAAAAGGCAGGGGGGCAGTTGTGACATACAGCCATGGGAGAATGAACAAGGTGCAGGTTGTTTTAACCAAGCGTAAGGGTTGGTTGACTGCAGCTGTTCAGGGAGGTGCAGAGGGTTGGCTGGTCCTCAGGTGAGGCCATAGTGCCGGGGGGCAGTGACAGTACAAAGGAGGAGGAAGGGAAGGGGAGGAGGGGCGCGATGGGAGTGAAATATGTGTATGGTACTACCTAGGGGAGCAGGGGTCTTGGCTGGGGATAGCAGGGGGAGGATAAGCAGCTAGCAGGTGCCAATTGTCCTCCCCTGGGCTCCGCTGGGCTTTAACAGGGTCATATTCTGGGCCGACTGAACCCTCACCCTCTTCCATCTGAAGGACACAAGATGCTTAGAGTGAGCCCCGCTGGCCGGTCAAACTGCTCAACCATCAGTCAGTCAGGTGGACTGTGAGGTAGGTCAGACACCAACGAAGCAACATAACCAGTGAAGCCAGCCTGTTAATTCAACAACCACACTGCAAAAACAATATCCACACTTCAGTCTCATATTCAGCCTTCATTTGGATTATGGGGTCAAATACTCACGAGAACAGGCTCTTGTTTGTGGAGAGGATACTTGATGTTAAGTATTCTCATTGTGAGTTACCTGCCATTCGATACAGATCTCTAATGACCTTTTCTGGGTAAATCGTGAATTCAAGACTCAACATAAGACTAAACAACCAGCTCTGAATGTGGATATGTTTTTTTTTTTTTTCCCCCCAGTGCTGCTTATTTACCAACCAGCAGATCAAGTAGTCAGCTAGTAAGCAAGTGGTCAGTCTGTCAGTGTCAGTCCAGGCTGCACTGTAGGGAGGCAGTTACTTCTGACCCTGACTCTACAGTGAGCTCCAGTTCACTCTGATGCTGTTCACAAGTGACCCCACAAACAATCTTCAACGCAGCAACAGAGCTGAAAACGAGCAGCTGGTTCCTGCTTTATTTTGTAATGAGACAACGATGTGCAGCCCGGGCTCTTATTCCCCTTGCTGCAGATCTGAACCTCATTTTAATTGGGACTCTGACATAATCATAAATCACTGCTTGAGAAGAGGCCTTTCAGAAGATTTGAGCGGTTTGATGAGGTCACTGGGGGAGAGCTGTAAAGTTTCACAAAAAAGCCGAGGCAATTTAAGACGGGCACGGACACTCGTAAGCTCTGAAGAAGCTGTAAAATCGAGCAACAATTGAGCAGAAAGAAGCTGCAGGCTTCCCAAACGTCTCGAGGGAGGAAGATCCTTCCAGCGCCGATAAGAGCAAATCTATTAGCATCCGCAACAATAAACCTGCTGCTGAATCTATCAGAGCTACCGTGCAGGCAAACAACAGGAAATCCAGAAGAGCCTGCTGGGTTCCTCTGTGATTAACTCTTGTCTAATCTAATTATGAAGGAAAGATTGACAGATACTGGGATTCCTTCTGCAGAGCCGATTAAATAGCATTATACAGCACATTAACATGAACACAACCTGGTGAGAGCATCGTGAGGAGCTCCACTAACCAATCAATCCTTTTACCGTACGTCACCGGACGTTTATCATCTACAGATTGTTTCTGCTCATAGAGTTGGTGGGATGGCACCTGTGGCTTGGAATATACACTTTAGTTTCCAGTTTATTAGGTACAAGTCGGCCATAAATCCCACCTTCATTAACGTTAAAATGTTTAGTTTTTTGTTGATTCAACTTCATGGGCATTTTGAGGCTCATAAAAAGTTTCCACATCTACAGCCAGCATGACCACAGAGGCTGCATCAGGATGAAGCTGAGATTTAGTAGCTGCATTGGTTTTTGTTGTGTATGTGTAAACTGGTAACTAAGTGTAACGTAAACCATGACAAACAATGAACTATGGTGGTAATATTTCCCAGTGAATGCATCATAACCAGACAGACTGCAGTATATAATCTAAAGAGATATATAAAGCTTTTAAATTAGCCTAAAATGCAGGAATGATAACCATCATCTTGGTCATTTGTTTGGATGCACTTGTTTTTCCTGTGTTGTCCAAGACCAAGGATGTATTTTTGGCTTCTGGTCTTTCCCCTTAACCAAAGAGAGCTCACGCTATTGTTTGTATTTCCCTTGCAGGCTGTTAATAGTGATCCGCTGTGACAGGTCAAGATCTTCCAGTCATCAGTCTAAAATAGCTGTGGTAATAACACAGCTGTCCGTCATGCGTGTAACGAGACAGCCTCATGCTGCTGTGCAAGGCAGGTCAGACCAGTCCAAGAGTCGGTCATGCAGCTGTGGTGGGTTGTCAGTCTGGTTGTGTGGGTCTGCTGAAACCATGCAGGTGGACAGCTCCCGAGCTGAGCAGGGTGGTCTGCAGTGGTGAGACCAGTCTGAGGGCGATGGACCATGCTACAGGTAACAGGGGGTGGTGTGATGGGCTGCACCATGCGGCTGACTGAGAAGTCACTTTGACATGAGCTTGGCATGCCAGACTGTGGTTGTATGACAAGACCACTGTCTGATAGTCAGGAGGCCGGTCTGACCACATGCTCTGATTTGGGACTAATGCAGATGCAGGACGTCCCACTCTGGGACTGTCCATTTTAAAACCACGACTCAAGACAGGAAATACAGTCCCTGCATGACAACAGAGCTACCACAGCACAGTGAGTGAGAGGGGAACCGTCAAGATTAAGTCAATGAAGATTCCCCGGAGATTTGAGATTCACTCACTCACTCACTCATCCATTCATCTGTTTGTTCATGCAGAGGGGGTGTGGGGTAGTGGTGGATGTGGACGTGGGGGGGGGTGTGTGGGGTAATGGTGGGCCCATGCTGTAGCAGGCAGGACAGGTGAGAGGATCAGAGGACACTATATCAGCCTAAATGAAACACATGCAGCAGCTGAAATGATTTATGCCACGTTCTTCTGCATCGTCTCAAACACCAAAAGGCACAGAATTAAGTTGAACCCCCCCCCTCCCTCCCTCCCTCCCTCCAATCACAGAGAATGCAGATTGGCTTGTCCGGGGCATGCAGTCACAGACATGAAACGAAAGGCCGAGTCCCAACACCGGCAGCGTCACGGCAGCGGGGCTGCTGCCGGTGTTAGAAACAGGCCGGAGCACAACTAAATCAAAGTCCAGACCTGGGAGAAAGAACATCTCAGTGCTGAATGAATTATCATAAACAGGAGAGCGTTTTCCAATAGAGCAACAGTTCACATCGCTGGTGAGTAAAAAAGAAAAGTGACAGATTTTCCTATATATACACATTAATTGCTGAACTGATTAATATTTTTTAGTTGCAGCCATAAAATAAATATCTTCAAACTAATGGAAGAGAAACTGAATTTAGAGATGGTCTCATCAGTGCAAGGGAAACAGGCCAGTCCAGGGCCGATGGCTGACGACTCCGAAAAATACTGCCAAATCTGTTAATATAGACAAATTGCTCTTGAGGAAAACACTCCTGGGATACTTGTTTCATTTGAATTGATTCAGGATGAATTTTAAGCCCAGGGCTGAATCAGTCTCAGCTCCTCTACCTAATTTTGCCCAGCTGGCTCTTGGCTCTGGACAGAGGCTGCAGAGCGATGAAGTCATCACCTATTGCCACACGGTTGGAATACATCTACACCCGGAGCGCGCACCGAGAGGACAGAGGGGAGAACACACACAGAGACAGAGTCAGGTTAGAAATCAAGCTCTCATAGACACACACCATTCGTACTGAACACACTCTCAGAATCACACACACACACACAGAAAGACAAAACTGGACAAAGGTTAGAGCAGAAACAACAAACACCACAGAGGAATGGAAACGACAGCTCACTTCTGTTGTTTTTTTTTCTTCCTTCTGAGAAACGAGAGGAGCGAAGCTAAAACATAACATCGACAAAATCTCCATCTGGACAAATCAGTGCAATAACAGTGTGGCTGTGCTGAAAGGTTTAGCATGCACACTGTGTGTTTGTCTATGTGCGCATGTGGCTGTGCACACTAGACCAGAGGGGAGTCATGCGTTGTGTGTGTGTGTGTGTGTAAGACAGCAACTTAACACCATGCTGTTTGTGTTTGTGCAAAGAAGTGGGTTACTTCTGACCACAGATGCGGAGGAAATAATGAACTATGTGGCAAATACAACATTTTCTCTCCCTTCGTCCCACATCTGAGATATGTTGACATTTTAGATTATTTTCCGCCTCTGGCCTCTCGTCACCAAACAGGACGTGTGATTTCCGTTTTTGTCGTACAAGCAGGAATACGTATTAAATATATCAGGATACAGGGAGGACAGTTTAACGACTGCAGTTTGTTTGGCCTTCCCTGTGCCATTTCATTACTTCTGATGAGTTTTACTTTTGAGGCTCAGTCTGCAGACCAAAGAAAACCCAAACACATGGAAATGGCTATTCAGCATTTCAAATATCAGTGGTTAGGGTAGCTAGTGTCCAGCTGGTCCTTTTAATTTGAAGGTAAATAATTGATGAAGTTAAAATAAAATTAACATTTCTGAAGGTGCTGCTGCAGAGATATTTCCTGACTCCACAGCAACATTTGCATGATTCAGTTCTGACTTTCTGAACAACTTTGGAGACTAACAAAACATCTGACGATCCCAGAGCAGCCACAGCAGAGTGACTAATTAGAAGAAAGTGCGGCTTACTACAGAAAACCACAACTAAAACAGTGATCTGACCAACTTCTGTGACCACAAATGACAACAATATGCACTGGAGTCAGACCAGCAAGACTCCTCCATCCAATGTCAACCACAATCTAAACTTTAAAACACTAAAATTAATCTTGACTCTCGGTTTCTCCCGCTCACTGTTACCTGACTCTTCTGCGTGGTGGTGGGCTGCAGATGTCTGTAGAAGACCTTCTTCACCACGTCAGGAAAGAGGCAAGTGATAACAATGATGATGATGGCGAACCAGGCTGAGCCGCTGGACAGCAGCTGGACGAACACAAAGTACATGTCCTGGGTGTGGAGGAAGGGCCTGGCGGGGGGGCAGAAGTAAACAGAAGTTAAATATTTCATGTGCAAGTTGGTTTGTCTGAAAGTAACGGCAAAATTTTGGCCAAGTTGGTACCAGAGCTGACCACAACGTTAACGGGGGTGCAGCCAGACACCGCAGTAAATTTAAGTGGCACTGGAAGTTGGAGCTGTGCTCCTTGACTGATTTTATTATTCCCAGAAAACACAGAACGAAAGGAGCTGTGGTGATGTCTGACCACAAATATCAGTTATGGTCCAATTCTGTCAGGGTGGCTCCGACCAGTCTGTGAGTTACGGCACTGGGTAAAGTGCTTAAGATTGATCTGATCAATCCAACACACTCTCAGATAATCACACAATAATTTCTAAAAAGCCTCTGTGGCTGAAAAAATAAGCGATAAGACTGTGTATCAGCCCTTTTCATCTGGAGCCTCATCTTTGGATTAAACAGTGCACACTGTGCAGACTTGTTGTAGTGCAAGATCAATCAAATCAATCGCTTTCAATCTTTCACCAAACATTGACGACTGTTCTAAAGTAAATATGGACTCAATTTCAGTGAGCGACTTGTTTGAGGATTTGTTTTTTCAAAGTGACTCTTGACACACGACTATCAATGATCAAAACCTTTGTTACAGCTCAGTCACTTCAACATGCTGCTCTGTTGTTGACCAAAGTGAGGAGCAACGTGGCATTCACTCAGAGGGACAGACTCATGGTGCCTTTAAGACACAGACAATGTCTCTGTTGTCTCACATTATCGGCAATTAAAGTCATGTGATACTGCAGGCAACTTATCAGCTCAGAGACACTTGGCAGATCAGAGACACATTGTGCTCCTCTAAATACAATGATTTAACAGTTTAATTATGTTTTATTTAGCACAACCAGTGTTTACGCAGCTCTGTGATATCTTCTATAGAGTCGGTAGAGTTCTTACCAGATGATGCCTCCATAGAAGAGAGAGAAGATGAAGTAGAAGGCGATCGAACCCCACGTTACAAAATGGTTCATCCACGTCCAGAAATGAGTCTCTAAAGCAAGCTGCCATGACACACACACACACAGACACACATGAGGGGGCAGGACAGTAAAAGCTATGTGTAAAACACTGAGACAGGGGCAGGTGAAAAGCCAATAAACTACATCTATCTGCCTCAGTGCTGTAAAAGAGACCCTGACCCCAACCTGTGATAAATGCTCGTCTCCTATTAATGACACTGACATCATCCTAATACCTCACACACAGCACCCTGTACTTCATATGGGGACAGTAGGAACAGTGTGTCCCTGAGGACTTCAACATGTTACCCAGCTTTCAGCTACAGCACACGCTAACCATCTTCATCTTAAAGACCTCGAGACAGGCATCCTTAGGAAGATGGAAATCTAGAGCTCATTAGCCTTTTACTGGTGATTTAGTTTGAGAAAAATATTCAGTTTGGGTTTCAATTTGTTGGAAACAAGTTAAAAATGGTAGAAAGAGATAGAGACAGACAGCGCACTTTGTAAAAGAACAGGCTCTTATGTTGTGAGAGCACAAGATTGGTGTAACTTACCTTTAAAGTGACTGTGATGACCATGACAGTAAAGACCAGCGTGCCAAAAGTCCAGTTTCCAAACATCTATAAGACAAACATAAAACTTAGTCAACTATAAAACATGACACAAGGACACAATTAATTGCAATATCAGGCTATAAACATAATGATAACTTCTTCTGTGTTACCAGCACCAGTGTATTATTAGTGTTAGGTACAAGTGACATACACTGAGATATGTAGGGATGTTATTGTAGGGATTTCACTACAAGGAGTGAAAGTTATACTTGATATTTTAGTCATTACATTTTAAACCGTTTCAAAATCAAACCATAAATCTGGATGAAAGTTTACAGGTGTGAAGAGACCAGTGAAGTTAACACGTTGTACGGTGCAGATAATGAGGCCTTGCCCTCCGACTGTGTGACTAGCATCAGCGGCTCCATCGCTTGTTATGAGAATCACTCTACTTAGAGTTTGAGAGCTGTGGGGGGGGGGGGGGGGGCACAGTTTTGTTGCCAACCAATTCAAAACCCTGCTGGAGTCTGAGCACTGAAACCTAATGGTGAGTGGTATATGGTGCATCCACAGAGACACTCGGGGGAGCACACAACAACTCTGGGATCTTTAAAATATATTTCTCAAGTACTAGTTTGATTATATCATGATTAAAAAACAAACCAAGGTTATAAACAAACTCTTCTCTTCTCTGTGTACTCTGCATGTACAGCTGCCGTCTGCTTAAAACATCACCACCTTTTAAACCACGAAAACATGAGGAAGAATCGTCCTGATAGTCTTCTCATTAACCCCCAAAGGAGACATGCATTCATCTGTGGAGCAGACTCTTACCAGCTGCCTGTTAGCTCGCAAGATCTGAAGACATGCACAGCATGAAGGCAGAAGGAAAAAAAGAGTAATCAACAAAAGATAGAAGAAAAATACGAGCGAGAGAGAGAGAGAGTGCTTTCTGAAATACCAAACTAAAGACAGACTGAAAGACAGCAAGATATGCAGCAGTATGAGAACGAGAAGGGAACTGAATTTTGTGAGGAGACAGAAGATATATTAAGAGGAAAAGGTAAGATAACCAGAAATTACTTATTAACAAGTGAATGACAAACATGCTCTAACTGTAATAAAGACAACCAGGCCTTTGACAGGCTGTTAAACAGAGACAGAATGAGGGAGAGAAGAGCCAGACTGAGAGAAGAAGAGACCAGCAGGCAACCAGCCCAATCAATAACTATAAATCATCATATTATTGTCAGTTGTCCTGCATTTGTTTACGGTCAAACGTTTGTGCCCAGAGGCAACACTTTCCTAAAATGGCTTTTAAAAAATCCTCTCAGCAGGGACATCATGCACACACACACAAACACACACCTGCCCATTGCCCATAAGCGTGGTGTCTTCTCCCATCAGGATGTACGATCCAAAGAAGAAGACAAAGGCGTGACAGAAGCCCAACAGAGTCCAGTACAGGAACGTCCGGAAAGACAGCAGAGCGTTCTTGCTGATGTCCCTGATGGATGCAAAAAAAAAATTTGACTCATTGTGAGGCCATGTTCGCAAAAACTGCGCAGGTAGATGGTGCACACATTACTTTAGGTCTCTGTTTTTATTTTATAGCAGTTTATAGACAGGTTTCTTTTGAAAGATATGGAAATTGACCAGAGCAGGTTCCCACACATAAACAAACACAAGCCTCACCTGTACAGGCCGGGTTTACTCTGCAGGACGTGTGGATGGACCAGCTGTTCAAACAGACTGTACACCAGGATGGGAAGCGAGGTGAAGCAGATGTTGTACAGTGTCAGATAAACACTGTCGTACAGAGTCTGGGATGGACAGAAACAGGATTCACTCAACACAAAATTATTATCAGCTACAATTGATAATCCTAGCTCAGCTCACCAAACTTGTACATAACAGGCAGTGAGTTTGAAAAGTGTCTGACATACAAGTCAAAAACAGTGTGAACATATTTGCTGTGCATGTGATGTATTATTGACATATTGCAGGGGTCATCGTGTCCCTCTGTATCTCTAATATCTTAAAAGTAGGACTGACAGATTGAAGCTTTCACATTCAATCCTAGTTTGATAAAATAACAAATATTGATTCCCAAGTTACAGAAGTAACACTGTTAAGACTGATCGAATCCCATTTAACTTCTTTTGACCCTCATACATATCAAGTTAAAAAATGGGAATCAATCTTGATATCAAACACACGTATCCAAAAAACACTCTCAAGCAAATAATGATATTAACGGCCAACATGGACGACTGTGCAACATCAAAACTGTGACAAATCAACAATGAAAGGAACCAGTGAGAGAGATGAGAGAGATAAAAGACTTACTTGTTGTGAAAACAAACAGAAGAACTGGTATAAAAACTGGGGCGTGATAAAACACACATTCTAGAAAAGACAGTGAAGGAGAGACACTGTGTTACAAACACTGCAGAGCGAGGATACACGACTGAAGCTGAGGTAAAAGCCCATTTATATTAATTACAATGTGCTCCTTGGTATGAAAGGGAAACTCCAATAGCCAAAATCTCCAAAAAACAAACAACTGTAGCACTGAAAACCTCATTTAGTGGCATCACGGCATCTTATTCTCACTGTGTGTATTCAGATCAGGACCACTGCTGTGTCTTACCTTGTAGAAAAAGTACTGTACAAGGGTAGCTATTCGAATGTAGTAGAAGTGACCGTGGACCAGCAGTAGTTTAGCCAGGAACTTAAACCTGGCAATTGCATAGTCACTGTTTCGCACGGCCTGACGACCCTCTTTCCCCATGATACCTGGAAACACATGCAAATGCAGATTAGAGGGGAAACAGTCATGTCTGTGACTCTGTCCTGTGTGTGTGTGTGTGTGTGTGTGTGTGTGTGTGCTTAATGTTTACCTATGCCCACATGGGCTTCCTGTATCATACTGACATCATTGGCTCCATCCCCAATAGCTAAGGTGATGGGTTTCTCTGGAGATGTTTTCAAAAGACGAACCACCTGGACAGAAAACAGAAATCCAGATATCTAATTTGAGTTTAAATAAATCAGAGTGAAGACGGGACTGTGATGATATTAACACTGTGTTTTAGCTCATGTGAGAAATCCATGTGACTCTCCAAAAGATCAATCTATAGGGGTGAGTGGTCTCTGTGTGTGTGTGTGTGGCAAAGCACTAGTACCTTGGCCTTCTGCAGTGGGGCCATACGGCAGCACAGCACAGCTGAACAGTTTTTACACACTTCCATGAAGAGCTTCTCGTGTTCCCTCAGCGCTAAAGACAGACTGGCCCCATCCACGACTAACCCATGCTGTATGACATGGTCCTCCTTTATCCTGGGAACAGATGGAGAGAACATGTCAGAAAAGAACAGGATGGAAGAGACGGACAGAAGGAGTGGAAAGAGCTACAGCGCTACTGACTAATAACTAACACCCTGTTTTTAGTGTTGGTTCATTCGCTGGCACCTTATCTCTTTACATCCATGTTCTGTTTACATGCATGTGTTAGATACTGTATATAGATTGATAATTTAGCAACACTTCTGAGTTGTTAGTCTCAGGTGTTTTTACTGGTGTAAACGATGTTGGAGGAACCAAATGTGGAAATTAAGTATGCAGGTTCAGTTTTAAAATTAGACTGATCAGGAAGCAAACACACAATGTTTACAGCAGCGACTCTTCCGTTCACTTTTATCACAGTAACCACAACCTAATCAGCTGCAGCACTGTCAGCCAGCCAACTTCTTCATTCTCCTGTAGATACTTACTTTGCTCTCTATCCTTAAAAAGATAAGAATAAGTCAAGGTTTGGACGGTTGATGATGAAAGCTCTAACAAAAAATTGTGTCTAAAGGAGAATGAGACGCTCACCTCCGGGCCAGTCTGCGGAGCTGCTCGGCACACTCGTTGTCAGAGCGCTGCTGCAGGAGCTCCAGGATGTTCATGGTTCTGTGGAAGTGGCCACAGGACAGGCTGACGCTGACCGCTGTTTCATGTTTGTCCCCTGTCAGCACCCATACTTTGATTCCTGCCAGCCGTAAAGCTTCAATGGTCTCCTGGACTTTGTCTTGGAGCCTGAGAGGAGACAAGGAGGAGGGAGAATAAACACCATGGTCACGTCCCATTTACTGTAAAGCCCTCAGTGATTCCTCAAAATAATTATAGCTCACTGGCATTTAAACTTGTTTTTAATGCTGGTCATGTAGTGGAGGCTTGTTACTTTTGTCCACAGTCCAATAAGACCAGATGAATGTACACAGCAACTCTCTACACTTCCTAAAGCTCCTTTGATCAAACAGGTTAAGTCTGTGAGTTAGATAAATATGTTTCAAAGTACACGAGACAAATAATAAAAAATATATATATATATATATAGGTTTTTGTTGTTTGAGCAAGTTTCTTCATCAGGAAAAGATGAAATTGAAGGCTGCTGACTCCCATGGTGCATTAATGTTATCCATATTTAATGAGAGAGTGAAAATTGCCTCTGAGCTACCTCTGCAGCACTTTTAAGAATATTTGTCCTGTTTCTGGTCGTGGTTAATATTTCTAAAGAGGTGAACAGACAGTGAATAAGATGTAATATTACCACAGCTATCAGATTTACTTTACTCATACTGGACTGAAAAAAAGTCTTGTCTTCAGTAATAGAGGCGACCCTCTGATTGTGCCTCAGGGACAAATCTTTCCAGATACAGGAACAGAGCAGTGGCGAGAACACAGAGAGAGAGAGACGGAGGGAATGTGAAGAGATAAACAGAGTGGGAGAAGCAAGAGGCTTATGTGAGGAGCAGATGGTGAGTGGATGCAAACACATATCAACATTCATTTCCAGAGAGGCTCAGTGAGGTGACGTTTCCATCTCCCTGCTGACTATACATTTTGTTTGTTTGTTTGAGACCCCCCCCCCCCTGCTGAGTTTATCTCTCTGTTCTAGCCGATATGTTTTCTTCTGTTTTTAGTATGTGTATATTTAGTATATACAGTTATAATACCCTGCTTCTTCTATTTAAAATAGTGATGATTGTTAGATTATAATCAGCTCTCCTGCAGCTCCAAGCAGCCTCTCTATGAACAGCTCCTTTCACCTCTCGTCATAAAACTGACTGTACCGCTAGATCCTCAAACTACAGAGTATAAAAAATGCACAGTGAGTATAAAACAGAGAAACATTAATTTGCACCGTATTGTAAAAAATTGGTGAAACTAACCATGTGGAAATTAAACATACGTCAGTGGCAATATGTTATTTGCTCACGGTACTATATGTATACGTCTATAGTATATGTTGGGCAGTTAAAACAGCTTTTAGATGAAGGCCAGTCACCTCTCTCATTAAACGGATTTACTTCAAAGGAATAGTTGTAGGAAATAATGTTAAAACGATAACTGATAATGTCTGACGTTATATGGCCTTCGGACAGAACCCTAGTTTTCCTCTGACGACATTCTTCATGCTATGGCAGCTGATCACATGCAGGCTCTAGGTCTATAGTTAGTAGTTGCAGATATATATAAATCAAGCTGCATTATCGGCTATTTCCCAAAAAGTGAAATTATCATTTTAAGGTCTGTATCCATTTCAAAAAGTCCCAAACTCATGATTCAGTATCATCCTCTTCCTCAATTTAAATAAATCCTACATCTGTGTTACAGGCCAGCAGAGAACGTCACCATAGCCGACACTCATGCTGACATATTTTTGCCCAGTTTGTCCTACACCATTACGGCTTGTTTAGAAAGCTCTGACAAGTTGATGCATTGTATTTTCAGTGTGATGTAATATATTCCAATTTATTCGTTAAACGTCCATACTTGTCCTCCACCCCCGTTGCTCCGAGGAGCTGCAGGTCTCTCTCGATGTAGCTGAAGGCCTCCTGCAGTCGCTCCTCCCTCTGCTGCAGCGCGGTGCGGGCACTATTCAGACGCCTGTCCACATCAATGTACTCCTCTGGGCTGAAGTGGCGACACGCTACCACCAGGGTCCGCAAACCTTTCTACAGTGGTAGAAGGAGGGTGGGTGATGGGGAGAGACAAACAAGAAGAAAACAGAGAGTGTATAAGAAAAAGATAATGTTATGAGATAATAAAAAAAAACAGTAAAATGAATGAATGGGGTAGAAGAAGAGACGCAAAGAGAGACGAATGAAAGAAGAGAGAGAAAAGACAGAAAAACAAATTATCAAAGCTTGGCTTTAAATCGGGGAACCAGCCTGAGGGGCAGACGACCACAAATCAACCCAGTACAGAGCACTGACTCCTGGGTACTGGCGTCCTATGACATGATGTGGGGGCCAGATATGTGTGTCTGTGCTTGTGTGTGCGTATGTGGCTGTTGTGATGAAAAATTTATAGTCTAATGGGAACAGAGAGCAAGGGAGTCAAAAGTAATCATGACTATGCAGGGAAACGCCCAGCTGGATCTACAAACACAAGATGCATCTCAGATATTCAAATTAATTATTTTTTTCTTAAAGGCTTAATGGAGTTTATTTAATCTATGTCACGGCTTTCAGACGCCCTATAGTGTTGGTTTTGGATGCCATCATGTAAACCAGCAATGATGGTATAAGACTCTAGAAAAACTTCATCTTGTGTAGATTTTTGTAACAGAAATGAATCCTCACCAGTGCAAACTCATCAACGTGCAATCTCGTCTTCTCTATCTCACCACTGGTGGTGAAAGGCAAGATGGCCGACTCTGCTCCTTTGGTGAACAAAACTTGGCCTCCTTGAAAGTCAAGAACCAAGGAGAAATGATTATTCACCAGACACATGAACATTAATTGGGGCTTGTGAAACCATATAATTACATTCTCTATCTTATTCTCTAGCTTTAACTAATGGAAAACATTAAGAATAAGTATATCCATTCATTCTAGCCGAATCACTGAATTGCATTTGCTACATGCCTTGTATTATATCCAAGAAATTGCAAAGTGGTTTGGATAAAGGAGAAATATTAATGCACTCCATTAACCATTCACCAAAACTGAGGAGGCTGAGAACATTGTGTTACCTGAGGGAGTCTGTAGGATGACACTCATCCTCCTTCGGTCAGCATCAAACTCTAACACATGGAGCAGTTTATACCTGAGTGAGCAAAGAGAGGATTAGCTTCACTTTGGACTCTACTGCTTTAATAGTGCATTCATCACACAAGAACTTTGAACTGAGGTCAACCACAGACCGCTCTGAACCTCACTCAATAACAGGCTGATCATTTTTGAGTATTTGTGATGTAAGAGGTGCACATGGGCTGAGACGTACTTCTCCATTGTGCCAAATGTTTTGATTTCCATGGTATCTCCGCTGCTGCCAGTGAAGGCCACTCCGATTCTGAGGAAATAAAGACAGACGTTAATAGCTTGAATTCCTGGGAGAATGAGGATTATGACCTTTAAATATGAGGTGGAAATCCAATTTGGAGTTTAGAAGTTTTGAAGGTAATTGGGCCTTTAAGAGAACAAAAACGGTAACTTTTAGCCACCCTGCTCAACTCGGGCCATTGAAGCGTTCCTTCACACAGTTATTAATTTTTCTGGGGGGGGGGGGGGGGGTCAAGGAAAGTGTAATGAAACCAAGACTCTAAACAAGGTGATGAAATCTAGGACATTCTTACTGTACTGTGAATAACTGAACTGCAGTCCCAAATCAAGAAAATCACTATAAATGAGAAATAAAGTTATTTTAAATTACAGTGTCTCTTTGCAATTTGCACATTAGTGGTTGACAGTTAAGATCAAGGTTATATCTATAAGGGTACTAAAATATTGACTGAGTGTTATATCCACCAGTGATCATCGAGGTCAGAGTGCAACTGTGTCGCCTTTTGGTTTAAATCAACACAGATACTCTGAGTTTGTGGCTCAACGGAGCAGGGAGACTCTGGGTCACGGGTGCAGCCCCTCACTGCTCAGCATAATTTAACTTGATGGTTTCGAATCACATTGACCAGAGTCACTAACTTCATGCACCATGAATCCTGAAAGATTCAGTAAAAGGACAGTCTGACAAATTAGACTTGTGTTTAACAGCCACATTTCTTAACTGTCACTGCTCCCTTGTTTTCATGTAGAACTGGAGGATGTTTTCTAGCTTCAATGCTTATAGTTTCCCCTTGTCAAACTGGTAGAGTAGAATGTGGTTCCTTATTAATGTGCTTTTTGTGCCAGTTTCCACGCAGACCTGCTGGAGGGTTTTCTTAAACCACCCCCTAGAGAATAAATTCTTACCAGTGCTATACGTCTCTGACAGTAAAATGGAGTGAGAAAAAGTGGCATTTTCTATTTGTCCAGTGGTGCAACTTCCAGGAGCATCAACTGCTAACTGCTTAGAGTCATATTTTTCTTTTTGATCAATCCCTGCTTCCAACCCATGCACTATTTTAATTTAGACGACTCTCTAATGAAAAGCTCCGCTGTGACCTCACCTCTTTGCTGCCTCTACTAAAGCTTTCTCATCTGGTGAAGAGGCATAGTACTCCATGTGATTTGAGGAGAAGCCATTTGCGTGGGAGAATGGGTCTCCTCCCCCAGCCAGGCAGTCTGGCTGGTCGTAGCTGATCTGAACCGTGTGACACAGTGACACCGCTTTGAGAAAAAGCAACTCCTCACCAATCTGGAGGGAACGACGACAGAGAAACTTTAAGAGTTATTACCACAGACTGTACAGAGTGACTGTTTGTGATGATAAACACAAGAGATGCAGTAGTGGACTTTGAATTAAGCACTGACGTGTGTGAGTATGTGTGTGTGTGTGTGTGTGTCTGCGCAAGTTACCAGGTGAGGCAGAGAACCATCTGGTGAATCGTCCGTCACTCCCTCTGGTACCAGTTTGCCGTTGACCTCCCGGTACTTGGTGCCGTTAATTGAACACTCGCGGAACTGCATCTCGTTTTCTGTTAGCGTACCTGTCTTATCTGTAAAAACATATTCCACCTAGAAAACAGGAACACACAAACGCATTATTTTCTAAGGCAACATTCATTTCTACTTTCTTTTATCTATAGAACAATATATAAATGATATACACAGATATTTATGTAAGTATTGAGTGTAGATGTTGTGTGTGTGAGTGAATACATTTACGTGTATTACTTTGTGTGTGTACATCTTCTCCTTATCCATACCTGCCCCAGCTCCTCGTTGAGGTCAGAGGTGTTGACCTGAGCTTTCTGGTCACTTTCCTCATGGTAAAGGTCCAAATCCCAGCCAATGAAAAAGGATCCCAGGAACTTCTGCATCTCCACAGTAACGTACAGCGAGATGGGGATGATGAAGTTATAGAGGACCAGAAATGCCAAGAAGTCTGAGATGAACTTCAAGATCTAAAGGAGGCAGGACAGAGCACAGTTTTATGAGGCGGCAACATAATGAGTCCTCACAGTGAAACAAGGCAAAATTTAACTAATCTTCAGTGAAACAAACATAACAAACATAAACAGGTTGCACTGTTTTAAAATGTTAGGAGTAATGGTACAGACTGCAAAACAAATGTGCTTCATGCACATCTAAACCACACACAGACGGCTGGTGCTTCAGCACTGATCCTTCTAAATCAAAGCAGGCAGTGTAATCCATTCCCATAAAGGAGTTAATTACTTTACGTGACAGGAAAGGAGAGTGCGAGAGAGGACGACAGACTCTCAGCAGATATGCAAAAGCTATGTTTGCAACATGTTAGATCTGGAAACAAGCTCTGGCCAACTTGCATAAAAAATTAATAAATAGTAAAATGAATTAAAAGAAATAAAGTTAATAATCCAAAACAAAGGAGGTGGCTGTGATGTCGAGAGAAGGCGTCACAGTTTAAGTGTTACTGTAACGGGAGCACCTGTTATAACATCATCTAACACAGCCATGATTTTGTTGCTGGTATTCCTCTCTGTCTCCAGGGAGCCTGATGGCCAGTTTACAACTGACTGATTAGTGCTGACAGGTAGGCTGATAGGCTGGCAGCAGGCGGGCCCTCGTGACTGGCACTTCCTCTGTTATGCCTTGTCACAAAATCTAAAGACATTAAACCCCCCTCCCAGCGCCGTTCAAAGATCCTGTGTGTTTGAGTTATGTCTGCATAGATTCAAGCTCATTTTAATCTTCACTACTAATTCAGAGAGGAGGGGAGGGAAGAAAATGGAAGATGGTGCAGGTTGCATGGATTTCACTAGAGTGAGACAAGAGCTGTAATGTCGATTCAAAATCTCACCTCATCTTATCTCTTGGGGCCGATAGCCTGCACTACTTACAAAAGACAGATCAATAAGAATGTATTCCTCTGATGCTAATACAGCAGACTAACCGGACTGCTGTTTCTCTCCTGTTCAGTCTTTTGGTTGTAGAAAGGCTCGTCCCATTTGTCCTCAGCCTGCCAGGCGTACTTCAGGATGGTGCTGAGGATGGCCTCGAACAGGAGGATGCCCAGGTAGATGATTAGGAAGGTATTCATGGACCTGACACAGGGAAATATTTTTTTACGTTCAATCTTTAATGATGCATATCTGGGAACAGCAATGAGAGGCCAAAGAGAGTGCGTACTTCTCCACTGCAGAGCGTTTCTGGGACTTGCACTTGTAGTTCAGCGCCATCTTGGACTCCATCCCTGTGTAAACTGCCACACCTGCAACATCACAGTTGGTTACGGCATTAAATCAGGCTTGTGAGACCCACAGACCACTGATCACACTGTACATAAAGTCATGAGAACATAAGGCACCAATTACCCATATGTCCATGGCAGAACTGTGGCTCTAGTTCTCCATGCCAAACAATTACAACAGCATACACATGCAGATTAAAGGGAGATTTGAAGCATTTAGTTAACATAATCAGACTCTGGCCATATGATGAGAAGCGGCTCCAGGGAGCTTCCAGCTGCAATGTGGCTGTGTCACCTCTCTATCTTCCTTCCAATATCCACTGGATGCAATTCAGAGGAAACTTGTTTCCTTCTTACTCTCTCTCCCGCTCTCTCTCTCTCTCATCTCAACTGGAAACTTTCCATTACAAGAAATAATTCACCCCTCTAGCAGAAAACCATGTCTGTTGTCTCTTGTTGTATTGACTCACCGAAAATCTCTTTGGTATTTTTCAGCCTGGCTCCTCGCAGCAGCAAATTCTCCGGTCCCAGCGGCCTGATATAAACACAAACACAATTAACATAAACATTGTGACATTTAAAAAAAAAAAAAAAGTCAATGGGATTTATACATCTTTTGAATATGTAAATAAACATTTCCATTTGGCTATATATTGTCTCATTGTGTGTGACATAACTGCACACTGCTGATTGAATATCTTAAATAGCTTTAAATCTATTTTGTGTAGAAATCTTTAAAATCTTGCAAAGTGTATGAAATTTCACACAGACTTTCAAATTGAATTTGTTTGCAGGTGCAATCCAAGTGCTTCCTCTTACACTACCCTTGAAGACCTCTATCCAACCCATCTTACCTGGGAAGTTCATTAAGCAATATTTCAGCCCTATTGTTTAAACCCGCTCTTCAGTTCATCTTGCACATATATAATTACCAGTCAAACCAGAGGGATAAATCTGAGCTCACCTGACGATCTCCTCCCCATGCTGAGTCACCGTGATCCTGCCGACATACCTGGGAAAAAAGCAAAGCCATTAAAGCTGAGTGGATGGATTGAGACAGTAACAACATTCATACAACAAAACAGGCGACTTCAAGAAATCACATAAATGCATGAAAATATTGGAAAGGCTTTTAGATGCACTCCAATAACCAGGTTACTGTGCAGCTTGTACTTACATGCAGCTGGTAAGTAATCACATCTCTCCCCTATACTCTAATATTGTAAATGCATTAGATTGATGTCTCTGCAGCCTGTACAAGTTTCTTTTGAGCATCTGCACTGACAGAGCTCAGAGAACAAGCTCTGTGGTGAGCAGCTTTTCTTCAAACCGTGAGAAAGTGTCTCAACAGTAACAAAAAAGAGTCTGACAGATTTAGACCTATTACATTTCAGCTTCCTGGATTTTGGATGAAATCATTGTGAAAAGAAAAATGCATCTTGACAAGCACAGATCTTCCCTTTCATCCTGCTGTAATGCTGCCACAGCAATATTCTCCCTGTATGGATTACTTGTCATGCACATGCTCACGTGGGAATAACCTCCGAAAAAAACCTGGTGAAGTGCGTAGAGTCAGGCTCCTCAAGCACTATTTGAACCAGTTTTTTCTTAATGCTTTAACCTGATTGACCAAACTAGGTTTCTTGATAACGTGATCATGAAGAAATCAGATTACCTGCAGAAAGCTGACAATAGCTGGGTTAGTTAAACTCAGGGAGCATAAAGACAGACACAGCAATTCAGAGACAGGGGAGGGGAGAAAACTGCCGTCGAAACACACTGCCTGATCTAAAAATACACACTGATCGATCGTTAAGTGGCCAGCTGAGACAGACAAGAGGAAGACCGGTGGTTGAGGAGGTGATGAAGCCATCTTACACCATTATCCATTTAATAACACATCTCAGGCAGGATATTTCTACCATGTTTTAATCATGGTGGTTTTTTAAATTGGGTCTAGAGACTCCCAGGGGCTCCTTAAGGGATCAAATGAAATGATACAGTATTTAGTGCACCAGATATTAAAAATGAGAAACAGCAACAACAAAATAAAAATACAAGAATCTTTATGTCTAATGCTCGAAAATGGGGTCAGACGGGAGGATCCTTTGTCTGTTTTAAGTGACTTAACAATGCACTTGTCATGGCCTCGCCCTGAAGGCGTGTCTTCACACAGGTGCTGATTACCTGTAAAGGTCAGCTTCCGGTTGTTGACACTCCACCACAGCCTGCAGAGCCTCCAGCTGGGACACTGACTGACACACTGATGTCTCTGCCACAGAGAAGTGCGTCTAAAGACACACACACACACACACACACACACACACACACAACACAAAAAATACAGTTGAGTCATTGTTTCACAGAAATACTTCTTTCAGTTTATAAGCTACAGGTTTTCACAACATGGACACTGAGAACTAACATTTGATCACACAGGTATAGACTGCTTCACCATACTGTTTCCTATTTATGAAACAACCGGTTCAGTCAGTCAGCGCAGCTCTGTGGGAGAGGAACCACCTAAAGTGTCAACACCGCCAATGTGTAGGGGGAAGAATGTCAGGTCCGTCTGAGACACAGACCAATAGATCTGAGGAATCGTGCCCTAACCCAATGGGATAGTTAAACAAAGTGAAGGTGGTGGGGTGCTGTTTAAGTTCACGGTGATGAATGAAATATAATCTGCAAAGTTCAGGTGCAGTGACACTTTCATGTCTTGAAAGGCTTGTCACATCATAATGGACAGTAATACTCACTTTAAAGTGGAAATTCATGTGCACCAGACATGCACAACAAAACCCAACAGCAAGAGTACAGCGCACTGCTGCGGTATCACTGTACCACACAATATGCAAACAGCTGCAGTTGACACCAATTTCTCAATATATCAATATAACACAAAACCCATCACGCTGTATAAATGAACTGTAACAGAAGCAGCAGAGCGTTGTTGGAGAGACAATTAAGTGACACAGAGGATACGACAGGAGAGGAGAAAGGGGACGATTTTCTAAAAAATAAAATAAGAGATTGTAAAATTATATTGTGCAGACACCTGGCAGGCAAACACACCAGCTGACTTCAGTCCTGTGACAGATACACAGGAGGTCTGCCAACTCAACCCTACACTCCAACCAATTAAAGACTAATTCCCATTATATGCAAACAAGTCTCATTAAAAAGCTCATGAACGAGTGTCTCCCCCTCTGTTAGAGAGCCGTAGAGCTTTAATAAGAGCTCCATCAGCCTTATGCTGCAGGATTACCAGCATGTCAACCCCCTTTTCTCATGCATCAGCTCTGCCATCTCCGGAGAGTCCATTAAAAACCAAGTAGCTGCAGTTCATTCAGAGCACGGAGCTCTGAATGAACTTTTGCTTATTTGTTTACACTCCACAGGGCTTGTGGTGTTTGCAGGTTTGAATCCCAGGCCTGGTTTCAGATATGTATCGTGTTTATTCAATCAACAGGTTGCTTGTGCAAAAACCAACACTTTTTGCAGAAGGAAGGAAAACATGGGTAACTTTAATATTAGTCCAAAACCACAGTGTAGATGACATTCTTGATTACACTCCCAAAGCTAACACACTCTCTCCACACACACACACACACACACACACACACACACACCTTAAGGTTGGTCTCTCCGTCGAGGCTGGCTGTGGTGATGTGACAGGTGCCATCTGCGCGATCTGATGACAGCAACACCAGGTCAGCAGGGAACGTTTCATCTTTAGCCACCCGAACAATGTCCCCAACCTGGATGGAGGAGAGAGAGTCACACACACACAAACCAAGAGCAGGACACACAGGCACAGGCAGATTGTTTAAGGTTATGTATCTTTAATAGCTGTTTGTTTGTTGTGTTGTGTAAATTTCCTTTTTTAAAAGGAGGAAATGAACAAAATAATCTCTTTTTGCTGATCATGACTTCAAAATAGTTAATGAGTCACAGTAGCTGAAAATTATAGGGGTCGTTAGACAATGTGGCTGCCTGTAAGGTTTTCCATGTATTCTACTTGAGTCACTACCCAGCCTTTGTTTGTTATTAACACTTCCTAAGTGTCCGCCATTTCAACATTATAACTCTGACCTGCCAATATTCAACTCTCAGACTTCTAAACACCCAGTAACTCTGCACACCTCTGTGCCTTTGTATCAAATGAACTGTTTGACTGCAGGTGACAGCAGACATCTGGCTGCGACTGGGTAAACAGTGGCTTTAAGCTTCAAGTAAGGCTGATTTACTGTTTGACTAAGAGGCACACACACACCATCCAGGCAGCGCTGCGTTGGCTCCAGACACAGTAGTTACAGTGTCTCTGAGGCGCTGCACCTCAGCGGATTTGTGTGCACTGGTGTCCTGAGTTACAGACATGGCCAGGTAAGAAAGAGACACCTCATCTGAGAGAGGGGAGGGGGGAGAAGGACCTACTACTGGTCTTATTACTCAAAAATGAGTCACTTTGTTTCACGGACAGTGTGGACAAGTTCAGATCAGATCAGGAATACAGTGTGTCCATGTCGAGAAACTCGTGTTACTGCAACAGATGCATCATCTACAGAGCATTCCTGAAATATTTGTGTTGATGCCTTAGTATTTGCATTCCTGACACATGACAGACGACATTGCAACATATCTAATATTACCTTTCTATACAGTCTGGTTCTACAGAAACAATCACTAGCAACAGGAACTTGACAGCAAGGCTAAAGTTAGCTGCGGCTATTGGCTGTGAAGTGTGGAAAAAAAAACAAGATGTGTCAGACATCTTACCCTGATGTTCTTAGATCTCGTCTGGACCAGACTTCCACTGCGAACCACAAACACCGGAGCCCCATTCACCTCGTTGTCCGCTTTGTGTCTCAGCCAGTCCTCATAGCCCTGTGAAAACACATAGTGGTTAATTAACAAACTCAGTTCAGAGCTTCACAATACAATACAGTATTACTGCTAATGACTGGTGACAACAAGAGGACAACAAGTCACACATCAACTGAGCTGACCAGTAGCTACTACGATGCACACTTGTATCAGTGTCTAGTTCATTACTCATTAGTGAATATATCATTATAAACAACTTTAAACAGGTTTTAAGAATTGATTTCAACAAAACTAAAATGTTGGCTACTATTATACTAACTACAATCATACTGCAAGTATCTTACTTCTCATTTTCACGACACAAAGAGGAAGTCGTCATGTGTTTATGTCCTCACCTGTTTTATGGCAGTTACTGTGATCACAAAAAAAAGAGGCAGACCGCTGGTAACTGGGGAAGTTGGGGTATCTATCATCAACTGGAAACATAAATAAAGAAGAGGGGATGCAGATATGTCATTAAATTGAACGCACAACGCGCACCGCACACCGCAGCCTGAGTAGGAGTGGGTGTGTCCTGTTAGACAGAAACCTAAACAGACAACAACAAAGAGAAGTGGTGGCTGATGTGTCAAACAGGAAACTCCTTGAACTTCCCTCGTAGGTTAACTGTCAGATCAGGACTCACATTTATAAAAACACTTATATCAGTGATGAAGCATTTTTCACAGTTTGACACAATTTTCCCCAAAATAGTACTGATTAAACAACTAAATGCATCAACAAACAAACTCTGCAAGGTTAAGACATACCTAAATACTATTTTACTTTTGTTCATGCATTGATTTGCAAATATACTTTCAAATAAATGTGTGTTTTATGCAAATGTGCCTTAATGCACAGTTGAAAGTGTGCAGACAGGACATGAGAGGACATGAGAGGACATGAGGGGACGAGACATGAAGCTGAAGTCCTGACTGGACTGGATATAAAACACTCATTTGCAGATTAACCAGAGCTGTGCTAGTTTAGAGAAGAGACGAACAGTGGTGCACAGTGACCTCTTAATGTTTCAGTCTTTACCCTCTGATCACATTAAAATCTGGTTGATTATACACCGAGAGCGAAGCTCGTCATCTGCCTCCTGTTAGTCCAATTTGAGCGTGACAAAATTAAGCCTGCTGTTATTTACCACTACTGGGGATGTGGAGAACAGCACTTTTAGGAGTGAGTCTGTTTTGTTAGTTCTCTGATTGTCAGTGATGCAGTGCACTTTTCTAGCCAATTGTTTCATGCTACCAGACTACTAAACAGGTGGCGGAGAAAAGCCGTGAAAAGCAGCAACGGTCCAGCAAAGGCAGAAAAAAGAAGATTGCTACAAGGTAAAAGTGGATGTAAACAAAGCTGGTTACAAATAAACAAAAAAATAGTTGTGCAAATGTTTTGTGAGAAAGAAAGGGAAAGAAAGAAAACAGAATCTACATGTCTGTTAGCCCTCAAGGACACACACAATGGATGCAGGCGAGACACACTGATCGTAAACTGAAACTTTGTTTGTTTACAAGAAAACTCCTCAGGATACCTTAAAGAGGACACACCAAAGACATATTTGAACATGTAAACAAACAGTAAAAACAACATCAAACTCTGAAGAGAATTTACATTTACTACAATGAAACCACATTTACTCTTTACTTTGCATGTTGATGGACGGTTCCCACCAGTTATCTAGGAATACATCTCAGGCCATGTAAAACATGATCAAATGGGTCATCCAAGAAAATGTCGTGTTCGTAATGTCAAGATAACGAGAGGCCTTCCTTCCTTTCAGACTAAGCTGACTTCAGCTTCGCTGACAAGCTGAGTGGGTGAAAGAAGAGCCTTTTTTAGACAGAGTCAAGTTGATTGCTTGGGCTTCACTACACAGGCCCGAATAAATCAGAAAGTCAGAAAATTTGAAAGCCAAATCTTACTTCAGCACGGGCTGAGTGATGCAAAGTGAAGGCCTATTGCTTAGGGCTGGCTTTAAAGTCACACGTTCTCCTTAATGTGTGGGTGGGACGTGTTAATACAGAAGCAGACCTGTCTCTCCGCTGGGCCCTACAAGTAAATGAGTCACCCACTCGCGCCTGAACACACACACTCACACACACACACAGATTTGTATTTGGGTCACATATGAACTGTCACTGTCTAACCAAGGAGAACATGCACCTGCAGGAAGGAATAGTGAGCACCTGTGTGTGTGTGGGGGTGTGTTATTACCTGTACAAGGAAGATAATGAGAAAGTAGAAGTTGGCTATTCTTCTGAACTGCTCAAACAAATTCTTGGGGACGAAGTTCCAGATCGTGTACTGAAAGAGAAAGAGACAGGAAAACTGCATGTAGCGTTTACGTATACACAAACGTACGAGGCAGTAAAAACAGGCCGCTTTACACTGGCAGCATGCAAACTATACACTGGGACATTTAGAAAATGAATGCAATCAATTAAATAAGATTGTGACCTTCTGTGATTATAGAGTGCTACTTTTAAGTCTCCTGCTATGAGGTGAACTACTTCAGCCAGTTAAGACTGTGTCAGTCACAGCAACTGTGGTTGTTTTTCAGGGTTTAGTTCATCACTTCCTGTGCAGCACGGCCTCAAAAGAATAACAGATGGAAAAGAAAAAAAAAAAAAAAAAACTGCAGCTGCATTTGCTCTTCAGTAATTTTGGAGTTTCCTGCATCAAGGTGAAAGTACACAGATCCGCAGAGGTCTGACAGATGTTGCTGTTTCTTTAAAAAAAAAACATGACTTAAAATCGATTTAATCCTGAAGCAACTTAAAGATACTGTCGATCACATAATCAACTGCTTAATCAATCAAAGTGATCGCTGCTGGAGGCAGGCAGCGGCCTCTTTGGATTATTATCTTTTTGTTCTGTCGTCTTCCAGCTGACCCTTTAATCCTCTCACCAGCACAAAACTTTTCTGTGTGTGTGAGTATCAACAGATCGTGCTTCACCTCTTATCTCTCTGCCAAAAACCCACAAGAGTGTTTTTTTTTTTTTTTTTTTTTCTTGTTGGATACGACTGGTCAAGCTGGTGCCAAAAATAAGCTGAAGTGTTTCCGTGGGCGACATTGTTCTGTTTTCTTCAGGCACGGGTGTCGTCTCGAGCTCATGCGAAATGTCATGATCCATATCTTTCAACAAACAAAACAACAACGGCCTCAAACTAGTGCATCCATGAATAAAACAAACCAACACCGCTTCTATCACTCAATCTGTTTTTCATTTGTGGCTGTAAAGATGCTTAAATTACAACAGTGTGATTTTGTAGTTTGAAAATGGGTTTCTAGCACTCATGTTGAAAAATGAAGCGCAGCTCTAAAGATTCATAATAAAAGTCAAAACTTTTTTCAGAGGAGAACTTTTACATCCTTATGTGTAAGAGACGATAAAATGATATTACGTAGAGCGACTGCCTCAGTCTGAATGACAGCGATGAAATCCTGTGGTGGTAACACGACGAGGGGAAATCACAACACTTTGTACCTTGGATGAGATGATTCTGTTGTCGGCAAAGCGCTGTGGGACGTAGTGGCCGTGCTGGGGGAAGCGGTTCGCTACGTAAACCGTTCTGGTCTCACTCTGATGAGGGGGGTCAAAGCCCTGAGGGAAGGGAGGAGGAGACGGCAGGTTAGTCACTGTAAACATCTCACTTATTTATTCTTTATCAATACTCTTTTAAACACAAACGTGGCTCACGCCTGTGGTAGCAGCTACAGCACTAACCCTTCTTACATATGCAGTAACACCCAGGACTGTCATCACAAAACAAAGACATTAGCATTATAGATAACCGACTGTGGCAATGCAATTCCCACCTGGCATTAACATGCGTGTCGAGTGAGATCTCACTTCCCCCACTCTATATGCAAATACATGTTGTTGTTTTAGCCAGTTCATGACAGACTACTGCTGCAGTGTCGGTGTGTTTGCGTGTGCAAGATGTTAACGCCAAGTCTGAACAGGGGCCATTGTGACCTTATTTTAATGCAAGTAATTTTACATTGTTGGCACTGAAGAAAAGAGTGACTAATCCCTGTAAGTCTACACCACACTTAAAACCACTTGGGGCAACGTTTTTCTGCCTCGATTCAACAGGGTTTCAGTTACTGTATCGTAAAGACGTTTCTCTCGGGGTTTATTATTTGCCTTGTGCAGCGGAGGCTCTTTTAGAAACTCGGGCTTGCTGGAAAAACAATAGCAGAAACTCGATTACTGTTCCTACAAGTGGCAGGTACTTATGCAAAAAGCAGAACATTAAGACAAATCTTCCTTTATTGATAGATTTCTTAGTATATATGACACTATATCACCTTTATAGGAGTCTAGTAAACATGTCACACTCTAGCTTAGATGACATTTACATCCAAGAGGAGCTGGCGAACTGTAGTGAGCTGTGGTTCAAAAATGTGAGATACGATCTCCGTAAGCACAGTTCAACAGTGGAGTTGTCAACATATAACAGTATATCAGCTGATTTTACATCAGGTTTACATTCACATTACCGTTGCACAAGTCTGTCCTTTCTGTCACACTCCAGTCAACTATATTAAGAAGGTTCAAGGAAGTGTTCACTATTATGTGCAAATGACGTAGGGTGTAACACACACACTCACATTCACATTCACACACACCCATACGCACACACAGAGGAATGTATCCGGGCCACGTCACTCCCACACTGATTCACCTCAGTCCTGGGACACATGTGAACCATTAGTGCCTTTCACTCTCATATGCTCCTCATCTGCTGCTGCTTTCTCACTGTTTTCTAAGTAAATCAACCACTTGGGTTATAAAAACAGCATCTTGTTAACCGCTGCAAAGTAGCTATAGCTAGAGGGTCTCATTATTTCCTCTTACTGATAGTGTCGATGAATAAATCACTTTTTAACGCTGTGCACAGTCTTTGTAAAACTTTGCACCCACAGTGCAGTTTCCCGTCGTCACCTGGAGTAAAAATCAGTGATCCACTTTTAGGAATGATAACAATATGACCAGGGTTTTCCACTGTTACTTGTCTGTTCTTTTCCACTTTGGTCGAAGCCTGTAAAAGACATTTCTCTGGCTTTATGTCCAGATTAGTCAGATGGTCGGTTTTCCCTGGTTTTACATAAAACTAAAGGGATGGGAAGCGAGGGGGGTCAAACCGAGGTCACAAAAGGAAAAACAGTGGCTGTATGTACATTCATAACAACGTCCAGGCTCTGCAAGTTTGCGAGTGTAATGCATAATTAATCTATAGCCAGAACGCAGCATGACATAAGAGCACTGACTGCATCAATTCACTGCGAAAGGATAATATGCAGAGCTAGTTCAACTCTACGCATCGGTCCTGTGTAACCACTGAATTGCATAGCTCCTTTTACGCATGCACAGGAAAGGGCGCAGTCAAACATCCAGTACGTATACCGGACCGGACCCACAGTCGGTGCTCTCGCCATTGCACTGACCCAGACTCGATCATGGCAAACAGCAGCAGCATTTCTCAACTTGCATGTGAATTCCTGAGCAGGAAAACGCAGCCAAACACACACACACACAGAGCTTCTCACACATTTCAAGTGCATGAATGAACAGGAGTTAAAAACCTCTCTGTGCGTCCCTGCTGTGATAAACAGGAGTCCTAATTAAATGTGCTGGACACTACCAGCTGGAAAAAGCCTCTCACTTGAATGCCGTTTACTTTCAACACAACTCTGACCTTTCGTATTGTAACGTGTTATGTCGAAAGGTCAACCGAGCTTATAAACCATGAACGACCGTTTTAAAGCAACCTGTCGTATCGGATTCAACCAGGCCTGACATACAACGCTGTATAACCACACGACAGGACTTTACACAACACTGTCTGCCACTTAGATTAAACACAGGCTTTAAGTAATAGATGGTTTGAATCCAACCTGTATGGCACTTCCTGGCACTCCCAGGATATTTGTAAAACCAGAACCCTCCTCTCTGGCAAAGTAATTGTTGAGTCAGTGACATTAGGCAATGAGCCGCAGATGGATTATGGTAATGCATTACACTTTAGGACTGTTAACATCTTACTTAAGGCACTTTTGCATGATTACAAGAAGAGACCTCGATGGTGGTGGTTGTTGGAGAGAACATCTCTCATCCCCGTTCTCCAGACAGTCTGAGGATCTAACTCAACACCACATCAATAAGACGTCAGTTGCTTAACTATTGATATCTTTCCACACATCGGCTTAACTGCTTAACTGTGAAGTGTAACTGTAACAAAGATGCGGCCTTGTGAAATGGGAAGAGAAACACCTCACCCAGTGTTTCTGTAAAGCACCGTAACGCAGCTTGAATGTTGTCATTGCTGCCGTTCGTTCTCAGTCTCAATGAGAGGAAGTAGTGATTTCTACATTGCACAGTAGAAAACGCAATATGCTCGTACCAGGACTATCTGTTCAATGACGCTCAAAAACCTGTATTGTCATCTTGAGGCAGCATATATTAAAGGACAACAACGGTCCACATTATCTCAGTTATGTCAAGCAGATAAGTCTCAACCAAACCGCACGTCCACGTCAGCCTTCGACAATGAAGAAGAAATGCACACAACAAAAGTAAAGGACTTTAATGTGAACTTGATCCAGATCCAGAGCATTACAAAGAAAATAACAGGCCTCCGTCTTGCTTTTGACTGGCAGCAATAAGAACAAACACTGCTGTCAGTATAGCAACAAAAGCAATGGGCTTTCTTGTAAACACTCGCACTGAAATCATACTTTCTACTTCGCCTGCAGACGCTCGTGCCTCCATCAGTTTGGAGGCCGACAGGTAATTACTCCCTGCATAAAGCCTTCAAGTCCCACGCTGCTCTTGGAGGAATCGCTGCCCCTGAACGATGGCCAGGAGACGGCCGAAAGGCATCGGACCCAAGGCAGTGCACCGGGTGGCATTAGAGGCTAAGAGCATTTAATCAAATGGGATGAGCTAACTAGGGACGGAGAGATGAAGTCACAGAGAGACTGCAACACAAACGCTGCTGTGCTTCTGATGCTATCACAGATGACAAGAACAATAC
The DNA here is from genome assembly GCA_021432705.1 of Caranx ignobilis. Taxonomy (NCBI): domain Eukaryota; kingdom Metazoa; phylum Chordata; class Actinopteri; order Carangiformes; family Carangidae; genus Caranx; species Caranx ignobilis. The sequence continues at coordinate 5,580,430 of MU270014.1, forward strand.
CAACATGACCAAAGGCACATATCTAATGACACGCGGCATGAAGGAGATCACCTCAGGCAAGACTTATTGATGATCAGATGTTGTGATGTCCAGCTGTTCACTCGGCATTATATATTCATGATTTTCATAAATACCAAATAATTGTCAATTTTTCACTTCTTAGACGTTTCTTTTCATTGAACGCTCCCATGAAAATGAGCCTGCGGGCGCCGGGGTTCGTCTGAGATAAGTTGAGCGGCGTATCAAAGTGCACGGTGATTAACCTCTCCTTTTGTTTTGGCATTTGATTTCTCACAGAATTACATCACTCGCAGGCAACGATAAGTTTTGAAGTTTTTCTTTCTGACTTGATGCATTTGAAGCGATATCAAAAGCTTTACATCAGTGAAGTATGCCTCTGGGAAATAAAACTCCAAGCACAAACAACACAACACAAACAGTGGGTTATTAAAGCTATGGAAAGGACAATGCACACGGGGTGGAGCCTCGCATTAAAACAAGACCTCTCTTCTTGTATATACCATACATCAAACCTGTGATATGCTTTGGAAAGTGTCTGAATCATGTAATAATTACACATCAAGGTTTGCAGAACAAGGTGTCGAAGGGTTTTTCCAGTTGTGACTGTTACACATACTGTAATTATAGTAAGTAGATGGAGATCCTGCATCACCGGGATGATGTCAGTCGCACTGATGGAGAATAATGACTGACTTTAAAAGCCTCCTCCCTCAGACTGCCAGTCAGGACTCCCCCCACCTCCCCCGCCTCCCACATCCTCATGTTGGACCACCGGTGTCACCAGCAAGAAGCTGATAAGCATGTGCACGAATAAACATTGTGCACTTTACCTTCCAGCTGATATCAAGGTCAGACAAATGCCACCCAACAAACTTTTTCATTAACCCACTCCTGTTGAGATGCATGCATTTTTTATTTTTTTTATTTTTTAATTACATTTCTAATTAGCTGGGCAGGTCAAGCTGTATATGATGGGTCAAATGAATGGAGCTATCTCAAATTATAGGAGGAGGCTATACGTTTCTGTGGGCTCAAACTCCCGGTGGTGCTCCTTAAAGAGTGAACAACCTGTCAGAGACTGCAGGAAGTTAACACTGATTAACCTCACAGGCTATGGTGACATCAACACTTTGGTCATTGTGTGCCACAATCAGTTCATTCAGTCGTTCAATCACTTATTCCCAGGGGCTTGAACGCCTCACGTGCTGTTTCTACTGTATAATAATCAATGCAGGATCTTATTCAAACTTGAACTGTACTTTGCCTTACAGACAATCCTATCATCATATGACCATGGTGTTATTGCAGCATGACTTAAACACCAATCCCTCAAGCATAACTTCATAACTCAATTTTACCTACTAATCCCATGTATTGACAGCATTAGGTTTTAATCAGAGTCATGCAGGACTCGTTTACTTGACATGGTCCATTATTGCTGGTGAACTGCTGCATGTCGATGTGTCACCTCACACAGTCATGTTTGTGGGCAAACAACAGGTGATTACTACAAATACAGGATGCACCGGAAACATGTTGAAATCAACCGAGCACCGGCGATGTCTAATTCAGGAAACTACACACAGGTCTAACTGTGCAAAACAACATTTAAGTGGATATAAAAGTCCCATTAGATTAGCAAAAATAGTTGGTTTGTTTATACACGAGGTTGGAGACTAACATCTAACCAGCTGTTAGGTTGGTTTATTGACTCCTGGGACACAAATACATAAGTAAAACTCTGCCCAAGTCGTTAAAGAGTTAGTAGCAGCTAAATGAAGTTGAGGAAGGAAAGCCGTTTGTATACAGCGTTAGCCTGCTAGCTAGCGTGAACTTAGTTGAGAGTCGCGAAGTCACTTTCAATGGGAAACGCTTCAGTTGTGGATAAAATGCTAGCAAACTTCACCTCAACTCACATTTAAAGTCAAAACCTCTAAACTAAGTAGTCTCGACTACTTTAGTGGAGATAAACATTGTCGGCTAATTAACGACAGCTAGCCGGGGAGGTGGCTAACGTTTTGGGTTTTTACCGTTCACCTGGCTGTCACAGCTGCGAGTCAAAACAACAGTGTTTTAGACACCGTGGCAACAGCTAATCGGCTAGGTTAGCTTGCTATGCTTTTTTTTAATCCAAATAAAGTTCATACAGCTTGAGTTATGTGTAACACGGCTGTTGCTGTAGGCTAATGGAGGCTAACGTAATGAGGAAGGTAAGGCAGTAGTCTCACCAGCTGTTGTCGGATCCACCGTAGCATCCTTGCAAAAAAAAAAAAAGATATATATATACACACGATCCAAGTCGCGAGCACAGTCGCTAGCCCGGTGCTAGCAACTAGCTACTCCAACAAACCCCGTCCCGGACCATCAATATTTCCCCCTAATGAAGGCAGCTCTCCTCGGTCGCATTACGCGACACATTCACGCGTCGTGCAACTGTGCAACAAAACAGACCCCCACTCCTTCCCATCCCGCGGTAACGTCAGAGAAACGAGCCCCGGTAAAAGTGACAGTCGTCGGCTGGCCACAGAGTCCCAGCGAGCTGCGCACCATCTCTGCTCTGCCACGATCAGCTTCCCCCCAGCCTGCCTGCTGCCTGCTGCCAGCAGCACACACACACACACACACACAGCTCTGTGCGGACACTGAGTGCTCTCTGGCGGCCTCGGCACGCCCCCTGCCTGCTGCTCACCACGGATAGATAGATAGATAGATAGACAGATAGATAGACAGGGCACTATTTTAGCTGTGTTAAACCTTAGCTTATATAGATACATAAACATATTGCAGTGGTGTTTTTATGCATTGCAAACTGCTAATACTGAAATACTATACACCAAGTTGCAATAATGCAGGATTGCTTACTGGGCACTTTTTTTTTTTTTTTTTTTTTTAGTCCTGGTGAATATTTGACAAAGAGCCAGCAGAAAGGTCAGTGTGTGTGCTCATTCACAGTGTGTTTTAGTTTCAGGTATCTTAACTTTATGTTACGTCTGAGCTGGTGTGTGTCCTTCATATTCACAGAGCGGCCCTTTCTGATCCAAGTTCTCCAGTTTTCTCAGATCTATAATGTGGTTGGTTGAACACAGCATGCATTTGCCTTTGATTGCTTTCTCCTGTAAACCTCTCTGTAGTCCTCCTCCACTTGTCCCAGGATTTCTCTTGTGAGGCATCTCACATAAAGTGAGGTCATCCTTGTATATGTGGCTCTCTCCCAGTAATGAATCCACTGCTGTACCCTCCCTCCCTCCTTCCTTCCCTCCCTCCTTGGAGACTTGGCTGCCGCACATAATCAGTCAATAATCTATAGACAACAAATGATACCACCCAGGGAGGATGGGAAGCGCTCATACTTTTTGAGAATATCTGCAGGGTTTGGCTGCACTGCTCGTTTTCTAAATTGATTCAATATGGTGTACATGATTGCGGACACTAAAGTGATGTTCCCATCAATGGCCAGAGAAGCAAATGGCAAATGATAATCATCCTGTGTAATCAATGTGTTCAGGAGCTATATTTAGACAGAACAGCTGCAGCTGCCCAGCAGTTTCTCCTCCAAGTCTTTCTGGTCTCCTGAATGAAAAAAAGTAAAAAAAAAACAAACATATTAATGTATTTGCATGTTTTTGCATCGTTCTCAATACCCAACACATCTGTGCCTTAAGGTGCTTGTGTGACTCAACCCTCCCGCCACACAAAACCCCCTCCTACTGGCCTCTCCATCGTGAAAGCCTTTTTAAAGATCAGGGGGAAAAAAAAACAAAACAACAACAACAACAACAAAAAAAAAAACAGTGAAGCTAAGCCAAACGCCACCAACACGCATTTATCTCCAGGATTAAAACAGCTTTAGGCCACTCTGTGAGTCAGCAGAGTAAGGCTCCGACTGTGCCACAGTGCTTGCAACATCTTGGGATCAAGGCCCCACTCATCTATCATTTACAATAGCCATCATCATCACGTGCCTCATTGTGATATTTTCTCTCCCGTGCATCCAGTAAAAAGCAGAAAATGTCAAAAATGTCAAAAGAAAGACAGCTTTACTCTGCAAATCCTGCGGCTAATCCGCTATCTGTCTGTGTTTGTATGTGAGCCCAGAGCCCAGCGGTTCTGCCCATGTGACCGTCAGGGTTTAATCTCTAGGTTGCACTGACTTACATAATGCCACTGCAGCAGCAGCAGCAGCAGCAGCAGCAGCAGCAACATCTGGGAGCTCCCACCTCACAGCTGGAGCGGATACAGTTTGTCAGTAGTTAATGTGAGAGGTCAGCGGGGATGTGCATGCTGTTGGTGTTAAGGTACAAGCCTCAGATCTCTAAATGTCAACTGAACTGGAACTTTCCAGTTGCAAGATTACAACTTATTCATTTACTATAAAATACTCAGGTAGAGTTTGTATTGGACCATATATCCTTGTGTTTACGTCTTGAAACCACGTAACACATTAGCCGAAGTAATCCCATATACTTTAGGCTTCGTGAAGCATAAGTCAGATCATATCGTGTGGCCACGCACAGTTGCTACCACTTGAAATGCTGCATGCTTAATACAAGGCTGCGTGCCTCAGACAGAGGACCGCTGCCCAGTGATCCATAATGCCCTTGATGTCTGTCATGGAAGTGAATGGCCGTATAGATTGATAATGTCTGGCGGTCTTCCCAGCTTGGTATTGAATTTAGCTTCAGCTCTACTGCAATCTTACAAGTGCTTGTCATGTTGTAGGCCATCAGGGTGGAATTACGTGTGTGTGTGTGTGTGTGTGTGTGTGTGTGTGCCTGAGGGTTGAGCATTATTTGCATAATTCATGCAGGATGTAAAGATTTGGCTAATTTCAACTGTGGCTACAGATGATGTGGACAAAATAAGATCTGCAGTCCCTTTTTTGATAAGCAAAAGCAGGTAAGTAGGAGGTGTAATGATGCACAGGCCCTGATTATATATCCAGAACTGTTACTTATATAACTGGATTATTATTACGAATGGAGGAACATACACAAGTAAGTGGTTTGAAAGTACAATTCAAATCATCTTTAACAATCAAACACATGTAGAAATATGTTTTGTTTTGTTTTAACCCTAATGCAGACTTAAAACACCTGAGCTCATATGTTTATATTGTACATGTTGTTCACTATTGTGCAGCGTTAAACTGGACTGATTGCCTTATTAATCACAGTTTAACATCAATTTACTTAACACTTTACTCATCAGCATCCAGACACTCACAACTGTGTGCACCGTGTGAGGAGCAGTGACTGGTGACTGGATTATTAAATATAGGTCAGTCTTCTTACACAGCTGGCTGCCAGTGTCCTTAGAAAAATCAATCTTACGCCTGCTTTCAAAATGATAGTATCCACGGACTTAGGTCACATATGTAGGGGAAAGTGTTTCTTGTCCATCAGTTTGTCTCCTCTTGTATAGATTTAGACTTCCAGTGACCCGCCTGCTCTCCTCCTGCCGGTCAGTGTTGGACTGAGTTAATCCATCGGGCCTGTTTAACCATACTCTGGCTGATCCTCTTGGTAAATACACCAGCACTAAGTGGCTTTCAATCATTACCACCAAGTATCCCTAATAGTACTAATAGGCTTAGGACAAGTGCCCCCCCCCCCTCCCTGTATAGTCCCCCCCTCCGCCTCTCTGTGATACGGGTGCTTACCCAGACTCCAGCTTCCACTATGTGGGTATATTAGTGTCTGTCTTGTTGCATTAGCATGAATATCTGTCTTACAGTGGTGGAGCAGGACTCCCGGGAGCCAGGCTGAAATCGTCGTCCTACCACTCAAATAGAGAAGAAATGAATTGGCTTTTAAAGTGATTGGCTGGATCAATAAAAACGGACAATTAATCTTGACAAAATTAGAAAGACGTCCAGAAAGTGGGTATAGGCCTATGTTCTTCATGTTGCAGTGATGTTCATTGTAAACTCATTGGTCTCTGTACGTAAAGGTGACCACAGTGGCTGCAATAAAGAAAAGCCGCTGCTGCTTCTTCTTCACTGCCACATTTCCAACATACGAGCAATGACGGGGATTCAAACCCTGACCCCCCCCCCCCCCCATTCCACAGTCTGCCCATTACCCACTGAGCTATCCAGCTGGACCAGGGACTCCTCTGACTCTCCACGCACACTCACACACATGTACACAGACAGGTTGACAGCTCCTCCATGTCAGTGTTCAGAGAGAGAGATGATCATGTTCCTGTCGGATTAGCTCTGTCTGTACAACGTGTGCCTCCTGATGTTCAGGCTGTGGGTTCAGTTCCTATGTCGACAGAGATCAGATCCAGGGAAGGACATTTTCTACATTGTGATGCAGTCTTTCGTTGTTGTTGTTTTTTTTTTAGAGGATAGAGTATATCAACATTTTACTGGACCTGTCACTGACAGTGATGGTCATACACTGCATGTTTGAGATCTGATGTGTGGTGTGAGTCTCCCTCTTGTGGACACATTAAGATGTTACAACTTCAAGTCAATCCACTGTAATGCAGTTTATAAAATGCAAACACCGACACAAAGAGTTACAACACTGCATTTATACCAAACACAGATGCTTAATATATATGTTTTCCAGTGCATGTGTGTGTGTTTACATGTGTTAGACTTTGGCGTCTAATCGGCTGCTCAAAATTCCTGAAGGCAGTTGGTCACAACTGGGTGAATCACTGCAGCTCCACTGTGTCTATGGGTGTGCATGACATTGACTGTCAAGGTATATGTCTGTGAGTGTGTGTGTGTGCGTGAGGCCAGGTGGGTGGTATTGGGTTTCCGAAGGAGCTACTAATTCTTCACCTAACACCCTGACCTCCTTACTCTGTGACCCAGAGAGATGGAGGGAGGGCAGCTCTTCATCCACTTCACTGGACCTGGTCATGGATGACAAATTGTGTTGTGTGTATACCTTTGTGTGTGTGTGTGTGTGTGTGTGTGTGACTGATGGATCACTGTTGAATGAACCTGGATCTTTATAAATAATCCACAAACAGTGCCGAAGGTTTTTCCTTTCACTGCAGTGTTTGTCTTTTCAAATGAAACTCTAATAGGACTTTTTTTTCCTGATCAAAGTGATTAAATAAAAACAGATTTCTTTCAACTCAACTAAACTACATTTTAAAAACAAGGAACATTAGTGTGATCTGGCCTTAAAAGGCAATGTGAAGTTATGCCCTGTGAGGCATCTAGAAAATCACTGGTTTGCAGATGCACAGTGACATTTAAAGGCGATGGAGTCTGCTCTGTTCTTTAATGTTAAAGAAAATAAAATTAAAGGTTTGCTGTATCCGCGGCGCGTCTCCAGCAAGATGTTACCATGGTTATTGTTCTGTCCTCCACCTCCTTCCTCCCAGTTTTGTAATACCGCCAAGAAATGTGAGATAAGGATGATGCAGTTTTCTTGTTGAGCTGGAAGTTGTCATTGTTGACGAGTCCAACCTCCTACATCATGTTTATCATCTTAGTAACTCTTAATGTGACTTTTTTTTTTTTTTTCAGTCTCAAACAACCTTTAATTCAGTAGTTTACATCTGATAATCTGATATCTCAGCTCACATCCTCAGGTTTGCTCCACTGCAGCATTTATATTCAACAAACAGAAACTGAATCTCAGACATGAGTCATGGTTTTTTGGTGATGCAGTCGTCAGATACTGTGCCATGTGGCAGCAGCTGCTGCAGCAGCAGCACAGCCACCCACGGTGCACCGCCTCTGAATCTCTTGTCAAAAGGTTGAGTAAGATGCTGATGGTATGTGTGTGTGTGTGTGTGTGTGTGTGTGTGTGTGTGTGTGGGAAGGGGAAGTCTATGCTTTGCTGCTTTTCTGATCTGCTTCATTTCTACCAGGACAAGCAGCTGCTTGAAAATGCAAACCGTCTCTCCTCCATCACTCTGACACACACAAACACACTTTGTTTTTTCTGGTGGTTTGGTTAAAGAGGTGGTTGATGAAAATCCTGTCTGTGATGTTTGTTCACTGCCTCGTGTCACAAATACAGAAATCATTGATTTCAGGGCGACTTTTGCTTCAGTTGTTGTCATATGATGTCGAAAGTTGGGCAAACTCTATTGTGTGTGTTCTGACTTCTTTATTTACTATTTATGAAAACAACACAGCATAACCAGGATGTAAACACACACACAGTGTGAGGAGAGGAAGAACCTGCATCGTGTATGCAGTGTCTATAATGACCTGTGGTAAGGCCTCCAACCTCAAACACACATTCATCCTCTGCTTCATGACGTGTGTGTGTTTTTTGGAGGAAGTTGCTGTGGTAACCCCAGGTCACAACATGCATCTGCCTGTGTAAATGTATTTGTCTGTGTGTGCGGTTGTTTGACGTTGCTGTGGCAACCTTGGCCCCTGCTGACCTTGGCCTTTAGGAGCCCCTATCCCCTCCTTCGGCTCCCCGGCTTGTGAGATTGTGACTGAGTGGCAGCTGGTTTGGACTGGTGTGTGTGTGTGTGTGTGTACGTCTACATGAGTCCAGACACGCTCAGTTTGTTTTAGCGGGCGGCTAGCTTAGCGATAAGTTGTCTCTGCTTATCCAGCGGTGGCAAAAGTTCTCCCTCCTTCACCAGAGACAGAGGCAAAAACACAGAGCAAGAAAAGTTTGACACAATTCAAAAAATGTGGAAAATTTTATTTTACCATATTATGATAAGAAAATGTGCTGGACCTTGTTTTTACCAAATATATGGACATATTATTAGTTCTATTAAATAATGAATCGTGTATCATCTTAATCTGGGAAGTTGCTATAGTTACTGATACAGATGAAACAGAATAAAAAAAACCTCAACAAAAAGTAAACCCTTAAACCCTGTGTTGATATAGACATGTTTAATATGTGTGTGTGTGTCGTCCTGGAACAGCTTTGGAACATTTTGCCCCATGTGTGTGTGTGTGTGTGTGTGTGTGTGTGAAGCTGTGGGCAGCCAGGGCACAGGTGTGCATGTGGAACTGTACGTATGGTGTGTGAATGTTATCAGGAAAACCTCCGGTTGAACTCTCGATGGATTGCTTGCACAGTCTCATGCAGACCAATAAGACAAGCATGTGTGTGTGAGTGTGTGTGTGTGTGCGTGTGTGTAAGCCAGCACCAGAGTCATCAATCACACCTACTGAGCGACCCTTGTCGTACTTTTTCTGTCTTCACCCCATGTGTAGATTTTAATGTAGGATAATGGTGAAAGACAGAAACATGGTGTTAAACCCGTGGTACAGTCCGACCCTGCGCAGACACGTATAGTATTCGACATCCTCTGTGGCCTTTCCAGCCTCAGAGCCTGAGGCAGTGAACCTGTCTGTCCATCAGCGATTTTAAGCCGTCTAATAGTTCACTCTGTTTAAATGACAGGCCTTTCATCTGTCTGTCTGCCCTCTCCAGCTACATGACTTTAATGGCCCTGACATCATGTAAGCCGTAGCAGCTGGCTGTTTGGGTGTGTATGTGTGTGTGTGTGTGTGGAGGAACAGGGAGTTGTTGATACCTGCATGGTGGTGTGGCTCTAATCCATGTTTGTTCTGCTCCAGCACCAGAAGAGAATGTCCCACACACACACACACTTAGGGCACACCTGTGGCCTAACACACACACACACACACACACGCACACACACCGAACCCAAAGGGGTTGGTTGGTGCATGAAAAGTAGAAGTATTTAATACATCCTGTTTGTGCAGAAGTAGTTATTTTATCATCAGAGGCGATGATTGTGATCTTGAACGTGGCTCAGCTGCAGCACACAGTGATGTGATTTATCTGCATTACTGTTTCTAAAAATCAAATTATCTTTTAATTTATAAGTCCATACCATAATCAAACTGATTTAATCAATACATTCAGATGTGTGCGCGCGTGTGTTTTAATTCACCATGGAAAAGGATTTGTCCAAAAACAGAGGCATCTGTTGTTTCAGCTCCTCATCGTCTGACTTTAATGTCTGGGAATTAAGTTGTACATACCAGTCAGTCAGTAGGCTAATCTAAGAGAAAGGCAGACGGGGGGGGGGGGGGGACCACCAACATAGTTACCAGGTCTATCTCAAACTGTGTGTGTGAGCGGCAGAGTCGTTATCGCTCCACAGCTTTGATATGAGACTGAGTTTGAGCTGAAGTGGAAAGATTTGCATAGTTCATTTCACAACGTGTCTTATCGGCGCTGACTGAAGTAATGTCTGATACGACCATCACTACTGCTACTGTGTGTGTGTGTGTGTGTGTGATATGTGTGTATGACATGGGAGGATATTAGTGTCTGTGTGCATTAAATCCAGACAGGGAGTTCATCTAGTTCTTCTAATTACAAATACAATATATAGCATTGAATGATCAATACAAAAACACCGTGTCACATGTTTGTTATTCCAGAGGGTGAGGTACTTTGCCTCGGGGTGTTTTTTCTTCTCCAATCGCCACACTCACCTCCAGGTGCTGAGGTCAGATTTATCTCACAGTGAGGTCTGGACTGATCAACACAGTGGGAAGTGACCTGATCACGTCTGGAGGCCGGGGTCAAACCTCCATCCAGGTCAAACCCAGCTGCAAAGGCCCTAAAAACACAAGGAAATCTCCTCTCATCATTCTCTGTCGTCAGGGAACTAACGTGTCCCTGTGCAGTTTGTCTTACACACCGATTAGCACATAAATAATTCTGGTCGTTTGTAAATGATGATGCAACAAGAGTTGGTAAATCACCAGTTTGAGGGAAGGGAGACGTCACTAAAAGACCGACTTAGTTCTGGATGTTTGAGCCGCTGCTTCAGCCGAGTTATTCAGAATAAACAGAGCTGGTAAGCGGAGAAACAGAGTTGCCAAGTTGGCCGCTCTCCTCTCCCTGCTACATGGGGAATCAGGTGCGTGTTTGGAGGCAGGCGGACCACCATGTTTATCTGGAGCCTCCATCAGCCACAGACCAAACATGGGCTCAGCCTGCTTCATCCTCTTCCCCTCCTTTTCTCTCTGCCGCTCTTTTTTTTTTTTTTAAACCCCCCCCCCCATATCTTTCCTTCTGAAGAGGCAGCATGCCGCTAAACACCCACAGCTATCAAAGACAAAGCAGGAAGAAAGCAAGGCGGACAGGGGCTTTTGAAAGGTGTCTGTGCACACGTGTGTGTGTGTGTGTGAGCCTGCTTCAGAGAGGCCCTATAGTATTTCAGTGGTCTCACTTCTTTATGTAAATAATACCAATGATTACTTGAATGTGTGTGTGTGTGTGTGCATGTGACAGAGTGTGTGTCAGAAGAGGACATGCTGGTTGGTTTGTTTCTACATGTTGAAATGAAATGAATGAACGAATGAAGAGACAAACAGATGAACATGAACATGAGCTGTGGTTTAACTTCACATCATCTACATTAGATCACACAGCTGCAATGAGAGACGAAAAATAATGTCATTGTGAACCAGAAAATACTCCAGGACACTGTCTACACTTGGAAGAGGTCACTGATGTATTAAGAACACACAGCGTTTCCGTCCTACAACAAGAAAGAAAAAGACAAGGTGACAAAATGTAACTTGTTCACACTGATGATTTAAATCTTCTCTATTTAGATTTTGTTCCAAATTCAGAATATTGATCACGTCCTGGTTGATCAACTGCAGATGCTGTTTTGCTTGTTGTGGTTTTGCAGCTCCTGTGGATTCACAAACACACGTGGACGTTTCATTATAGCAACATTTTTTCCATCTTTGGAGAGTTTATGTTATGATGTAATGTGTTATTGAGTAGTTTATGTCATTATCCATGTGCAGTCTGAGCCAGAACCAGCATTCATATTTCCACTAATGTGAGCTGTCTTTTTTTTTTTCTAGGGCCTCACTAATTCTCCTTACAGCCACTAGATGGTGATACACACTCAGCAATGAGCTGCTGGCAGGTCTGAGTCCTGACGGAGGCTGCCTTGGTATTTATCTGATTATCTCTGTGTTTGGCTCATCACAGTTTCTAAACTCTCCGACTTTCACATGTCAGATTATTCTTCAACATGTAGAAACCTAATGGAGGTTTTATAGTGTACGAAGCTGAACGTGATACAAATTAAAGTAAAGTTATTGACTTGGAGGCAAAACGTGTGCAAAGAGTTTTACTTTTCTGCATTTAAACCTGTTTTATTTCCTAAAACACACGTGTGTGTTTTGGTTTTGTTGACAGGTGTTTTCACACATGCATGTTTGTCATGTGTGTGTGTGTATAGACCTACATGCAGGTAAGTCTGTGTGTGTGTGTATGTGTGTGAGTGTGTACGTGTTTCCCCAGTGGTTACATCACTCGTTAATCTACCAATTGTCATCAGCTGTACACACCTGTAGACAGCTGCTTTCTTTACACCGCTCTGACATACACGCAAATCCACTGGAAGTTCTCTGTCAGTGTTTACCTACTGTTTGTCTCTTGGTAATGATGCTAATCCTGACCCCCCCCCCCCCACACACACACACATCAAACCCTTGCCTGTCTCTTCTCATACTGAGTAAATATTTGCTTCTAAAAAAGCTTCAAAGATGTTTTCTGCATTTTTGTTTCATCTATTGTTGCTTTAAATCGCTCACACAGGAAGAAAAAAAAAACAGGTTTACTCTCATGGGTGTTTTTCAGGGACAAAAGATAGAGAGGGAGGAGGAGGAGGAGGAGGAGGAGGAGGAGGAGGAGAGAGCAGGAGCCACCAAAAATGATGGTCATTGTCCTGATTTAGACACATTGATGAACGTACAGACTTCACTTTCACGCTCTTCCTGCCATTAAATCTCACCCAGGTGTGTCACTGTGTGTATGTGTGTGTGTGTGTGTGTGTGTGTGTGTGTGTCTGTGTCTGTGTGCGTGTGTGTAACCTCCGAGCCGACCAAGGAGATACAGCTATTTTCAGATTTTCTCTGTTTCTGTTGAGTGGGTGGAGGGAACAGCTGACAAAATAAAATACCCCCCCCCCCCGGTAGATAACTGACTGTCCAACAGGATCTGCTCATCTCTCTGTGCAGCTCATTGTTCAGCAAGATCTTTCTGCAAGAACCTAAAAAAACAGTCCACAGATTATGTAACAGAGCTCAGTCACCTTAACTCAAGTGAACAGTGATTTCCCTTGTTTTGTGGCAATTTCCACACAAACTGCACAAACATGTGGAAGCGCCTTGAAAAAAAGTGCAATTATTGCTCTTCAAAACGACAAAACACGTCCCGGGTGACATTTTTCTCTTCTGTTCATGAATCCCAAAAAACTTGGCAAAACGGAAGCGACAGTCCGTTTGTGCCTCACAACAGCAATCAATACAAGTGCTTTGATATCAGTCAGTGTTCAGACTTAATGCGTTAACGTGAGATTAAAACTCAGAAATACAGTGGCACAATAGAAAACAATTTTGTTGTTGTTGCTGAACAAATGAAGTGAATTAATGACTCCTCACAGACTCATTTCCTGCCTCATGTTCCAAACGGCCTGCTCTTATCTGTTTAATGTCATAATTGTTCAGTTGTTAATCAAACTGCATTGATCAATTCTGGTCATTTTTTGATCAGTAGAAACCAAACTGTGACCACAGTGTCGACGTATCTTCACCTTACACCTGTTTTTGGTCTCCACTGCCCCCTGAGATACAGATTTGGTTTATGCCACTGGAAACAAGGTTTGATATCAGTCAGTGTTTAGACTTTAACAGATTAAAGTGGGACTATGAAAGGTTTGTACCTTAGTAGTTGTGATGTTAGCATTTGGCTGTTGCGTTTTCTTATTGATCAGTAACTATATTCAAGCTGCACTGATTGATTTGGCCACATGAGGGCATAAGAAACAAAAGTGTAAACACAATATAGGCACGTTTTAACCCTATAAAGCTAATGTAGCTAACGTGCTAGTGAAGACTAAAACTGTGACAAACTTGAATCCACTTTGTCATGATTTTATCTGCTGTTCTCTCTTTTTATCTCTGTTTTGGCCTCCACCGCCTCCTGGTTTACTGCCACTGGAAACAAGGTGGAATACGACTGGCGAAGAAGCAGAAACAAACACAACTGGCTGGAAGATGCAAGATGCTACACTCATCTGTAAAGCTGCATTGGAACAGTCTGTGGGTTTGAGACGATTCACACTGAACTAAGTCTACGATAAACTGTAAGAAATACTGACCAGAACAGCTGTCAAGTGTCAGGCAGTGTTGAATAACAGAGGGCTTTGCACACACACACACACACACACACACATATAAAGTGTGTGATTTCCGTTAAAGTGCAGCTCCTGTGTGAGTGGTTTACTTCCTCAGAACTTCATTTCACTTTCCAAAAATGCTAATAGCGTGGACAGAGGGGGGTTAGAGCTGGAGCCTGTGACAGCCAACAGGAGGAGAAATTAGAAGTGGTGATTAAAGATGATGGTTGTTAAGGAGAGAGAAATGTCTCCCTCCCTCTCACTCTGCCTGTCTCTCTCTCTCTCTCTCTCTCTCTCTCTGTGCCTGTCTCATTGCCGTCTCGCTCCGGCTGTACTATCAATGGGAGCTTTCACTTTGCTTTGCATGATAAATATGATGGTTGTGTGTGTGTGTGTGCGCATGTGTGTGCGCGTGTGTGTGTGTGTGTGTGTGTGTGTGTGTGTGTGTGTGTGTGCATATGTGTGTGTGTGTGTGTGACAGAGTCCAACAGTCCACTCCAATGCATGAGTGGCTTGGAGAGTTGCCAGCATGTAAAACCTAGCAACAAGATTTGACTTGGCCTGCTGAGAGAGAGAGAGAGAGAGAGAGAGAAAGAGAGAGAGAGAGAGAGAGAGAGAGAGAGAGAGAGAGAGCTGGCATATGCACAGCATGGGCATATGGATCTTTGTTTGTCCGTTTTGGACCATTTAGTCATTCTGTCACTCCAACTGGACTACTTAGCGAATTGGTGCTACTTCTGGTTCTGAATTACACACACACACATACACGCACACACACACACGTGCGGGTGAGCCAAGACTTGACTCTGCTGCTTTACAGTCTGCTACTGTTCACATGGCCTGAATGAAATGAGGAACCTTTTCCAATTAATCCTTTTAACCAACATGTGTGATCCCTGGCTCGCGCTGACGTGGCCTTCAAACTCACCGGGTCCACGCCAAGTCAAGTCAGATTGCAGCCTCTGGGGCTTTTCCTCCTGACCATCAACACTGAATCAGCTATGAAGCTCTGGCACCGCTGATGTCCATCCAATTCAACCTCCAGTGTATGGTGTATGAGGAGATCCGTGTGGGGTCGATTTAAAGGGCCAGTCTGTTTCTTCTTCTTCTTCTGTCTTCAATGTTGTTGACTTTGCTTCCTTGATCGAGTCTGACATTTTCGTTTTTTGCATTTTCTGACTCTTATCTACTCCATATTATCTTCTTCAACAGGATTAAAGAGTGCTGTTGACCTCTGACCTCTCTGTGTGAGTTTAAGTCTGAAGGTATCAGTGTTTAAAAACCAGTGGAAGGCAGAGAGCCTCCATTCTCCCTATAACAAGTCATTTAACCATCACAATTACTCCGAAGCTGTTTAATTAGTGTAAAAATGTAGCACAGCTCCTCTTTGCATGTGGACTTGTGTCTAAAAGAAACAACCTGCCCGGCCCTGCAGTCTGCTCCTGGACTGAACCAGACTTGGACTAAGTTGAGAGAACTTCTTGGTGTGTCAATTGAGTCAACATAGCAACGTGTCAAACAATCCCCCCATGGTTCCTATACCAGCTTCAAACCTCTGCAAGAATTAAACCATTTTTAAATTAGCCCTGCTCAGAAATACTCTAAATCTGTCATGCTCTAACGTGGTGTCACATTCCCCCAGATTACCATCATTACAGTAATTAATGCTTTAATTTCTGGGTATGTTTTGAAATGAAACCCAAAGTGCTGTGATTTTAATGTAATATGGGACTAATGTGGAGTGGAACATTTGGTAATCTGGCTCCCACATGCCTTGGATCTGCCAAATGGGTTTTATCTGCTGTTATACGGTTCAAACTCTGAGCTACAGCCGGTTAGGAGGAAAAATAGACTGTGGAAAATGACTTTGTGTACAAGTATTGAAACATTTTTAAAAGAATATTATTTCAGCACTTCGGTTTTTCTCGAAGCGAACGGTGCCAATCGAGAGAGAGAGAGAGTAAAAGAGAGAGAGGAACTCATTTGGAGCTTTATTTCAGCGCTTATGTGTTTATGAGTAATTTAACACTGAGGATGAATATGGGAATATTGAGATTTCATAACCTGTGACTTCTTTTCTTTATTTTAACCCACAAATGAACTGACCAACCTTTGAGTGAATAAAATGAATGAGCTCTTTTCTTGTTGTTCAACAGATGAGGCTCTAACTAGGTTACAGTGGCACATAAATGACTTAATGGGCTGCACTTCCTGTGAGCTCCACCTGGCTTTTCTTTGTCCGCACACAAAGTGTCCAGTACGTCCAGCTCATTCAAACACTGTTAGTCATAATGAATATTGACAGTCGCGAGGTTTGCTATTGAAACATGTTATTAATAATATGGGACAGATGAATAAGCCTGTGTCTTATTCTCTGGTGGGAGTGTGGTCTTTTGTCTGCGGTGGTTTCTGTCTCGTTTGTGCAGCTTTGTTTGGAGCTGATCTGCTCTTCTCCCCGTTGTTCTCCACATTAACCACTTGGCACTTCTCCTATTGGCTCCGTGTTTGTCTTCATTCTCCTCTGATTGGATTATGACGGACCGACGCCACACCTGACACCCTGAGATCATCTTTGACCTGTCGCTGATTTGCCTCCTTTGATATTTCTTTATCATAAATACAGTAGCTGTAGAAACAGTTGAAGGCTTTGTGTTTGTTCACGGTAACATGGAGGTAGTTGTTCATTTTCGCTTTCACAGTTCAGAGCTACAACAGCATTAAAGACAGGAACTTCAGCAGTCAGTTGGTCACATTCATTCGTCCCCCAGAAGATGAAATGATTTCTGTCACAATATCCGTATCCATCACCAATGGACAGGGCCGTAGCTAGTTACTTTTCTTGTTTGGTTTTCTTGTTTCTAATGTCATATCACCAGGCAAACAGTGAAAACGTACCGTAGCATTAGAGTCAGGTGAGTGTCTTGTATTGAGTCAGTAAGGAAAGTGCGACAGGATTGAGCTCATATTAACCTATATGGGATGAACCAGTATTATTATCATGCAGTTTATTCATCATGTTAAATCAGGTTTGAGGCAATATCTAACAAATGCACCCAGGCTGAGCCCCGGCCCACGCGGCTCCTGCCACGTGTGTGTGTGTGTGTGTGAGAGAAAGAATCGTTTATATGAGTGTGTACTTTCTTAATAGGTGTGTGTGTGTGTGTGTGTGTGGGTGTGTGCGTGTCTATTCTACTCCATAAACACATACAAACAGTATCTCACAGACAAACTGGGGCAGCAGACTCTTTGTTCAGTGCGTATGTGTTAGTTTGTGTGTGTGAATAAAATATTTTCTTATTTTTGTGCAAACAGAAGCCTGGACACAGAGAAACAGTGAAAGAGAGAGGAAGAAGAAGAAGAAGAAGAAGAATAGAACGAGGCAACAGAGGACAGTCTGCGTATGTTCACATCCAAGGCCGTTTGTTGACTCAGATGCATTTGACCTTAATCTTCCCATATTATTGTTATTATTGTGATGATGGTGATGATTGTTGTTGTGGTTCTGGCTCTGTGGAGGTTGAAGAGCTGTGAACATGTGAGGCTCAGTGGGTCTAAGACATGTTCCTTTGTTCCTCAAGGCCGCTGCGGGAATTAGACGAGGATGTGTGTGCGACTACGTTTCATCATCATCAGAGATAAAACATCGGTGGCTCAAGATATTAATGAAATGTTCAAGATGATGCAAACGATGCTGTAATCTACATTTTTGGACCCACTGGGACACACACACACACACACACACACTGTCCTGCTGCTGTAATAAACAGAATAAAATTCAGTGTTTTTGACAACGAGCCATATTTTCTTGTATAAACAACCTTCACCACCATCAGCAGCCTGTCTGTCTGTCCAGTCGTGACCATGCCAGTGATATGATCAGTGAGTGTGTCAATAGATGTTTGATTATAGATGAGCTGAGTGAAACAACAAGGATTCACTAATGCTTAATTACTGTGTAGTTATTATAACATGTCACTAAAAGGATATAATCGGTCACAGGGGAACAACCATGACCAAACAATGAACTAGTGGTTAAGAATAATAATAATAATGATGGTGATCAGCTTCATCGACAGTGTGTTAGATACACAGCTGAACATCACATTGTTTTTATCTGCTCCACTGAACGACAGCGAGACGACTCAGAACAACACAAACTTCATTTTGTTTTTCTTTTACTTATTGTTTTGGGCTGAGGAGTGGGCTGCTTCTGCTCACACTGCAGGAATGTGCTGGATACAGTGTGTGTGTGTGTGTGTGTGTGTGATGATAATGAGCGAGATGCATCAGTGAACTGTGTCATCCGAGGGCATTAAGGAGGGAGATGGTTTAAAATCTGCACACACACACACACACACACACACACACACACACATGGTTAGTTACGGTGTGTAAATCTGTCTATCATGAGAAATGCTCAGGAAAGTGATCGTGTGCAGCAGTGTCATCTCTTTATGAACTCAACAACAAAAACATTACAACAAAACATTAAATTGACTTTATTTTGACTGAAGTGCTGAGAAATGAGAAATAAAAGTTGATCCAGCTGATGCACGTCATCTTAAAACATCTTGGCACAAGAAGACCTGGATTTTCCAAAACGTCCAACCACAGTAGAGTCAATAGGAAATAATAATAATAATTACACAGTCGTTAAATCACTGCACAGACTCTATAGAAACACACAACTAACAACACCAGGGAAATCCACAGGCCACAGAGGGTGAAGGTGGAGCTACGTTTCCTTTCTTTTGGAAATAATTTGAAGCCTTTGCTGGATGGATTATGGCAGGTCTTGGCTGGATGACAATGTTGAATTAAGTGAATTAAAGTGAATTGTATTAAACACAACAGTGAATGAAGAGACGAAGAGGGTGATGGCAGACGGACACTGATCAGAGAGTGCTGTTTTTAAAGAGCTCACTTCCTGTCTTTTAAAAAAACTGCTTCTTTTTCCTATTCTGTCTCGTTCTCACACATGCATAAAAACACACACGCACACACACACACACAAACACACACTCATGCAGGCCTGATTAATGGTACCTAATTAGCAATGGTAATGACCAGGTGTCTGAGAACCAGCCAGCTTCTTCCAGCGTGAGGGGCCGAGGGGGGAAGGAGAGAGAGAGAGAGAGAGAGAGAGTGCGTGTGTGTGTGTGTGTGTGTGTGTGTGTGTGTTAAATGTAGTGTGGTGTTCATGGGGCTCCCAGTTCCCAGAAAATCTATTCCCACTGTCACTCCCTCCTTCCCTGTCTCACTCTCCCTCTGTCCAGAAAGTACACACACACACACACACACATGGACACACATGCATGCACACACACACTCACACATGGACACACATGCATGCACACACACATGCTGAACTAAAGGCCAAGATCAATTAAGGTTTTGGGCAACTAGGATGGGAACTGTGTTGGATGGAGGGAACTGCTGTTGGTGACTGTGGTGTAAATGTGTGTGTGTGTGTGTGTGTGTGTGTGTGTGTGTTGGAGTAGTGTGGAACAACAACAACAACCACAGGGTAAAACTTGATGATTTTGACGTGTATGAATAAATCCAAGTGCAAACATGACAAATAAAGGTTGATTCAAA
Source organism: Caranx ignobilis (assembly GCA_021432705.1). Taxonomy (NCBI): domain Eukaryota; kingdom Metazoa; phylum Chordata; class Actinopteri; order Carangiformes; family Carangidae; genus Caranx; species Caranx ignobilis. The sequence continues at coordinate 5,600,188 of MU270014.1, forward strand.
ATGACACACTCAGCATTTACCATCTCATCAATTGTTTTTTTTTCATATATCGTCGTGTTAAACTGAAACAACAACGAGCCCAACAGCAACGAGGGACCAAGTGAGTTGAGACAACAGCAGAACGTCATGTGTGCTTGGTTGGTCAGAGAGAATCATCTCCACAGCGACTACAGTATTGTTTATGATGGGATGTTCGGAACATTTTCCGTCTCCTTGAGTTTTTGTGTTCTTGCCATCTTCACTTTATTATTTGGTTTGTTTACCTAATATTATTGTCATCAGGACTGGCAACACCTCCAACACCCCCTAACCCTGTAGCTCACTCCGTCACCTCCGCACACCTGAACAATCACTGCGTGAAGTGTGTGTGTGTGTGTGTGTGGTGTTGGTTGGAGTGTACGGTGATCACATTCCTCTGCAACAAAACCCTCAGTCTGTGCTCCGTGAGTCAGCAGCCAAACTGATTGGATCCTATCCTGAGATAAACATATATATATATATATACATATAACACTCTAGTTCACATGTGCATTAGCTGAAACATGTGCTACATGTGGTAAAGCAGCGGCTCGTGTGTCTGTCTCTGAGGCAGAGCAGCCACAGTCAGTATTTGGTTGATTTCTCCGAGTCGTGTTTCTGTTTCTTGGTCGTGAAACTCTCGCTCTCAATCTCACACTTTCTGTTCACTCAGGTTATCCAAACACACCAGCGACACACACACACACACATGCACGCACAAACTCTCCATCAGCACACACACACACACACACACATAGACCTCCTGCTGTGTAGGATTTGGTGATAACCAGTGTTCAGTAGGCAGGTGAGAGGGTCATATGGCAGCAGTGGGAAAAGCTGTTATCAACCTACCCTGTTCCCACACACTCTCTCTCTCTCACATATACACACACACACACACACACACACACACACACACACACAGGTTTATCACCCTCTCCCGTTCCCACACACTCACCTTACATCATTACCTGGCTGCAAGAGCCAATCAGCCAATCACACCCCGAGGCGGCGGTCAGGTGACCCGATCAGGAAACTCTATCAGGGGGATGATGTTACACACACCCCTCCTCTGATAACAGCTCTCTGTCTATCCCTCTCGCCCCTCTCTCTCTCTCTCTCTCTCTCTCCTTTTCCCTGCTCTGCAATTTACAGATTCAGTTTCACCTTTGCTTTCATGCAAAGCTGTTGGATCCCAAAGCCTGATGAATCTGTGTGTGTGTGTGTGTTTCATGTTTTAAACCTTACGATGCACTTGTTAATTTATCTCCACATAAGGTCAACACACTGTATGCGATCAACTCAACCAGCCGCGGGAATGAAAAGGTTCAAATGCAGTAAAATCAAACCTTCGAGGCACCAGGTGAGACGAGCCGGTGTGAAATAAACTCAAGGGTATAATGTTCGCATCCAGCAGCGTAATATAAAACTAAAAGTACTCACAGTGTTGTCGTTATCTTGCACACGCGGTGTACGACTCGACTTGATGTGAGAACATGTCAGCGTTTTCAGGAGAGTCAGAAAGCAGGCAGCGCTAGAGGGAGACAGAGGGCGATGGGCTGAGAGCAAGGAGACTTTAGTGTGTGAGTTATGAGGAGGAGGCTATGAGGAGGTGTTCACTTTATTAGGTACACCTGTGCAGTCAGTTACTATCCATCACTGCTGTTCTGCTGTGAACTATGACTATATATTGAACTGGCTGAGATTGTATCATTTATGAATCACCACTGTTGACTGTGACCATAACGACCATCATGCTGTAACATACAACATCACTGTGAGAACATCAATATATATAAATGGACACTATTGCATCATTACAATAGACTTGATGCTGCAACAGCAACAGCAACAGCAGCTGCTCTTTCTGGGGTTTATATTAAAGTTCAATACATGAAAGTTCGACTGTATTTCACTGACACAAACAACAACAACAACAACAATCTACCTGCAACATTAAACCACACGTCACCTGATGTGGAGCTTCTCACAGTGACCTGACAAGTGACGACCTTTGTTTTAAACCAAGTGTCCGTGGCCTCAGCACCAGCTCTGTTTAGATAAAACCTCAAGTTTGATTTAAAGTCTGTCGTCAAAGTCGAGGTCCGTAACCTAATATTGATCCACGTTCATGTTTCCTGCTGCTCGGAGTCTGGGCCGTGGAGGTGTGGGCTGCGGTGCTGAGAGATTTGTCAGGGAGGTGAAGGTTATGGTTCAGTGCTGTGATCTGCTGACAGTGAGTGACAAGACCCCTCTCCTGTCTCCTCAAGTGAAACAGGACCCCCCTGTACCTGAGCCTAGCCCTGACCCTGTGACCTCTGACCCCACCTGCCAGGTCATTCTCATGCCACCCTGACCTTCCAGTGAAACCAGAGAGCACCATGGGAGAGAGGAAGTGAGCCGGCATCAAACAATCACCAGCAAGGTACCATTAAATTTTTTTTCCCCTCAGTTGAAAACTTATTTTAGACAAATAGACGAAGTGGTTAAAACATAAACAATCTATATTCAATATATGTTGGCTTTTATCCTGAAGAATGGATAGATGGATGCCACATTCACTTTTATACTCATTTCCTAATTTGTGTTGGTGTGTGACAACACTGTGTGAAAAACATGGATTCCATATATAAATCAATAGCTTTATTGATCTGAGCAAATACTTCTAAAGTTCTCTTTTTAATGAACATGTAATTTGGAAGAAAAACCCCATAACACCTTTTGAGTGGGTCTTGCCTCACAAGAGGCCTCCTCTGTTTTAAACGAGGCCAAAGTCATACAGAGGCTGTGGTCTGTAAGAGACCGCACTGGAGCTCAGCCTTTAAAGGGATGGACCGGGTCGGGGACACAGCAAAGTGACGGACCGGAGTCCGGTTCCGGTACCGGTTCGGGGTCTGGTACTGGTTCGGATTCAGGGTCCCAGTTCTGGTTCGGGTTCTGGTACTGGTACCGGTTCTGGGTCCGGTACCGTTTCCGGTTCGGGGTCCAGTACCAGTCCCGGTTCCGGTTCCGGTACTGATTCGGGTTCGAGGTCCAGTTACGGTGTCGGCTCAGATTCAGGGTCCGGTACCGGTTGGGGTTCCGGTCCCGGTTCGGGTTCCGGTACCGGTACCGGTTCTGGTACCGGTTCCGATACCGGTCTCGGTTCGGGTTCCGGTACCGGTACCGGTTCTGGTCCCGGTTCTGGTACCGGTCCCGTTTCAGGTTCGGGGTCCGGTACCGCTTCTGGTCCCGGTACCGGTTCGGTGTGTGGTACCGGTGCCGGTACCGGACCCTGAATCCGAACCGGTACCGGACCCCGAACCGGTACCGGACCCGACCGGTACCGGAACCGGGACCGGTATCGGAACCGGTACCAGAACCGGTACCGGTACCGGAACCCGAACCGGGACCGGTACCAGGACCGGTATCGGAACCCAAATCAGGACCCTGAATCCGAACTGGTACCGGACCCCAAACCCGAACCGGTACCGGAACCGAAACCCGAACTGGGACCAGTACCGGGAACAGTACTGGGAACAAAACTGGAACTGGAACCGGACCCCGAACCAGGATCGGTACTGGAACCCAAACCAGGACCGGTACTGGAACCCGACTGAAAGTGAGGGGACATAAACTAACTTGATGATGTGACAATGGGACACTCACACACTTGCACACAACACACAACATGAAGAGCCTAAGTCATATACAGTCTATGGTCTGTAAGAGACGGGACTGGAACTCAGCCATTAACATGACGGACCAGGCCAATGACACAAGGGCCCAGTTCCCTTCCTCCTCTCAGTCCCTGAACCCTGACTGACCTGAACAATGTCGGCTGTAAGTGAGTGTGAGAGCCTGAAATGGTCCAGATGCTGTGATAGGAATGGGACAAGACCAGGACCAGGACATAAACTGAGCTGATGAGCGTAAGTCATATACAGTCTGTGGTCTGTAAGAGACTGGACTGGAACTCAGCCATTAACATGACGGACCAGGCCAATGTCAATTGTAAGTGATTGAATGTGAGAGCCTGAATAGGTCCAGGTCCTGGTCTTGTCCCATCCCTATCACAGCATCTGGGATGTGCACATGGGAAAACTCCACAGGAGCAGGGTTAAAAGGTCACTCCACTGAGGACCTTGCTGACGTGCGGTGGCCTTACTAACCACTGTCCCTGTGGAGGGAGGCCAGGTTTAGTCCAAGGAACAGGTGTACACACACACACACACACACATTTCAGTGAAAGTTCTGCCAGCGTCAAATGTGTGTGCTGATGAGGACAGTTGGGTGTTGATCCAGGACAAGTTGAGGACTGACAGATGCATCTGGTATTCATTTTCGTTTTGGCTTTTATGTCAGAACACTTGACTAAATTGACTAAACACGAACTCCCCGTTAGCCTCTGTTCCCCAGAAAGAAAAACACGGCAGGCGTTCAAGGTCAACACCCCCCCCCCATGTGTTTACGAAAGCAGCTGGATGGCACTGAATGTGTCTGTCACCTTGTTGCTCAGAGAGGCTGCGAGCCGAGATGGAAGATCTCCATCTTGGGATCAGTGGCGCCCCAAGGTTAGCTGTTAGAGCTGTCGAAGCTGTCCTTGTTAGTGTGTGTGTGTGTGTGTGTGTGAAAGAGAAGGCCTCAGGTGTTTATCAGAAGAACCTGCACAAACATGTTTCTTTTTTTGTAATCCAAGTATTTCATCTCTGTATATTTGTTCTTCTCACTCTTCTCTAAATGTCTCTACAGTGTAAATCTCCACGGTGTGACTGTAAACACACACACAGCGGTGTTCAGTAATGGTTTGTCTTGGGATTTGGTCCCATCAGGGTCACAGAAATGGGACAGGAACAGGAGCTGACTCTCACTGATATCACTGAGCTCTTATCAAAACTTTTTCTTTTTGCTTCCTGGCAGAGACGGAAGACGAGGAGGAGAATGGTCTTTTATTGTTTATACCTGTGACCTTCCACTGGTCGGCCCTGTTCTCCTTTCACTCCCCTGGGGGTGGGTGGATGGGTGGGTGGAGGATCTCCTCTCCTCTCCTCTCCTCTCCTCTCCTCTCTTATGCACCTGATGCAGGAAAACAGGAAATGTTCATGTGACAAATACCTACAACATCATTAAGTCAGATTATGTATTAGGTGGGTGACTGTCACACCAGAGACCAGGGTCAGGCTACGGTGGCCCTGAAGGCTCAACACACAACAGCTGAAGAAAACACATGCAAAGACGTGAATATGTTACAAATTCAGAAAACCAATTCCTGCCCCACTGACCTCAATGGAAAAATAACTCGATATTAACATGACTGCTTTCTCCCTCCCTCCCTGCCTCTCTCTCTCTCTCTCTCTCTGTCTTTCTCTCAGTCTTTTCCTCCTCCTCTCTCCAGTGGTACCTGGTTTCCGCCGGATCGATCCCACCTTTGTCTCCCTGTAACTAATATGACACATAAAAAGGACACTGACAATGGGAACGGTGCTAACTTCGGATCAGGCTTCACCTGATACCGAGGCTTTACCCATGAGCCTCGGGGTGTGTACGCGGGGAGTGGGTGGAGGGAGGGAGGAGGAAGGAAGGAGGAGGAGGAGGTGGAGGAGGCAATCACAGCTTATTTATCTTTTTCATGTGGCTTTCTCTTCTTCTGGAGGAGCTATCAGTCTCCCTCTTCAGGAGTTGTGTGATTGTTATTCTCCTCAGGAGGATCCTTTGTCCGTCAGGAGGAAGAGTTTAATACTCAGACCCCGGGGGTTAATAATAGGTTTAACCTCACTGATAAACTTGTGTGTGTGTGTGTGTGTTTGTCTCGGTGTGTGTAGTAAAGTGTTTGTGCATGTCTCTGTCTTCTTTAAGGTGATAGTCTGTTTAATAAGTTGTTTCACAGATAAAACCAATTGTCTTTGACTGCAGCGGCGCCGCGATAAGCTGCCAAACACTCTGTGGCTGCTTGACTCTAATTGTTCTGCTTGACTCATCTCGGTGCACATTAATATTATCATTAAGGTTGGATGGTGTTAAGTGGGCGCAGGATAAAACACATGGCGCTCTCTGAGTGGCTACAATAATCCTCATGTTCCAGATAACAGCTGACAGATAGGTGCTGCTGCAAACACCGGCCTCTGTCGTATCTACAGAGGAAGGGAAATATATAAAATCAGGCTCTAATGAGTCGTGCTGCTGCTCTAAACTCACCGTTAACACTGAAACCTATTTACACACACCTGGTCTGGTGTTTCCATCATTATACTGTAGGTTACTCCTTTGGGGGCCATAGAGCTCCACACATCAGCGAGCCTCATGGTTGCCCTCGACGACACAGTCCTACATTACTGTGAACGCACAAACTGATGCTGAGCTGTTAAAAAGGCTTTTTATGAAAGTGACTTTTTAATAGAGATGGTAGGTGGATATAAGATTATATTATATATTGCGCATATACACGAAGATATAGGTTCATAATATATATGAAATACCACAGTAACATCTTATATCAAATGTATATAAGAATTTGACCATGTATGTTAATATATTTGTAAGTTTATCTTGTTTTCTTCACATGCTGGGAAAGTGTCTCTTCATAATATCAATATATACTGACAGGTTTATGGATCAATACAGGACTAGGACTGGACTAGACATATATTCAATATATGAAATCATATAATACATGGATGGAGCAGAGATACCAGTAACCATCAGGACCAAATCTGATAAAAGAGAAACATTCATCACATAAACCTAGATATAGCTGAAGTGCTCATATCCACATCCTGATTGATTATTTATCAATAAAATGTTGTTGCTTCTCCGTCAGAAAACATTGAGTAACTGAACCTATACAAACTAAGACCAGGGGTATGATTTAATGCCCTGGAGTAAATCACATTACATCTCAAACTTAAAGGTCGACTCTTTGAGGTTGAAGGATCAACGCCTCAGTCATGGTCCCACAAATATTTCAGGCATTCATCCACACAAGCCGATACCAGTGTGATCTGCAGTCACAGCACTTTACACACACAGACACACACAGACATGTCTGACGACGGGTAACCAAATAAAGTTTCTACTGTAGGTGTTTGTCATGACTTTAACTTTAAGGAAAACATTAATGAGGTGCCAAGAAATAAGTCATGGTATTTTAAGTGCGTGTGTGTGTTAAGTTGACACTGAGGTGGAGCGCTGAATCCTGTCCAATGGTGATAAGACTTTTGATGACAGGGCTGCATTAACCTACCTGACACACACACACACACATGCATGCATGCAGCTTGGTTTGGGAGGGACCGGGTGGGTGTGTGAGAACACACTTTAAGAAGCCTTGGCGCTCTGTGTGTGACACTAAACCCCATTCATGGCAACAAACACACTGACAGAGTGTGTAGAGTGAGGTGGAGGCGCAGAGAGGAGGTTTATTACACACCAACATGACACGCAGGGGGCGGAGGGAGGGGAGGAGACCGTGAATGCAGCATGACACACACACTTGGCTGCGTGTCATTGTCTTAGCAACGAAGAGGAAGAGGAAGAAGAGGGAACGAGCTCATACCGGCTGTGATGCGGCTGTGTTCGAATGTTCAAGATGTTAATATTATTATTCATTATCATTACAGTCTGTGTTGCCTGTAACTGAGCTGCTCAGAGTTTTTCAGATTAATAGGGACATTCAGATGTGTTGCCATGGTGAATGAAATGAAAGACGTCAAAGAACTTGTTGTTTACTTCAGAGACAGTTCAACATCATCTCCATCAGATGTGCAGTTTCTACAAATCTATGAATGTGTTTCCTGCAGTAGAGTCAGACTGGAGCCCAGGTAGACTGCTGCGTGTTTCAACAACCTTAAAAAGAAGACAGAGACGATCATGTGGCCTTGAGCAGTAGTTTGAGCCGAGCAGAGAAGTGGATGAAGAAAGGACTGAGAGAGAGGGAAAGGTGGAGGAGGAGAAGGAGGAGGAGGAGGAGGAGGAAGAGACAGAGCTTGATTCCTGAGTTTAACCATCACTCTCCATATGGTGCGATAATGATGAGTCTTCACCCCATAAACTGCATGGGCACAATAACACGCCTCAGGGCTGTGTGTTTATGTGTGTGTGTGTGGGTGTGTGTGGGTGTGGGCGACCTGTTGCCTGTCTCATTTACCTCCTCACAGCTTGTGACTGTGACATAGCTGAGGGCAAAAACACAAGTGTAGCACTTGTACGTCAGTGCTTCTGTGTTTTCAATTAGCCAATAAGCTGCTCTTACCTTTTAAACACACTGACTTTACATATATTATATCTATAAAACGTTAAACTACAGGTTTTGTGGGCAGAAAAAGGGAAAATGTGGTTATTTCTCATTAGTAAATATCACCATGTTGTTGCCGTAGTGTAACTGTATGTCCTGTCACACTGAGTGTTAATCGTTATGCATGACTGTGTTTATCTATATGATCTGAGACAGGCCGGCGGCCGCCAGGCAGGCAGCTGGAAGAGGACGACAGTTGTCAGGCCAGAAGCAGAAAACTGGCTTTTGCATAATTCAGGTGTAACGGTCGGCGCTGTCGACAGGAGCATCAACATGAAGGTATCACATCATTAGTCAGTCATACCCGTTTGTAATATTATCACTTTGTTAGTCTTTGATCATGTGTTACGCAGCCTTCTGCCGAGAACGTGCGTGTGTTTAAGTGATGTGTGTTTATATGATAGATTTCATCTTGGTGTCATGTGACACTGAGGAAGCATCAGCAGCAGCAGCAGCAGCGGCAGCACAGCACACGCCCTGAACCTGAACACAGCTCAGCTCAGCTCATGTAACTTTAAAACATCTGTAAAACACTAATTTGTATGTATTTTTAATTCATTTGAGCTCTCTTGGACGAAAGTGGATGAAAAACATAGAGATAAATGTAAAATATTGATAATGATCCAGAGGAGCTCAAATATAAACCAACACCAACTCGGCCTTTAACGCTGATCCACTGTGACAATATATATTATATAAGGAGAAAGTAGTCGGCTGCTCCATGTGTGTTACTTACAGGAACTACTCAAACAGATGCATCAGGCTGTTGCATCACTTTATTATATGTTTTAATGATGCGTCTGTTCCCTCAAGGGAAACTGATTCTGGTGTTTGACCTGAAGCTGTAAGGACCAACAGGCCGATCTGAGAAACATCTGTGAGATAGGGACATGAAAACATCTGTATGACGCCAAAGTCAGAGAAAAGTTCACAGAGCGACACAAAACTCAAAGAAACAATATAAAAGATAAACAGCTTCATTATCGTATATACGAATGTTAAGTGAAGGAAAGTCTGTTGATTTAATAAAGGTTTTATGTTTAGGATTGATAACTCGGTTGTAGCTTGTGAGTGTAGTGAGAAGTAAAGTGAAGAGAAGAGGAGGAGGAGGGAGGGACACGGCAATGGAGGAAGGAGAGAGAGAGAGAGAGAGATGGAGAGGTGGAAAGTAGAGAAGGGCAAAAGAAAGTAGAGAGGGAGACCATCCTTCATGCACCAGACAGAAGTCTGTGACCACCAGAGACTTCCCCTGAGACCTGCTGCTGCTGCACACACACACACACACACATAGGAGGGTAGCATGGGCTATAGGCTGAGGGCTGCCTGTCTACCTGCCTGGCACATGGACACCTGAAACTGCTTCAAAGCCGAGCCGACCCCCCCCACCCCCCCGGCCCCCCTTAAACACACGCACACACACCGGCCCTTAGGCCAGTATTGCAGTGCTGTTCCCTGTGTGACAAAGTGAGACTGTCACTCTGTGTCGCAGGAACTGGGAAAAAAAAACAAAACAAAGTTGGTTCATATAAGAAACTAAACTTCAGATCAGACAGATCTGAGTAAACACACAAACCCATAAAACATGTTCTAAACTCTGACTTATCCATTTGCATGTCGCCATGCACGTGCATCTCATTCTGCCATTTAATGTCAGTGAAGAAGATTAACGTGTCTGCTTCCTGTGCGTCCAGGCTGCGTTCATCCCTGGGAAACTCGTCAATCATGTCGTTTTTGTGGCACGTGTTGTCAAGTTGAAGTTGAGATCTCAGAGTCCTGACAGGATGTGACACACACTCATAACTCAGACAACCAGATAATCAGCGCACGAGAAAAACCAGTCTGAAGGAAGATGACTAACAATCGAGCAACAAAACAGAGCTCAATAAAAACAAATGTTGTTGCAGCCTGGAGCAAATGGAGGCATTCAATCATTCATTCATTCATCCGAGTTGTTACCTTTTATCCACTTCCTCACAAAATGATCACATTTCTGCTTTGTCTGCAATAAATCAAAGAAATAATCTTGGATATTGAGCAACCACTGGGTTAAAATAAAAAGGGTGCAGCACGGAGGCTGTAACTGACATGTGAAGGTGCGGAGGTGCAGCAGAGCAGCAACGTAGCCGCACAAAGTTTGCACGGACAGCAGCCACCACAACAGTAACAACATCAAAACACACAGAGGAAGTCTCAGATTAACATTTTAATTTATTGCTCTGCGTCTTTGTCAGATGATCTGTCAATTACAGGAAACATTTTCTCTCCCTCTGAGTCGCTCTTCTTCCTCTCGCTTTGTTCCCCCGCTCCGTCTTTGATGTTCACTTGACAAGCAGGATTAGGCCAAAATGAACTCCTCTTCTTCTTCCTCTTCTTCTTCTTCTTCTTCTTCCCACCACTCGTCTTACAGCGGAAACTTCATCTGTATTTTTAGCGTCTGGACGGGTTTGTGTGGTTCCTTTTATTAGAACAGGACGAGAGAGAGACAGACACAGAGGAAGTGGTGACAGTGGTCCTGTAAGAATAGTTAATCGTAATTGTGTTAATCCAGCTGGAGCTATATAGCTATAGTTACGATTAAGGCCGGATTAAAAGACATGCTGATGCTAATTGATCCCTGGTATCCATAGCAACGTAGTCCTATAGGGGTAAAGAGAGGGGAATACAGGCAGCTGCTCGGGCATGGCTGTAAGTTGCTGGACACCCAAGAGGAGAAGGTCGGTGTGAACACCAGAGGTGGAGGAGGACGAGGTGGAGGTCAGATTCCTCCACAACAAACCACTCCAAACATTTCTTCTTTATCATCGTGTCCTTCAAAATACATCGTCTCTAATCACCATGTTTTCTGATCGGAGCTGCTTTCAGCAGCATCATCTGTCAGCGCCTCCCAGTGTTACTACAAATAACTCATGACTTGACTGGCACCACAATGGCTGAGACTTATTTTGGGAGTGATGGTGGTTATGGTTTAAATAAACTGGTACAAATCAGAAAACAAGCTACTGTCCCACCCTGTCTGCACTCTGGGTATATTGAGGTCAACTATGTAATTTTGAGGAATTTGCTTCCAAGTGTGTGTGTTGTTTGCACGGCAGCACAAAGTTTTAAAGTTGAGACCTGAGCTGAAAACAGCCTGAAACCAAAAGTGAACATAAAATGTAGGACAATGAGTTCTGGGTCAAAGTCTCTGTAAACAGTGAGTTAAGCATGAAGTAGTTAACTCCATCCAGCAATCTCTCTCTCTCTCTCTCTCTCTCTCTCACCTGCTCTACCTGCTGTGATCTATGTCTCTCTGCCTGAGGGGAAACACAATCATCAGTCAGTAGATCCACCCATCCGTCCCTCCGTCGTGCCCAGGGGCCCCCTGGGCCACTCCTAACCCCAGAACACTGCACCCTCCCTGGGATGAAACCTGGCCGCGCGCCCCCCTCTCCCCTCCCAGGAGCCTCCACGGAGCCGCTGGCTTTGACTCGTCTTACAGGGCGTCGATTCAGCCTGAAATCAAACCCTGGTGAGAGAACACAGGGCCAGGACAGGCAGATAGATAGATGGATCGACAGACAGTGAGGTGGATACGTGGGGAGCAGGTGAACGGATGCATCCAGGCCAGGTTGAGGGAAACACAGAAGACGTCCACAGGGACAAGTGCAGATGAATAGAGGCTGGAAGTGTGTCATTTTCCTGTGGGAGGTGGGGAAGGCAATTTTGCAGAACCTGATCGAGCCTGATGCAGCTACTGTATCTGGGCTTTGACCAAAACACCAAAAATCTGTTATGAAACAGTGCTGTGGGAAGGAGAGCGAGGAACAGGACACTCCTCTACTTACCAGCTGTTGTTTCAGCGAGACACACACACACACACAAACACACACACAGCAGTTCCATGGAAAAGCTAAGCCTAGTGTAATCCCACTTCTCCAGAACAGCACATATGGGAGACAGAGGAGTCATCAAACACACACACAACTTAAGCGTGAACCACTGCAGAGTTTAAAACGTCTAATCACCTCTTACAATCAACACGCTGGATGTGATGTGATGTGCGTGAGAGAGGGAATGCGGTCAGTGTTGTGTACTCCGACTGTAATATCATCTTGTGGCCTAGATTGCAGCAGAAAACACACACACACACACACACAGTCCCAGGCTCCCAGTCCCTCCTGCATTTTGACAGGTGGAGAAAAAGAAAAGTTTGCAAAATGAAAACATACACAGAAAGTTCAGGTTTGTGAACTGAAAGTTTCTGTTATGATTTGGCCTTCACACTGAATATACAGTGCACTGTACATATTGTATATAATTTACATAAGCAAGACAATACAGTGCACTTTGTCTTTTGTTATCATATAAACACAAGGAGCACCGAAGGCACGTAATACAATTATAGCATCCATGTGTCTTCATGACAATGGCACACACACACACACACACAGCAGATCGCTGTGAGTGTTATTCAAACACAATATGAACAAAAAGCTTCCTGCCACGTGTGTCAACAGTAAGAGAAAGACAAAGTGAAAGTACAAAAAACCTGCAGTTCCTCCAACGGCCACTAGAGTCCTGCAACAAAAGTGAGTCAGTTCCAACAGACTGTCATGTTAAAATGTTAGAGCAGAAATATGCAGGTTTACACGAGGTGAATTCGTTTATAACTCACTTTTTGAAAAATAACTGGGGGCGTGGTCATTTTGAGTGACAGCTGGACATGCCCCTCCCAGTTTTGGATTAGCCAGGAAGTAGGCGGAGTCCTGCTCTACCAAGTGCTGTCTGTGTTTTTTTTTAATGTTTTCAGACTCTTAATCATTTCAAACTAAAACTAGACGTTGCTGAGGAAGTTGATAAAGTTGCTGCATCTTTCATGTGGACCTTCATATTTTCACCACTGTATCCTTCTCTTCTCTTCTCTTCTCTTCTCTTCTCTTCTCTTCTCTTCATTTCAAGCATTTTTTCCAGAAGTTAGCATGGAGGGAAATAAACTTTGAAGCTCTGTGACCTGCAGGCAACAGAGGCAAATGACAGAGAGTCGGGGGGAGACACAGCAGCAAGAAATGCAGCCAGGTGAAGAGGGTGAGTGAGGAAGGGTTGCTGGTGATTTTTTTTTTTTTTTTTACCGTCCAACTATCAAGTGAATTTTACGCAAACTTTTGAAAAGTCCTAGAAAGTAAAATGTGGATTAGGCATGCTTCCATCAGCCGAGGTTGAAGTTGATGAGAGCATGTCAGCGAGACAGAAGATGGAAGACGAGAAGCCAGATGAAGAGATGACAAACAACCTGTCTGTCTGTCTGCCTGCCTGCCTGCCTGTCTGTCTGTCTACGTAGCTTTAGCTGAAATCTTCCAGCTCTTTCTGCCGTATTGGGTTTCCTGACATTAGCGGCCCCCGTGGCGGCTCCGAGGCTGCTGCTCTTTGAAGCTCCGGCGCTGCTGCTGCTGCTGCTCCGGCTCATTTGGTAACAGGTTGGGAATGGGCCGCTGGCGAAAAATGAGACCTCAGTCTCCGTGGAAACAGGTCCCCCCACCCACCTTCACAACGTGGTTTGGAGGGAACGCAGAGCGGTGACATTTAGCCGGCTTCTCACTGCAGAGCCAGCGACACACGGAGGGTCAACAGGTAAACACAGTGAAGCAGAATAAACAGAGACAGGAACTCTCCTGAGTATGTGTGTCGGGGCTCTAATAATGCCAGCCTGCCAGGAAGTGTATGTGCCGACTTTTGTGTGTGTGTGTGTGTGTGTATTTGAGCATTTGGTTGTAAATGCCACAGCAAAAAAAGTGTGTTTCGCTCCTGGGTTAGACTTCAAAACTGACACAGTGATACAAATTTAGTGTAAAAACAGCTACCGGCTCGAAGCTGGAAGGTCATCAAAGTATTCTGTTACCCTCCTCACAAGGAGACCAGTTCACATTCAGGCCCCCGGGCCCAGTTTGGGTCCCGACCCAGAGTTTAAGAAACCTGGTTTTGGACAATTGGTTTCAGTGTAATGAGTTTTGTCCTCCAGGTGATACCCAGGCATTACTGAGTCACGGCAGCGACGTAACAGGGGCTAAATGTTACAGAGAGTTTAACATGAGCAGCCTGCGGCCAGCATCGCTTTACTGCAGCTGTGACCAAAACATCATTCATGTGAATAACAGCTACACAATAAAAAAGGACCACATCATCAATACATAGTGCGGAGGTACCTGATTTGGTCGATTTTAAATTGATAGGCTCCTGATTTAGAAATCCAGGGAGAGAGTCGAGGAACTGGGGCTCACTGCTCTGGGAATATGATATGATATGATGTTATATGCACCATCGCCATTCAGCTTTCATCAGGTCAGTCCCATGTTATTGAAGAATCACAGATTTACCAACATATCTTGACTTTCATAGGTGGAGTTAGAAAAGACACAATAATAATGATCTGTGTGACCGTCAGCTCAGAAAATAATGCAAACACTTGCATGTCTCTTCAACAGGAGCTTGCTGGTTATAAACTTGACATAATCCAGGGAAAAGCTCAATTTACTTTAGGCTAAGATGAGTCTTACTCATACCAGCTGACGCCTGCAGCAGAACCAGTACAGAGGTGTTTCTGACACCTCACGGTCCAGTTTGACATGGTTTGGTCGTCGTGTGGTCTCGACATGATTCAGGCGATGTTTACACATGGCCGGCTATTTTCATAAACGGACATTTCATTTCTCCGTTCACAATAATAACATCGTGCACACCTGTCCGTTTACAGAAAAGTTACCAGATTACAAAACCAGCTGTATTTGCAAATGCAAGCAGACAAAGAGGGTTTGCACCAGCTGCTGCTCTGAATGCCTCCATGGTCACCATGAAAATGTAAATATATGTCACACTTTTGACGCAGGTGCAACTTCCGGTGCACAATGTGATGTCGGCTGCCTAAAACTCAGTTTTTCTCAGTTTACATGCAAACAAAGTTTTCCAAAATCTCCACTCACTCTGGCCGGAGTTTTTAGGAAGAATCATTTTCGTTTGTGTGTAAACGAAGGGAAATGTCTCTGTTTTTCAAAATAACTGCGTACGTGTAAACAGGGCATCAGCGCTGCAGCCTGAAGCAGCTGGAGGTGAAGGGAGAGTTTGCTGCTGCTGCTGCTGCTGCTGCAGGAGTTCAGGTGAGACGAAGTTCCTCTGCAGTTTAAGCAGTTAATTATAGACATAACTAATTATTAACAGGCTGTGTCATTCACATGGGTAAAATTGTACATGATGGGCACATAATCAGAAACTTTTTTTTATTGCAAACAGCTTTTCAGAGCAGTAATCAAGCCGAGAGCAACTTGATGCATTTAAAGTAGTTTACATTTCAGTCTATAGGCTCTGACTGTCTCCCTCCCTCCCTCCCTCCCTCTTAATGTGTCTCCATCCTACTCTCTCCTTCTTCTTCGTCTTCTCTGTTTCACTTGTTTATCCTCATGTCTCCCCCCTTCTCTGATTAAGAACACAACCTGTTGTTGTCGCCACTCTTTCTTGATTACCTACTGCTACTTTTTTTTATCCCTTCATCTTCCTCCTCCTCATCTCCATCTCTTTTTGGCCTAGCTGCTCGCTCAACCACACGGTGCACGTTGTGTCTGTGTGTGTGTGTGTGGTGTTGTGTGTGCCAGTGCATGGCGGGCCTAACGAGTTTGATAGCTGTCACCTGATCTCGGTGATGAGGGTTGCTGTAGTAGCGAGAGGAGCGGGAGCGAGAGGAGAGTTAGGTTTCTCCGCTGTAATTAGTTTTCCCAGCCTCTAATTATACCATACGGAATTACAAGCCTGATTGACTGTCATTTAAGCATTTTAATTCATGGAATTACCCTTTTTCTCTTTTTTAAGGAAAAAAAAAAAAGAGGGAGAGCTGTTGTTTTGACAGGCGGGCGTGTTGGGATGGAATTGGCAGAGTGCGGACCATACCCATACATACTGGCAGTTTTGACAGAGGTAAACACACTTTGTCAGAGTGAAACAAAGAAAACACACTGTATTATAGTGAGTTAAAATAAATATCCTCAGCTGGCAAACACACACAGAGTAGATTCATGACAGTTCAGGGCCTCGTGTATGATTGATTTTCTTTAAGGGAAACTTTAAAAAGAGACATACTGAGTAAAAACATAACCAACTTTATAGATCCTCCTCCTCCTCTCTCTCCTCTCCTCTGCTCTCCTCTCCTCTCCTCTCCTCTCTCTCCTCTCCTCTCCTCTCCTCTCCTCTCCTCTCCTCTCCTCTCCTCTCCTCTCCTCTCCTCTCCTCTCCTCTCCTCTCCTCTCCTCTTAACCCTGGAAGCTGTGTTGTTTTAACCCTCATCTTTAATTCATCCCGAGCGAGCAGCCTGCACTCAGAGCAGATTAGAGAAGCCGAGAGGCGACACAGAGAGTCATTTGGTTTCTCTTCTGTTCGTAATCTTGTTTTTCCTCTTTCCTCATTCAACACAAGAGGTTTCAATAAGCCTCCGGACACTTTATACTGACTACACCTCTCTTCTTCTTCTTCTTCTTCTTCTCTATGGTGTGAGCATTTACTGCTCACATGTCGTGGCTAACAGATGTCGTCTTTATAATTTATGTTTTTTTATATAAGATCCCAAGGTCTCATACTGTATGAATAGATCTCAGCACTTTATATGTCGGTGTGAATCTGCCTGATGTTCAGCTGATGATGGATGATGGTTGGGTCATTGAATCGCCAACTTTTCAACCACTAAAGAGCTTCAGTAGATCACTCATGGTCTGACTGCGAGACATACTTCACACTGAGGAATACTTCAGGTAACAGTAACAGCAAATGAGACCAAAACAAATTAGATCACAGGTGAGGTGATTAATGAAGTGATGGTGTCTCATGTTGTATGAAGTGAGATTTCATGTCCTTGTTTGATCATATAAAGCAAACCTATCATTGTCAGGACTTCCTGTCACTTTGTGATGTCACAACATCACAAATCCCAAGCCCCACCCACCAATCATCCAACATTTGCAGGATTTGGTTTCTTCGAAAGTTTTACCTGAACTCTGCTCTGTTTATTGTATATAAAACTGTCAGCCAATTAGAAGAGCGCCTCAGAGCCTCCTCTCTTCTGATTGGCTGACACCGACCTGTTGTTACCAGATCTCCAGAGTGAAGCTGTGAGAGGAGAAGTGAAACTGCATCGATTCTTAAAAGTATAAAATTAGACTCAGAATAAATCATACAATAGTTTTGGATGTATTGATAACTTTCTCTTGACAAATCTGTTCACACTCATGACGATGTCTTGGGTTACAAAGGTCAAAGGTCTCCATGAGCCCTGACATGTGATTGTAACGTCCTACATCACTGCTGCAGCTCTGTGGAGCTCGATGCAGGTGGAATATTGGCTTAATGGACTTAGCTCTAATTCTGTACATCTGATATCCAACCAAAACACACACACACACACACACACACACACACATACACACTGTAATCTGTAAATCGACCCTCTTCCTCATATCAGGTGTGATTCCCGTCAACACACTGAAGTGATAAATGAGTCAGCACGCTGAACGCCCAGAAACAATAAAAACTGCTCCGTCTCATCAACGATCAGTGAAAACTACAAAACTACAAAACTACACACTGTAAATGTTCAAATTAGTTTCAGTTCCTCAACTTTACAGTTTCAGGAGTTTGTCAGCACTTTGTCTCAGTTTAGTTTCATCACTTCATCACTTCCATTAAAAATCACTCTTTGTATTGATCGATATGACGTCACTTTTTCTCTGTTGTTTCTGATTTGTCGTCATCATCAGCTTGTTTTCAGTGTGTGTTACATGTGTGTGTGTTTGTCTTTGTGTTGCTGCTCATGCTGCTGTAGTGACCTGAGAACTCACTGATCTCATTAATAATCCGTCCGACTGAGCCCCCCCCCCCCCCCCACCACCACCACCACCACCTCTCTCTCTTCTTCTTCTTGTCCTTTGTTTCTGACTTTCCATCTTCTGTTTTTCCTTTTGTTCCAGCTTCTTCTGGTCTATTTCTTTTCTTCTCTCTCCATCCGTCTTCACCATCATCCCGCCTTCCTGCCTCTGCCTCTCTGAACAGCTCCCTCTCTCTCTCTCTCTCCTATCTCTTTCTCAGTCTGTCTCTTGCTCGCTCTCCCTGCAGACTTCTGCCTCTGATAGAGCGGCAGCCCCTCAAACGATTAACTCTGCAATCCCTTAATAACAATCTCATTCCCTCTATCCCTCCCTCCCTCTGTCTCTCTCTCTGAAGCCCTCCCAGTTCATTTGACCACTTTATTTCAACCTCCCATTCATGGGGCTCAGATCACACAAGGGGCTGTAATGACAGCACATTTATTAATTAATTGCATGTGTAATTGCTAAAATTAAGTTTTGGAAACTTGGTAATGATGTGAGGAATTACAGGGATGGAAGGAGGGGACGAGCTTTGAAGACAAGCCCCCTCAAGTTCGTTTGGGGATGGAGGATGGGGGAGGCAGTGGATGGATGGATAGAAAGGGAGAGATATAAAAAAAAAAGACAGGAGGAGAGAGAGGGAGGAAGGGAGGGAGGGGTGGGAGAGAGGAGTAATCCAGGAGGAGAGCGGCACTGTAGGGCTGATCAGAGTCGAGAGTTTTGTCTCTGGGCTAATCTTCTCTTCTGAAGTGGTGTCATGGCCGTCACTCCGCTCTTTCCGTCAAGTCCATTGGTCTGTCCATCGCTGCGGCTGCAAATTCCCCCATTGATTCAGACTGGGCCACTTTAATTAACTTCCTCCCTGAGATAATGGCTAGCTCAGAGGAATCTGCTCGCCGCGAAAAAACTCAGAGAAAAAACTTTTCCCTGTGTCTCCAGAACGGCTAAGGCGGCCCCCTTCAGTGGCAGCGGGGCGTAATTTATTTCTTTTTATTGTCGAGACTTTGTCCGAAAAATGAGATTTGAACATGAGCAGTGAATTGTTTATTGTCTGGGGTATTCGGGAGCAGATGTGGGTTCTGGGTCTCTCTGTGCTGAGACGATAGGAACAGACTCCATTATGTGATGAGTGTGTTATTTCACTGAATGGACGCTCAGATGGGAGAAAACGTCCTTGGAGGGATAAATGGTTTATCAGACATGTGAACTGTTGAGAAGGAGAGAGCGAGTGAGAGACAGAGAGAAGTGGAGGGAAAAAAGGAGTGAAAGTGGAAGGAAAGAGGAGTCTGTAGAAATACAGCTTCGACCCAAACACACATTCACAGCTGTGAAATAAGTAAATGTATAGAAAACACACAACACATGCCTCAGACCTTCACCTTGTCATCTAATGTCACAGTCTTGCAGATAACGATGCTAAACACATTATAACCCAAACCACCCACTTGTTGCGTGAGATAAAGTTCACACTGTGTGTTCATACTAACAACTTTGGCAATTTGTGCAAATGTCAAAATGGATGTTTCCCTGCAGGACTGTGACGCACCACAGCTGACAGAGTGAGAGTCGAGTCAGTGCACTGGAAAAATGTCTCGATCTCATCACTGATGTTGTGACTTTTCATGGACTGTATTCATGTGTTTAATCAAAAGGTGACAACAAAGTGATGTTTTAACAGACCAGACCTTTTTCCTGTTCATCAGTGACTTGACACAAAGAGGACAGAGAAAGAAGAGGCGCTTCGATCTTCTCGACCTGAGGACTTATTAACGGACATGACAAAGACTTGGTTTCCCTCATTCAGACTTGACTAGTTGTCTTTGCTGCGTTCACAGTGTTCAGTTGTAGCTTTAATTTGGGCGCACTGTTTCCACAGTAAAGCGAACACAGGTAGCATTAGGGACGAGCTGGTGGGAGCATTTAGCGTCTAAAGAAGCAGGTGGAAACAAAAGGCACGGCACGACTGCATGGTGCTCGCCTGGTGAAACAAGAAGGTGAAGTCTTACTCTTACTTATACCTTCATTTTCCTTTGTTAGTGAATATAATCTGCCAATAAAATCTGCCCTTGTCTGACCAAGTTGTTCCACATTTGTTGCCTACATTGTCCATCAGGCCGCTAAATGACCTCTGACCCTGACAGGTCTCAGTGTGGTTGTTTTACTAGTGACAGCAGGTCTGAAAGGTCTGCAGGTCCAGAACGAGTGATCATCTCCTCATCTACCTCTCTGCTTCCAGTGAGGCACAAAGAGGGGGCAGCTAATCCATGCTGGTGTGGAGGGAGTGGGGGGGGGGGTGGAGGTGGAGGTGAACCCAGCCAGCCAGCCAGCCAGCCAGCCAGCCACTCCGCTGTGAGGGCTTGTGATAGCGAAGACACTTGATCACATTTATCTGCAGTTTACACCTTCCTGTCTTGATCTCTGAGCTATACAGGGGATCGCCTTTCCTACTCAAAGAAAAGAAAGCGAGCAAGTGAGCGAGGGTTTTGGGGTGGAGGGGTGGATGGATGGAGGGAGGGGGCGAGAAAAGAGGCCAGGCCCCTCTGTGTGAATGCTGGTTGGGATTGTAAAGCGAGCTGAGCGATGACAGCTAAATGCGCTAATTTTCTACTGGGACTCGCTCTTTGTCTCACAGGGAGGGCTCAGGGCTCAGAGCTGTGACATCGACCAACATCAAGGAGCGTTTCTTATCGCCGCGGTGATGCAGGAGGTCGGTGACTAAACTGTGTTTGACAAACATTCACTGTCGAGGTTTTCGAAGCATCCAGAGAAAACACATGTCCATCACTTCATTAAATCTTCTGCATGAAATGAGACCAGAACCAACAAAAACACAGTGGAGCAGGATGGAAACATCGAGGAGGAGGAAGTGGAAATGTATTGAAGGAAATGTGTAGCAGCCACCATCCGATGTAAAACTGACCTCAACCAGCCAACCACTGCGTCCACAAGGATGAGAGCAGTAGCACTGAGTTTTCCATGATGACTGTGAACTTATCATGACATGAAGAAAAAGCAGTGACAGCATCTAT
The DNA here is from genome assembly GCA_021432705.1 of Caranx ignobilis. Classification (NCBI taxonomy): domain Eukaryota; kingdom Metazoa; phylum Chordata; class Actinopteri; order Carangiformes; family Carangidae; genus Caranx; species Caranx ignobilis. Next base: position 5,621,379 of record MU270014.1, read on the forward strand.
GGAGACACATTTTCTTGCATCCACAGTGTGTTTCTCCTTCAGTTTCTTTTATGTTTACCCTGCAGCAGCTCAGCTCCTGACATTTATTATGACTGAATACTCTGATATAAACCACAGTGACAAATTGATGTTATTATAAAAAGTCAGAGTAAAGGGGGGAGATATGGTCTTTATATCAAAACAACACATTCCACACAGCAAAGAGAGAAAACACGAAGTGACATATGTTACTGTGGGTGTTTTGATCTGATGGTTAAGGTCAGGGAAAGATCATCTTTAAGGTTACACGGCCTTCATCTTGACTGTTGGAGAGACGTGTTCTGACTTTTGTTTTTCCTTGTTGGATGCAGGTGATTGACGTGTGGCTGCGTCACTGCAGACAGAAGCTGCTGCTGATCTTCTTGTGTCCATATGTGGTGGCAGAAGGAAGAGACATGTGAAGGAGGACTACTGCGATTATATAGGCGGTTGTGATTTCACTGTTTGTGCTCATTTTTCATTCTCTCTTATAAATATACAATTGATGATGTGATTTTTGTTGCATCCCTTTAGGTCTTGAGAATACGACCTGTTGGCCACGGCGTCTCTGTGGCAACACAACATTGATGGTGCCGACAATGTTGTGACATATTTTACAAAAATGCAGCTTCATGAGATTTCACTTCATGGCCATATGGTGATTTTTGATTACATTGCAAGTAAATGTGCAGCAGCGTTCTGGCACTGTAGACACACACACACAGATGCACACACACTCTAGCATGAAAGCCTGACAATGTAAAGGAGCAATAAGCAGTGATAATCCCCCAGGATCCTTCATGGGAACAGTCTCCTGTTGTTTAGTTGTAATTATCCTTTAATATGGACTCTGATGTCGTCTCTGCTTTCTGGTGCTCTGTCACACACACACACACACACACACACACACACACACATGCATACAGTACAATACATACACACCTTGTCTCTGTTGTGCACATACACACACACACACAGAGCGTTGCTCTGTGCATCATTACACTCACTGTATTGCCTTACACAGGTAGAAACCTGAAGACTGCGTTAAGCTGTTTAAGACTCTTTTAGCTTCATTAAGACAGACAGAGCTCAGTCAGACAAAGTAGCTTTCACTGAGGCCCACAGTCTGTGGCATTCAGTCATGGATAATTTAACACAGACCGAATGTCAAGTGATTTTCAACTTTTACTTTGATTCTGCTCCCCTTCTTCTTCTTCTTCTTCTTCTTCTTCTTCTTCTTCTTCTTCTTCTTCTTCTTCCCCTCCTCTATTCTATTCTATTCTATTCTATTCTATTCTATTCTAGACTCATAATACAAATGTGCTGACTGAGAAATGTTCTCTTGTCTGGTAGCCAATGTCAATCATCTTCCCTGTTTGTGGAAATCACACCTGAGCCAAAAAGCGCTCAGCAAGTGGTTTCACATGTCTCTGTTAACGCCTGAGGACGGGACTGATTCAACTTCAGAGACGCTCAGAGTAGCATCAGAAATTAAAAAGTGGGTGAGTGGGTGGAGGTGGTGGTGGTGGGGTGGGGTGGGGGGTGAATGATCTGACAGAAATTCTCCTCATGACAAGACAGAAGTTGGTATTTTCTGTTGGTGCGAGTCGCTTTAATGTGGTTTCACAAGCAGACTGGAGATGAAAGCCACGAGGAGTCGTCTTTAAAAATGTGAAATTTTTTATGATCTCAGCATAAAATTCCTTATATTACTCAAGTCAGGGAGCTTCTACACAGCCTCATGCTGTTATCCCCCCCCCCCTTTTCTTTTCCTTCCTTACATGCAATTAGAGCTTCCTCAGACTTACACTTCAGTCATGTTTTTCCTCAACAGCTGTGTTAAAACGTCCTGCTCCCTTTAAATTCATCTACATGTAGAAAAAAATACTTTCCAGGTGATTTCATCATACTCTGGGACGCAGGCTGGGACGTTTTCTGAGGCGATCAGGATGATGGAGTTGCGGTTATTAGAGACTGTATTAAGCTCTGCACCACTGTCACCATGTCTTCAACTTTCAAAAGTCAAACTCTAAACTTTTATATGTGAGAGTTTGTTCCTCAAAATCTGTTAGGAGGGTTATAGATCGATGTGTCTACATTAACATGCTTTTGTGTTTCTGTGTGAACATGAACACGTGTGTTGTGAATATACATTTCCCATCTTTAAAAAAAAAAACAAAAAAACAAACTCTGTGTCTATCTTCCTAAACCTCTCCTGTCATCTGGACAACATCTGATTCTGTTAAATCTGCTCAAAGGTCCATCAAAATAATAATAATAAACTGAAAAGAAAAGAAAAGAAATATTCTTCCTCTGCAGGGACTGACCAAATCGGTGCTGTGTTGTGACACTGGTCTGCCACCAGGGGGCACTGCAACTTCATGGCCCTAGAGTGGAGCAAAGTGAGGAAAGCACACGAGTAGTAAGAGTTGGTGACAAAGACAAGAAAGTGCAACAGAGGGAAAGACACAGGGAGAGCGGTTAGGAAGACAAACAGTGATGGTGAAAGTGGTGAAAAGTGACGTGACAGCGAGAGACAGAGGGAGGTGAGTCGAGGACAAAGATTAAAACTCTCTCTGTGGCCTGAGATCACACCGGCTGCAGTTTGGGTTAAAATCAGACCAAAATGTTTTTTGTTTTCCATCAGTTACATTTCAGAAATGTCTCATCAGTGTGTGATTACAATATTCACACATGACAACTTACTTGCTGCCTTGTTCCAGCTCTCGTCAGGAGACTCAACAAACGACCGACGACGTGTGAAACCGGACAGTGAAAACGTGGAAAAAGCCCCAGAACACCAGCGTTATGAAAGACAGCGTGAGAGTCAAGGGGTCAAAGTGTCAAAGCTCCAGATACCAAGGTCAACACTTTGCTCAAGGACGAGAACCTACGACCGCAGAAAGAGAGAGAGAGAGAAACACACTGTAAAGAAGAAGTGACATTTCACAGAGGAAGAACAGGGTGATGGTGAGGGAGGAGAGTTCAGGTGTTGTCTTCATGATAAACGAATGAACATTATTTGTTCATTCGTCTTGCTGAGCCTGAGACGTCACCAAATTTACATCTACAGTTCAGTTTCCTGAGCTCTGGGTATATGGTTTAACATTTAAACACATACACTGAATAACAAACATTGTTAGTGGAGTTATGGACCAATGTGCAACTTTAAGATATGAAACACAGAGTAAAGAAAAAGCCCAGTGTCACACACACACACACACACACACACACTCACATACAGTATGTGTTTCACTGTTAGGTGATGTTTCCTGAGCTACAACAATAAATGTTCTTTGTTTCAGACTTGGATTATTTTTCATAATGTTGTGGAACAATGAGGAAAAAAAAGAAAGAAGACGGAGGAGGAAAAGGAAAGACTGAAAGAAAGGAGAAAGAGACACAAAGAGGAGAATGAGAGAGGAGAGACAGAACGAGTCAAAGGGCTGGAAGTGTTTCCTGAGTGTGTGTGTGTGTGTGTGTGTGTGTGCGTGTGTGTCCAGGGGTCCTAGAAGTGGGAAAAAAACATCTGTGACCGCAGTGATGTCATTGAGAAGAGTGGCAAGAGAGGAGCAATTAACCATCACACACACACACACACACACACACACACACACACACACACACACACACACACACACACACACACACACACAGGAGCACAGTGTGGGACAAAACAGAGCTGTAAAAACAGGGCCAGCTTGCGGCCAGTCAGTCCGTTACCCATAATGCCTTGGGTCTGGATGGTTGTCACTAGGTTCCGGTCGGCGTGGCAACAAAGCTTATTAATCTGCTGATGGAGGGCCAGCTGCAGAGGTGGCAGACACACACACACACACACACACACACACTCACCCACTCAGACGCACACACACACATTTGGGTTTGCATGCACAAACACACTCAGGCACACATTCACATGAACACACACACATCCAAAATAAGCACAAGTGACTATTTGTTGCGACTCAGTTTTAGCACTGTACACACACAACTTCTCTGACATGCACACACACACACACACACACATTCTTGTGCTCTTGCTCACCTCTGCATCACTGTTGGTTTAGAGTCCAACCTCTGAAGGTCAACACTCAGTGTGACACTTAATCATTTCTCTGCGCTCACTATCACAACATGCATCAGTCACCTCTCCGTCTTTCATTGCTCAACATTTCTGATTGGTTTGACAAACACACAGTGAGAGAAAGAAAGTGAGAATGAAAGTGTGTGTGTGTGTGTGTGTGTGTGTGTGTGTGTGTCTATCTGTGTGTGTCCATATGTGTGTGTGTGTGTGTTTGCGGTGTGTGTTTCTTTCTCCAACTTTAATGCTGTTCCCCCAGCATATCCTTGCTGGTTGCCTAGAGACAGGGATTTGAGCGAGGCCCCTTGGTTCATTCCCACACAGTCCTCTGCTCTGTGTGTGTGTGTGTGTGTGTGTGTGTGTGTGTGTTGTGTGCGCGTGTGCATGTTGAAAGGATATTTCTCTCCTTTGCCTTTTGATTCATTCTCAGTGTGAAGCCGCTCCCCGTGGAGACAGTATGGGTGGGCAAGAGGAGGAGAGGTGGAGGAGGAGAGGTGGTGAAGAGGAAGAGAGGGAAAGAGGAGAGAGGAGAGGAGAGGAGAGGAGAGGAGAGGAGAGGAGAGGAAATGGGGACAAAGTGAAAGAGCAGGGAGAGATGGATGTTAAGTTAAGGAAGATTGGAAGAAGCAACGGGGAGAGGGGGGAAAAAAAGAGGAGAGGAGCTGGGCTGTATGAACGATGGAGGGAGGAAAAGGAGGAGGGAAGGAGAGCTGTTGGTCACACATCAAGGCCTGGAAACAAAGAAGCCAAGAACTCTCCCTCCTCTCCTTCCTCCATCCCTCCATCCATCCATCCCTGACAAACACAAGTTTCTCTTCTCACAGGAAGAGAGAGGGTCCAAAGCTCCAGCCACCTGATGGGGTGGTGGGTGGTGGTGGGTGGTGGGGGTGAGGAGGGGGGTAACAAGTATGCATGTTTCTCTTTGTTTTATAACTCATCTTAACGTCAAGGTGTGGAAACAGCCTCAAAGCTCAACCAGCTGAAACTCCAAAAAGTCCACCTCCGTCCTGGTCACACTATGGATTTTAGCTGAGTCACTAGTGACCAGCCACAGAGGGGGGGGTCACACTTAACCAGTGAGACCTGCTCTGTTGTGATTAACATAAATAGTTAGCATGGTTAGCATCTTGTATTTGTTTATAGTGTTTGCAAGCTCCTTAGTGTCAATGACTAACTCAGTGTTGACGGTTGTGCTAATGAAAACTCTCACTCTCTGGTACTGTTTGAGGTGTAGTTAGCCCCGCCCCCTTCCTGTCAGTCCCCACAGGTTGACAGGATTGGCTCCTTAGGTTATGTGACTGTCTGAATCTGTTTCTATGAGAATGCAGCTTCACAAGGTGGAAATATCCTTCATAGCCATCATGGCATTGGGCGTCAAGTGTCTTATAAAAAACATCTTATAAGTTAACAAGGCTTAAAGGCCTGTTCCCATCAGATGAGGTCATATCTAGCAATAATCTAAACTGATAAGTTACATCTACTGTAGATAAAAAATATGTATGTTTGTACAGGGACACATGTAGCCCAAACACATTTCTGTAATCACAGGAAGTATAAGTAGTATACATGGATTCCTTTCAAAATAAAACTAGGCCTATCTATCCTGGGCAGCTTCTGTGTCCTGCACTCAGATCAATCTGATGGAGTTGCAGCTGCATTTGACTGGTTAAACACTGAGTTTCTAATGATAGTCATTGTTTTAAATCCACTGTGATTTGCTTTAATACCACACACACAATACTCGGCCAAAAGTATGGGGACACCTGAACATTAGTGATTATCAAAATGATGGACATTAGCATGCTGCTACCACAGCCTCCACTCTATGGGCTTCTAGAAGAATCCCAATCCTGTCTGCAGGGATTAACTCTCATTCAGACTCGAAGACACTGAGGCCAGGTTCACAGTTCACCCCAGTTCACCCAGACTCAGAAAACCATTTATCTATGGACCAGACTTTTGTGTGTGTGGTCATGGTGAGACATGGAAAAAGGCCGGTGGAAGAAAGTTGGAGAGTTTGAAACTCACAAACTCACAGGTCACAGTATGTGGTTTCAGCTTCTAGGGGTCTTTTAATGAATACAACAGCAAAAGATGTATTTTGATGACATCATGAAAAGCATCAAGGATCATGGGAGTTGCCGTCCTCACCATCGCAGCCGATCAAAATCGACCTCTCTTGTTCATGGACGAGGTAATGTATCAAAACTTCATTCAGAAAATGACGTCATTTATCCGTTGGTTGTTCGGTGTTATAGCTCAGTTTTATATTTAGTAGGGCCTTAAACATCATTTTGCAGTGACAATACAGATTTCCCCCAATAATGGGAAACACAGAAAATTACTACTTCAGTGTCACTAATAACAGTTATTACCATTCAGAAAGTAAGTTGGTATCCTTGTTGTATCATCATCACCTCGTAGAAGAAGAGGAAGTTGAAGTGTGCAAAAAACTGCATCCCACCTCTGTCACTTATTTACAACAGGATGAGTCATCATGGGGCCCACGCCGCACTACTGTATCTTACATGACAAAGTGACACTTTAATTTACTTCCCACTAATTTGATTCCCACTGTCTTTGAAGTGAACAACGTGAGGAGGACGTTACACACCAGTCGGTGTTGATCGCTGTCAAGAGACTAAACTAACGAGTAGAGTGTGCAAGTAAATTTAAAGAACAACAACTCTGTGAGTTTACTGCTCCCTGTTTTCATAGGTTCTTCATCCTCCTCTTCCTCCTGTCCTACCTCCTCCTCCTCCTCCTCCTCCTCCTCCTCATCATCATCATCATCATGCCCCACCTCCATCATAATGCCTCCTGATCCCAATCAACCCCCTCCTCCCCCCACCTCCTCCCTCCCCTCTGCATTCCACCCTGCTGATGTCAGACTCTAAATGAACCACAGTGTGTGTGTGTGTGTGTGTGTGTGCGTGTTCATGTGTGCTAAAGGGTCAGGCTTGGTTGCCAGGACGATAGGCCCTCCAACAGCTTTCTGCTCCGACGCTTTGAGCCCCGAGCCCTCCTCAAAGCATCATGGGAAAACAATTAAAACCTCCTCCAAATCTCTCTCGCTCTCCTTCACTTTCTTTTCCTCTTTGTCCTCCTGTTTCTCTCTCTTTATCTCTCCATCCCACCCTCTCCATCTCCATCCCTTTCTCTCTCTCAAACAATCTTCACTCAAGCTTGAGTTTCCCCCTGAATTAGAGGCAAAGTTTTTATTTTTATTCTGTTACCCACCTGTGATGTCTCTAATAGGAGGGACGACGGGAGGGATGGAGGGAAGGAGGGGGAGCTTTATTTTAAACAGTATAGTCTGAGCAGTGTGCACATGTGTGTACATACACGTGTGTGCACGTCCGGGTTTCATATTCACTGTGAATGAAAGGGAACTGCAGTTCAGATGAATCTATTATTTTTAAGTATGAATAGATTGTACAGAACTTAGACCTCAAAGTTTGTCACTTTCCAACAGAAATGAATCATATCCTCCACACACACACACACACACACACACACACACACGCACACACACACACACACACACACTTGTAGTAGGAGGGATGTCAGAGGTTGAATGTAAAAGCTGAAATCTCAAAGTTTCGGTCATGGGTTTTCTCACTGGGTGAAAGTTACAACCTTCAAAATGTCTCTTCACACACACAGAATTAAAGTCCATTTCCTGACTCAGCTGCCTGAGTTTCTGCTGACTGCCTGCACATACGACACTGAAATTATTATTACTCTTTGCAGTTGCACAGCACATAAAGAACTGTTTCGATAATAATTCACTTCCTCATTGTATGTGACGCACAATATTGGTAGTGGTTGATTTGTGCAACAAGCAGTCTGAAGCTTGACCTGTTGATATCAGTGATTGTAAATAAAAATACGTCACCATGAAGCTCAGAGCAAGCTACTCTGTCGGCGCCATCTTGGCAGTGTCTGACTCCACCCCCTAAAACGGGCCTCATGACCAGAGCTTAAGGTTAATGAGTGAGTGATATAGAAGTCACCGCTCCTACCTTATGCTATACACATGTTCATTTCTGCTCTAAAGTTTGACATTTTAATATGAGAGTTTATAGGATTTGACTTGTTTTTGGAGTCTGCCTCTAGTGGTCATTTGAAGAGCTACAAGTCGCTTTCCATGGAGACGCCCTGTCTTCCCTTCTCTCTCCATATTACGGACACAGTAGCCTACTTCCTACATGCTCGTTACCTGCAGAGATGTCCGATATGAAAGTTTTCCAGGATGCTAAAAATGACAAATGCCGCTGGGCCCTAGGACATCATCCAAGCCAACATCACCACTATCACTGCTATGATATGACTTCACTTTTGTATGTAGTGTAGTTCAACAAGAAGGAAAAACATTCCCACACACTGTAATTGTATAAACACACAACTATAATTGTACTTAATCACTAGGCTGTGGTGGATTAATGAGCCAAGAGGTTTGATGTGCGATGTCTTGCCCTCTCCGTGTGCAGATTCCTCCCTACATGAGTCCTCTGTTTACTTTGATATGCCAAGACCTGAGTGTTTTGCTTCCTTGTTTCCAGTGCATGCTGGGATATGTCCGTGATGGCTCATCTCTAGATTCAACTTTTCACTCATCTGGGATGAGTGACCCTGAACAGAGGTCAGACTGATTTTCTACACAAAAAGAGACACTCCAAAGTAAGTCACTAAAAAAATCAGACCTCACACCTAATCCCAATTCACTGTGGTCACACCACATGTGACCCTTCTACGGTGGCCCGGAGGGGTCAACACAATACGAAAGCCACAACACAACAACAAGAATTACAACATGAATACATGAACATTGTGGGACAATTTGCATTTGTGCCGTTGCAATGTCCTGTGTGGTGGCTTTTGAATGGTGTTGACCCTTCTGGGCCACCGTTCCCTTGTGTTTGCTGAAGGCAAAAGTTGGGACCAACATAACTCACTGCCCACAGAGAAGAGTGAAACCCATTTACTCAACTGCTACAGCGACGTTGTCCTGTTCCCAGGCCTCAGGGGAAACTGTAATGATTCTACCTGTAAATCTGATAAAGGAACCTTGTTTGTCATCCTCCTGAGTCAAGTTTCTTCAGGTTTATCGTGAAGATGTATTTCAGATCCTGACCTCATCTCAGGAGCTTGAACAGGCGAGACACGCCGGGTCGTCCTCTGTGATACTAACTCTTCTTGATCTGACAGGGCTCTTTGTGCACTTTTCTGCATTGTCATTTCCATAAACGCTACAGCTAACACATCATCCCGTGCCATCCTATTATCTCCACATGTACTTTACAAATTAAATTAGGCCTTTCTTTCCATCTTGTTACATTTCCCCAACAGCTGAAATAATTTTGGGAGCTGCAGTAATTTACTACACAACATTAACATTTTCTGTCCCGAGCCGTCACGTCTTCGTCGCTCTGACAAACTTACTGAAGTCATAGATAATTAATTTGATTCTAAATTACAGCTTTCCATCGCGCCGTGCGCCCCTCTTGCAGGAGTTTGTTGTGACAAGCGAGCACGCCGCTCGTCTCCAACCGTGATTTCTGTCGGCCCCGATGACAAAGATATCATGCGGCGCGTCTTTAAACATGATGCTGACATGTAGCACTTATCCACTCACTCAGAGCGAACAAGACAGCATTGCTCCTCGTGACACTTCCCTCATTTCCCATGATGCACATGTAAGGGGTCGCCTCCGCATGACGATTAGTAATAATAAGAGTTCTTGAAAATTTTGGGATGTACTTTATTTATTTATTATTTTTTTGTCAAGAGGGGAATGAGGTGGGGAGCTGGAGGGGGACAAAAGCTGCCAAAGAGCCATTGTGTCTCAGTAAAACGAGACATTTCTTCTATTGTGTGTGAATGAGTCACTTATGAAGGCAGCAACGTTGTATAAAGGGAGACATTTATTTAATTCTGATTCCGGTCCAAATTTGCATCTGAAACAATGAGCAGGCCTCATTTGATGTGTTTGTGTTGTTGGGTGACTGGAAGCTGAGGAAAGGAAAGGAAAGGAAAGGAAAGGAAAGGAAAGGAATAACAGCAGAAAAAGAGGAGGTTAGTGGCTTTTTTACATGTGAAACATAAAGTTTCTACTCATCTTCCACTATGAGTTGTGCTACACAAACACAGGTTGCTGTTGTTGTTCTCTGGACGTTAAGGTGCGTTTGTGTGTGTGTGTGAGAGTTGATTTCCTGCCACACTGTACTGTATGAACGTCTGGTTTCTGTCTCAAAGTCGATCAATAAATCTCTAAAACTGATTTCTTGCACAGGTCAGTGACTTTTGACTGTTTATACAACAACCTTCATCATGTCTGAGGGGCCCTGTGGGAGGAGAAACCTTCTGACTACTCATCCCGACCTAAAAGCCAGAAATACGGACTTGACAGAAGTTTATTCAGCCTTTGATTACAGTCTTTTTTATATAACCTCTGACTGAGTATATGTGTGACTGCAGCACTTGTATGTTTGAACCTCAGTGCTCATCAGGTCCGTGACCCTGCACCACTGGCCTCAGGTGACAGCTCTTTCAGAGAAGCTTCTTTAAACCTTTTATTTTATTTTATTTTTTTAAACCTCTGGAGTGACATTTAAGGATTTTATTTATTGCTGTGTTGGATTGACATTGGTCTTTTATATCTTGCAGGTACAGTACAAATACAGTTGGAAATCGCTGCAGAAATGTAAAGAAAAAGTGAAATCGATGTCAAAGCTCTCCACTTAAAGGAGATTATGAAGCTCCACCACTGACTCTCTTGTCTCTCTGTTAGCTGAAACTGGATAATTCCTATTTTTGAACTATAAACCTTTACCAGGAGCTCCCATAGTGGAAATGCGGCTATAGCTGCAACATCCTGACACAGCTATGACAAAGGCAGCTACAGTGACGGCCCTAATTTCTAGTCACAGCCCTCGTCATCCAGAATCACATAACTATTTGTGTGAAATTATGCCATAACTGCTGTTTGAAGTCTAGAGTCATGGCTAAAAAGTGTTTTGTCTGGTCACACTAACGTTGACCTTTGACCTTTAATCACCAAAGTCCTCAAGTGCATGTGGTGTTTTGTGCCAAAAATAAAGAGATTTCCTTGAGAAGACAAAACTGTATTTTGTGTGGTCACCAAGACAAAGTCAAGAGGTTATCAGTAGATGACATAGATGTGATGAGAAATTACACACATCTGTCAGAACAGGAAGGCCCACGTGGATTAAACATGTTTACCAATTACAAAGTACGACATACAGTGCAGTACATACATTTTGAGAGTATACATTTTTTCTAGCTGGAAAATCTTTCCACCATCATCATAATATTTTACCACCATCACATTATGTTGGAGCTAATGTAGAGGAACGCATGTTGTTAACTCCAGTACCAAACATGAATGGCTGTTGTTCATCATAAGTTCTCCAGTTATACAGCAGAATATTTAAAATATTCAATTTAATTTCATTTAAAAAGGACAAGACACAGACAGAGAAAGTGACACATACAAAGACAAGGACTGAAAAACAGACAGAGAGACGTTAGAAGAATTCTTGTTGACCTGCTGGATGGTCTTGCCTGAGGCCACATGCGCACACTCGCACGTGCACACACACACACACACACACACACAGTGATGTCAAAGAACTCAGTGTGTGAAAGACCAAAAGACAAATTACATATTTGCTGTGTGACATTCCAAGAAATTAGTTGTCTTAATTTTAAAATCCTTATTAAACACTTTTTGGTTGCCTGTGCAGCCATCTAGCTGGTGCATCTGATGCACACTGGCCAATGTGTGCTTTGTTCTTTTAATCTATATTTCAGTTAAGTATTTACAATATATTGGTATATTTTTTACAGTATATATGTGTATATATATATACATATATATACACAAAACACACACACACACACACACACACACACATTAAAATGGAGTTTGGTTTGCATTAATATGGAGAAATGTATAATTTCGGTAAGATTTAGATTTTCCTCTGTTTTAAGTAGACATTGAACTTCTCATTTCCGTTTCCTGTTTGTGTATTGGTTACCCAGGTGTCAGTTTGTCATTAGCAGCCAATCAGAATCAAGTCGAAGGTGAACGTTGCAACCTACCGGATTCCTGGAGGGCGGGCTAAACTGACATATGTCATGGAGAGCGTTAATGAACGTTACGGGTGAAAATACAGAGATATTAAATATTAGTTATATGTTAATTAGGTTACTGTAGTTCACGTAGTTAACACCCAGTGTTTTTGAATTTTAAGTGCCTCGTGAAACGGGTGAGTGAGCCGCGTTTGAAGCGGTTTTCAGTTAGTAACGTTGCTGAATTAGCACAACCTGTTGTTAGCCGGCTAGCTGTCGCTTTTGCTATACAGAAGAGAAGACTGCGTGTGCGCGTGGAGACACCTTTTTCTACCGAGCTTCTGAGTGAGTATGAACTGGGATAAATATGTACATTTATAATCAACAAACAGAGAGTTTATTATAGTTTGTGGGTTTGATTTATAGTGTGCTGCTGCAGTAGAGTTGCTAGCGCTCAGCACGTTCAGCTGCCATGGAAACGCGTTTCTGCACACGGACCCCAGGACGCGTCATCTTCACTGTGGCTAATGGCTCCAATGGCTCCACAGAGGGTTTGAACTGCTAATAACAACATCCAGCTTCTTCGAAGGACTAGTAAGTACAGAAAGAGTTTCTTCTTTCAAGCTTATAAATGAGCTCCAACAGTGATTTGATTTATGGTTTAAAACAAGGTCGATTGTTGGGTTTATACTGTAAGTGTTTACACGGCAAAGCCTGTGCACCCTATAGTCAGAGTCATAGGCCTGAAGTTGTAACTGTAGACACATCCCAGTATTATATTTTACATTTGAGCGTCACAACAGTCCTGTATCAAAACTGAACTGAGTGGGTGGGCAACACAAGAGAGATCCAGGACCAACCCCTAGCCTTGATGTGAAGGGGTAAGGGCGGGATTGGGTCTCAATAAGGATTCATATAATTTATCAAAGTGAGACACTGAAACAAAACCAAAAACAAAAAACACTGGTGCTCCTGTGTATGTTTTCATACGTGTGTGTTCAGGGCTGTGAGTCCCTTCCTGACAGACTTGCTGTTTTATTTTGAAGGGAGGACCTTAAATAATACTGGTTGGCATAGTTTGACAGTCCACTGTTGCTAACATGTAAGTGTGTGTGTGTGTGTGTGTGTGTGTTTTGAGTGAGACCTCCGTCCAGAACTTGAGTGCCTCTGTCAGCGTTAACTGTCTCCAAAAGCACACCACTGTTTCATTAAAGGAAAGACAAGGAGCGATAGATAGACACACACACACACACACACACACACACACACAGCCTCCCTCACACACTCTCTCTCTTTCAGGGTCTCAGTGATCTCTTTATCTCTCTCTCTCTCTCTCTCTCTCTTCTCCTAACTGCTGTTTTGACAGCCATCATGGGCGTGGCTAACGGGCCTGCAAAAGAAATTTGTCTGTCGGTCAGTCTGTCTGTCTGTTTGTCAAATTTTCGGCTGATAAATTGTTGGGGAGAGGATGTGATTCTCCTTTCAGCATCTCTCTCTCTCTCTCCCTCTCTCTCTCTCTCTCTCTCTCTCCCTGCTCACCTACTTTTCAATCTCTCCGACATGCATTAAAAGCAACTGAAGGGAACAGCCACAATTTGTAAGATAAGAATTTTCATTTGAATATGAATGCTAGTGGGTTTCATTTGTGTGAGTGCATGTGTGTGTGTGTGTGTGAGTGCATATGTGTGTGTGTGTGTGTGTGTGAGTGCAGCAGGTATATTTTTGCATGCTGGGAGCATTTTTTTTTTTTTTTTTAACTTGAGTTTTGCTTTTGTATCAGCCGGACATCTTCAGCCTATCAGGACGAGGTAGCGACAGCTGGGATGTTGTTGTCAGGTGAAGTGTTTATTCTGGCACCTTGCCTGTAATCTTTGTCTGCCAGGATGTCAAGGCGATGATGGAAAGACATGACAGAACATAAAACATAAATACGACCCAAACACACATCAAAAACATCAAGAAATAAAAGAAGAAAAGAGCAATTTAGGCAGCAATTTGCATCAACTTTCAGGCATGAACAACATGTATTTTGTTTTACCTGAAGCTCCGCGGTGCTTTTGATCAGCCGGCAAACTGCCGATGTTTGGCTGTGAGCGCTCGGAGCTCTGGCAGCCGACAATAACACACATGCTCCTGGCGTTTTTTTTTTTTCCCCTCCGCTGAATCCAGAGGTAAAGAATCAATCACTAGTTTGTACACTGACGTTGCTGTCCAGAGGCTCCATTAACCAGATAGATCAATGTATTTCCTCCTAATAAATCATTATCATAATCATCTCTGAGCATTGGTGTTCAATGAGTATCAATAGGAACTGATCACACACTCAGTGGTTTTTGCTTTGATCAGTATCAGAAATGATGAAATAATCAATTCACCGTCATGTCTTCTGTCTAAAGTCTCTCACTGGACTAATAACTTCATGACTTATCACTATGTGGATTATTAGTTCGTCCCAGAGCTGTCAGCGTTAACACAATAATAACTCACCACGGCAGATTCACACATGCTCTGTTGTTTTGGCCTTTGGCTCAACCTGTGGTCTGAATCAGTCGCTGGAAATGAACCCTTCCCATTTGGCTGGCGCTGTCATGTTAATACTGGAGGATGGTGTTTTTTTTTTTGTTGTTGTTGTTTTGTTTTTTTTTCATGCCAAATGCAGCAGGGCCTTTGAGGGTTTCTGGAAAATATTTGTCATTGTTTTCGGCTGATGGTCGTGATTGTCTATGGACACATGCCACTAAATATTGTAGCGCCCGAATATAAACAGAATTAGTTCTTTATGCGTATATTTGGCGAGTCGAGAGCCTTCAGTGAAGAAGATGACTGGTAACGGTCATATTTATAAATGATGCAGATTTGGGGGTCAAAGGTCAAAGGTGAGCGAGATATCTCTAAGGCCTTGAAGGCATTTCTTTAAATTTAAACTGAGCAGAGTTTGGTGTTCAAGGGTCAAAGGTGAAGCACCGCTGAAGCGCTGCTTTGTCACGACTCAAAAACTTCACGCAGATATTAAGAGAAGTTTTTGGTTCGTGTGTCACATGACTGTGGACAAACAGGGATGGAACCTGGAACTAGTTTCGGCGGCGGAGGCAGACAAGTGAGCTGAACATTTCCGGAGTGTGCTGGGCTTACTGTGCTTGTGTTTCTGCAGCGGTTGTGCTGTGATGAAGGTTAATCGTTTAACATCTGGCTGTTTTGTGTTTGATTTCTTCTGTAGTTTATAAAAATGCAGACGGATGAGGTGGATGGAGTTCATCAAGTTCAGGGGCTGCTCATCACACCCTCGGATCACTCTCTCTCTATAAACCACAGCTTCTTTGTGCAGTTTTGACAGAGGAAACTTTTCTTTAATAACGTTTTTTTCTGATAATTAACACAGTGCCCCCACCCCCCCACATGCGTGCCAAAATGAAAAGTCAAAAGTCACTTCCATCTTTTAGTCAAATCATGATCCGTGACTCAGACCTGTTTTGCTTGGTCATCGCTCACATGCGTGCGTTTTGAATGGTCTTCAAAGACCATGATTTTGTCCATCTGTGCAACGGAAACCAGCCATAAAAATCTCTCTTCTCCTCTGTGCCACATCTGTATATCCCCCCCCGCCCTCCCCCCTGCATCACAGCTAAAGGTGCGGGCATCTGCCTATATTCCCCACACTGAGAGATGTCTCTGCTGATTAATTGCTGTCTGATCGCTGCTGTTGCTGCTCCCTGCTAATTTCCCTCTCCCTGGGTTTTTACAGCCTGCAGCGGCCTGGGTGTGAGGGTTTCTGGCGGTAATTGTGCGGTATTTGTTGCTAATAGGATAATAATTGGAGCAGGTGCAGATAGCTGGGTGGTTATTGGGCCTGGTGAGGAGAGATGGAGTTTGGCGCCACGCCAGGGATGCTCGCTGTGCAGCACGACGACGCAGACACGTAAAAACACACTTTAAAAACCAGAGTGCCACAGAGGGAGGGCAATTATTATCCTTGCCTTTTTTTTTTTTTTAATCTTCCCCATCCAGCTCTATCTGTCTCTCTGGAAATCTTACACTTTTTTCACGAGTGTGTTTTTGTTGATTTGCCTATTACTTTATCCATCTGAGTGTGTTCGCTGTTTCATCTCTCTCTCGCTGCTATTGCTACGACCTTTAACCTTTTTCTCTGCCTCCTGGTGTTTGCAGTACTGTTCCATCTAAACGTCCTGATAAACACACGGAGAGACGAGCTGGAAAACATTTACAAAACCCAGATAAATCAACTAGAGATCGTGACGATGTTGATGGATCTGAAACTTTCTGGGATCGGTTTGATCACGTGGACAAAGTTCAGCTCAGTTTGATTTGATCAGTATGTGTGAAACAATAATGTGCATTTTCTCCAGGTCCTTTACAGGTTGAGCTCCTTCTGTTCGTGCAGTCGTCATCACGCATCGTGTGATTCATTTCCAGGTAAATGATGCCATCGTCATTTAAATATGTCAGTGAACGCAGCGCTGCTCATGACACTGTGATGTTATTTGGTTGCGTAAAGTCTCTGTTTATAAAGGTTGATAGTTCAGAGTCATGCACCTGCAGCAGCTACACTATGGCAGACCATGATGCCCTGTGAAAGGGGCAGCGCTGTGCTAACCTGCAGACATCTTACATTCAGTAAATGACCTCGCGATGCCTAAAAGAAACGAACTCTGCGGCATTTAAACAGAGAAAGTGCCGGTGCAGTCGGAAAAAGTTGGATTTACAAGGTTACAGCATCAGCCACCTGCTATTCAAATTATTTACCGTACTTTAGCTGCTTCAAGGTCTCGTGGATGCCACAATGAAAAGCAGCGGAGAGGAAGCAGACTTTGTCTTATTTCCAACGCGGAATAAAAATCCATCTGCGAAAGTGCTGAGTAACACCTCCACCCCTCCAAACCAGGCAAAGCCGCAGCTCCGATTAGAGCGAGCAGCGACGACTCCTCGCTAAGGTCACACGTTCAAAGAGCGAGCCGCCATATTTGGGCAGCAACAGCATGGGTGTGATCAGCCCTCCCCCTCGTTCCCCTCTGAGACTCCTCAGCCGTGAATATGGTGATGATATTAATACTAATCATAATATAGCCGGCAATAGATATAGGCTCTGCCGCTTTGAACTGTAAATGGGTTGTGTTTGGGAGAAGAGAGGCGATTAAGTGCCGCGAGACGGTATAAGACGGTAAATCTGGAGAAGCAGAGGCATTCCAGCCCCCCCCCCCCACCATAAACAAATAATCCAGCGCTGCGTCTCAAACACACCCCCCCCCTCCCCTCCCCTCCCCTCCATGCCATCTCAAATCAGTTTGGATTAGGACAGAATATGGGGATGTTCCCTTTAATGTCACACAGAGAGAGGGTGCATCTTCCTTGTGCAGCCCCCCACCTCCACCACCACCACCACCACCCTACCCATCTCTCCCAACCACCCCCCCACCCCCGCTCCTTCCGCCCACCTCTCCGCGACGCGCTGTGTTTAGCCCTGCTTAGCCAAATGAGCTCCTAATAAATGCAGCGCTGAGCCCGTCTGCTGAGGAGTCGCTTATAATTGGAGGGCTTTCTCCTTCGCTTTAGAGAGGAAAGTATTAATGAAGGGGTGGGGTGGAAGGTGTGTGTCGAGGGTGGAGGGGTGTGTGTGTGTGTGTGTGTGTGAGCGAGCGTGCACGAGTGTGTTTGAAAGGTGGAGTGAGTGAGTGGGTAAGTGGGTGACTGTGTGTGCAGAAGGTGGAGTGTGTGAGGGTGAGCTCTGTATGTGGAGGGAGTGTGTGTGTGTGTGTGTGTGTGTGTGTGTGAGAGAGAGAGTTTGGAGAGAGTATTTATAGTTTGTGTGCGTTTAACTGTAAGTCGTGCACAGCCGTGTGTTTCTACCTGTGCCTCGTTAATATGGAAATGTGGCTCCATGTCTTCATTTAATGCTGCAGCGCACCAACCAAACACACTCTTTCTTTTTTTTTTTTTATGAACCTGTCATTATCTCTCTATATTTTCCTCCCTTCCACTCCTCTCCTCTGTGCTGTTTAATCCAGCTTGCTGCCTCTTCGCTCTGCACTGGGAAGCTGTTTTGTGCTCTATTAATAGGGAATCTATAAGTTTATAGATATGGCTCATTTTGGCGTTTGAGCGTGCACGCTCTAAAGACCCGCAAATCCTTCATTTTGCTTCTTAGTCCTCTTTGTGTTCCTCATCTGTCAATATTTCTCTGCAACCACCAGACTCTGAGCAACGGAGGAGGAAAAAGGAGGAAACAAGAAAAGACCAAAAAAAAGATGAAGAAGGCCGCTTTGTTTGTCCACGCCGCGTAATTAATTTTCCTTTGATTAGAAATGGTGACCAGTGTGTGTGTGTGTGTATGTGTGTCAGCTGACCACGGTGGACGAGTGCGGAGGCGTTAATTTGAACTGCCATGGGCATTTCGATAACAAGATCAGAGAGCTCATGGTCTCACACACACACAGAGCAAAGAGAGGTCCACCCTAACGTCAGGCCTTATCTCATAATTGGCTGACAGAGCTTGAACTCTGACAGAGCAGTGTGATGGATGAAAAACTGATGTGTGTGTGTGTGTGAGAGACAAGGTGTTTGGGAATTGCGAGGACTTATCGTAACTCTGTGGTCATTGACGGGAGGTCACTTGATGATAATCCTGTTTACCCTACGGCCAACGCTGACAGATGTGATGATGGATTGACTCGTACACTGTAACGTGAACTCACACACATCACTGGCCCGGAGACCAGACTGATGTGTTTGACAGGATGACACACTCGAACGTGCGCAAAGGGGGTCTGATTTCCCTGATCGATGCGTGTGTCGTTTTTATGTTTCAGCCGATATCCAAATCCAGGTTAGACGACAACCTCGGCGTCCTCCCTCTGGACACAGGGTTTTAGTCCAAGGAGTGAAACAAAATACTATAAAATTAGCTTTATCGCAGCTGCCGTCACGCGGGTAAACAAGCTGGAGAAAGTTTGCAGAAGATCCATCTGGAGCCTCAGTAAGTACCATCTATGTATTTATAGTGATTAGATGCGTAGTTATTATTATTTTATCTTTATTCTGTCTTTTTATTGTCACGTTTAATCCTGTGTCTTATTTTTACTTTTCCCCTGAATGTGAAGCGTTTTATGATGTTTTAGATAACATGAGGTAATGTCAACTTTAAAACCATCACAACATTAAAAGGTGCCTCATGACACTATAATTAAGCTATAGGTTATCATTACATTGAGCATATAGTAGTTTCCACTGTAATTATCAAAGCACATACGCATATATATCTGTGCAGTGAGTAAGTTTACATTCTTTGACTCTGATGAGGTTCAGGTTTGGTTTGTGTTCAGCAGCACATGGGCATAATGAAAACGAGACGGATCTATTGGACGTGGGATGAATATTACTTGAAATTAGGCAGATTATCTGTCAACAGAGCAGGAGTACGTCACTCAGTCCTCAACAGTGTGGCACCAAAAACAACGTAGGCTACAGAAATCACAGCCTTGATCTGAGACTGCTCAGGAGAAAAACACATGATGTGATCGGGGTTTGAACTTTGTTCATTGATGGATGTGAATTCATACGAGCACTGGACCAGAAACCAGAGAGATAACGGGGGTGAAAATGTGCAGCTGGCAGCTTGACAACTTAAACCATTCAGAGGAATCCTAATGTAGATTCATGTAGAGCAGCACGGTATCCAGATAGTCCAGGTTTAATTGAGCTGCCAGACTCTTCGTTGGGAACAGATGTCTGGAGGTGTCTGCACGTAAAATCTGAGATAGCGCTGGCCTTCGCTTTGGCTTAGCACATGAGAAATCCCAGCCTAATGAATGAAAGCTCTGAATCCAGGTACTGACAAGGGCTGAACCGGCAATGGGTGGCTGCAGGGGTATCTGAGAGTTAGAGGGGGGACCTTAATGCTTAGCACCTTGAAATCCTGCTCTAATGACATTCACCATGGAGACAGTGGCTGCCTAAAACACGAAGACGGTCTGTATAGGTGAAAAAATGCCTAGACATTAAGGCCACATATAATTGTCCTGCCCCTGCACCCATAGGCTGCTGTGTATAGCGACAGGCCAGTGTGTAGGAGGTGAAGGTGATTTAAGAAAAATGACACATGATCATTTATGACATGTACTTTCATTTCCCTGTATGTGGTGAGTCGTGGGCACGTGGTCTAATCCTGATTCAAAAGAACAAACGTAAACACTGTTTACTAGTGATGAGGCCTCACACCACACTAAAACAAGTCACATTATTACCACTGGACTTGACTTACCCCGATAAAAACACCAAGTATTTTGTGGCCAAACCTCACCAAACCTCAATAAACTGTAAAGTCATGACATCATTGTTTTTTTTCCACAGTGCGATCCACCAGTTTTGGAAAACACCGACAAATATGGTCAGAGACAGACCGAGGCGAACAGGTCTGCTGGTCCAGGCCTTCTCATGACTCCAGAGTGCAGATTATCAAATAGTCCTGGTTCCTGGGCTGAGGATCAGCATCAGCATCAGGTCGGCTTAAACCATGTCTAAAAACTTGTTTTTATATGAAACGCCTCTCACTAACAGCTGCCTGTGCGTCTGTGGCCTTTTCCTTTGAGTTTTACTCTTTAATTTCTGTCATTGAATGTGCATATGCACTTTTTCTCATTATGTGTCTCTTTAAAATGTTTCAGTTGTTGATTGTGTTGAATTTCACTTGAAAACACGTGTGGCATTTAATTGAGAAATGCTCAATAAATAAAATGCTGTTCATTTAGTTTAGTTACATAAACTGTTGATACAGAAACATTTGTTATGTTCTTATTGGTAGTTCACCTGAGATAACGTGTGGTATTTTTCTCTAACAACCACGCAATATATCTTCCAGCCTTCAACCAGGAGAAAACACAAACAAGGCGGCGAAATCCTGGAGAAACTGGGAGACAGTCTGGCACACAGCACACCTACGTAGCACCGAGAGTAAAACCTGAGATCAACAAGGTTAATACAGATTTGGCTTGAGGTGAGATCTGTCAATGACTGAGATTACAGTGAGAGAAAGAGAGGCTGGAGCCGAATGTGTGTGTGTGTGTGTGTGTGTGTGATAGAGGAAGAGAGAGAGTGAGAGTGAGTCACAAGGTCATGTTCATTATGCCAAGCTGCTAAAGAGGGAGCGTTACCCTGAAAGGAAATTGACTCCCAACCATAGAAGGAGCTGCCCACAGAAAAGCCACTGTATGGAGGGAGAAAAAAGGGGGGTGGGAGGGTGGCGTGGGGGGGTGGGGGGGGGACATGACAAATGGAAGAAAGAAACATTCTCTGCCACGATGTGTCTCTCATCGACGCTCACAATAAGGTCTCGGCTGTCTTTTGTTGATTCCTCTGTCCCTCCTCTCTTTCTGTTTTCAGCTGTAATTTGATTTCTGGAAATCAGGGTTTTGTCTCGTGGAGTGAGTGACAGTTGCTTTTGCCTTAATGAATGCGGAGTGGGGGGGGGGGGGGTAAAAAAGATTCTGGTGGATAATGCTGCTCTCTCTCTTGCTCCCTCTCTTATATCAAGCTCCAATAATTAATTCACACATATATCTGCAACATTAGTTCCAGAGGAGATAATTAAGAAAATGATTTTGGTATTGTTCCGCGCCATCTATCAAGACAACGCTGCTATCTGTGTTTAGAAAAGCTACTAGTCACCATTACCGTATCTTTAAAGGGCAGTGATGTAGCGTTTGGTAATTGCATGACGGATTTTAAGCAATGCTATTAATTGAGTGTAGTGAGTGTGCATTTATCTGCTGTTTTATTCCCATCAAGTGTGTGTTGTTCACATGTGTGTGAGTCTGTTAGAGGGAGATAGTGTGTGTGTGTGTGTGTGTGTGTGTGTGCGTGTGTGTGTTTAAACAAATAAACTATCTCTGCGTCACATTCATTATCATCTTCAGTCATTTATTTTTCCGCTATCTGGCAGCAAACATTTGTGCGTCGAGTTTCCTCGTCACAGCGACACCATTCAGCGGCGGGCTGCCGAGTTCGGCTGCTGCGACGTGTTTTTCATTGTGTCTGTATCTTGTTCATCGTGCTAACGTCAACAGCTAACATGAAAGACAACTTTTTATCAATACAGTCTGGCACCAGGCCAGACATTAAATTAAATGGACTGAGGAAGTTGAGATACGCTTTTTTTTTTTTTTTTCTGTTTCCTTTCCAAAATTTTTAAACTTCAGGCCTAATTTTTAGTCAAATTAAACAGAAGCACCTGTTTGACACTTTCAGATTTAATTATTGCGCTTATAAATTCCTGCTGCCACTTTAACTATTAAAACATTTACCATTTACTGCACAGACTTCCAGCTTTTCATCTTAAACTCCTTTTGTCTTAAAGCTGAATTAACTGAGTAATTGATTGACTGTTTGACCACTTGATGGCAGTGGAACAAGCTGAAACATTCACATTCATATATTACAACATATTAACATCTTAAAACCGACATAGTCTGATGCATTTGTAGTTTTCTGTGTATTTCTGCACAAAGCGACACTCATTCATTCGAAGATCTGTCTCTGGTGTTTCTGGGAAGTGAAAGCTTCCTTTACTTTCTTCTCCAGCAACTCTGGAAATGTGGGATGGTAAAAAGTTGCACCTCTGAGCCACTGTAGAGAAATATGTTCCAGTTATAAGTTAATTCATTTCAGATCAGGTGTAACTGTGAGACAGAGGCCAGACTGATACCAGCAAAGTTGCAAGTGCGTCATTAAACTTCAGTCTATCCTCATCAAGAGCTGACGGAAAGCATCAGGATGCTAACCAGATAGCTCCAGTGTCCTGTCCTGTTGTTGTCCAACACCAAGTCAAGTAGTGTCCAGTCTGCTCAGAGGACATATTGCGTAGCAGTAGCAAACCTGACAGTCAAACAAAAGGACATCTTTAGCACAGTCTGTGCCGTTTGTGTCTCTTCCTGTTTTGTGCTGCAGTCCAATGCAGTGAATTTATTTTCACCCGGCGCTGCACAGTGTGAAATGCAGTGTAATGTCCAAAACACACTCGACAATCTGTGTTGCCACACGCCAACGGCGCCTCATGACACACAACAAACACACTGTAAAGCATTCATGGTGAATATGGAGCTCTGCCTGCGCCTGTTTTGTCCTGCCTATTATTTTGCTTGATCCTTCACAGAGAGAGGAAAATATCTGGCGTAGGTCATCGACTTAGGAATGGTTTTCTCCCTTTGACAAAACTGTTTCTGCTCATCCATTATGGCAGCTGCAAGACCGCCGAGGAGAAGAGGAGAAGTCAAGGTAGCCGGGATGTGCCAACTACCTTGAACAAGCAAGTCTGGAGCTTTTCTGAGGCTGGACAATGGCACAGTGATGTGCTATCACAGCATGTCGTGTTATGCCAACACGTGTCCTGCCACTGTAGATGTGGGTGTACATAGAAAATTAAAGGACAGCTTTTCTGACCTATATTGTGCTGTATCAATCTGTCGCAGATTTCACAGCCAGAGCAGGTGCTTATTCCAGGTTTATTTTAATTTTTTTCACATGTGTCATGTCGCAGGAAACAATCACCCATCGATCTGAGCTTCGGCTTCATCGGAGAACCTGTGAGAATGAAAGTCAGACATGTTTGGGTTGGAAAAGCCCCTGCGTTTAGGATTTGAGCTGAAAGGTAAATTATTTCAGTTAAATCAACGCTCACACTTATCCAGACCCTTTGACTCTGTTATCTTTATTTCTCTGCTCTGAGTCAGAGTACCTCTTTGTTACTGCGTTAACTACTGATCGTTCACGAGCGACGACTTGCTTTTATTCATGTGTTCATAATTATAAAAGAATAAGTGCAAAGGCTGCGGTGCACAGTGTACGACGCTTTCGTTCTTTCTCTAGAGTTGCAGATTTGAGAGGATGTTTAACAAGTGAATAAAACTTAAAGTGAGTGTGACTGAGAAGTGTCATCAGGCCCCAGAGAAATGTGTCACTGCACCTTGAAATACTTGACATCTACCTGGAAGAAAAGATGTCACATTTTCTTTTCTGTTTGAGAGTCAGACTCTGAGAGTCAGTCAGACTCTCTGAAACTATGTTCCCAGTGTTTTACCTGGTGAACGTTTGTATCTCAACAGCTGGAAACTTGATTAACGACGGTTAATGAGCCAAGCTGAGAGAAGCTGAGGGCGAATTTCAGCCACTATGTTTAAATATCCGACCAAGAGTTTGACCTGCCGATTGTAAACGAACATTTCTGGTGTGAACCCCGTGTCTTTAAAAACACTTCCTGGTGTGGAGTGGCCATTTGCTCCTTCCTGCATCCAATGAGAAGACAGATATGGTTCTTTACTGAAGGTTAAAGTTCATGTTGGTTCAAGTATGGAGTTACTTTAGCGTGCATGCGGGATATCAAGATCAAAGTGTGTGAATATGTGTGTCTGTACTCACATTTGTCCCTCATGCAAGCTCTGCGTATGTGTGAGTGTGTTTTAGTCACTCAGGCCTGCTCTGTGTGTGTGTGTGCGTGTGCAAGCAGGTGTGTGTTATATTTAGTAAAAGGTGCGTTCCTTCGGTCTGATGTCAGTCAACAAGATGATGGACCAAACCCTGATAACTAATGGCCTGTCAGTCACACAGCCAAACCCCTCCCTCTTAGGCAATAGCCACCCCCTTCTCCAACACCACCTGCCAGATTGTGTGTGTGTTCAAGCACTTTGTGTGTGTGTGTGTGTGTGTGCTATGCAAGTGGACAGGCTTATAGGTGCTGCATTAGCGTGTATGTCCATGCTTCTGACTGACATCTTGTGTAAACTCCAGTCTCTCTGTTGTGGAGTCAGATGTGCAGGTCGATAAGCAACAACAGCTGACACTGAGGTATTTCAAAACGCCTTCCTGCCCTGTTCTACATGTCGTCAGTTTATTAGCTTTTTAGAAATCCTTCTGAAGCATTAGGCGTCAACAGTGGTCAGGTGAATGGGGTCGTGTTATGAATGTTTCCGTTAAAGTACAGGTAAGAATGTGATATGTTGAAAATACCATCAGCTGCTCTAAAACTTCTACATCTACATCACCAGGAACGAAAAAAGCCAAAACAACCAACGTAAAATACGGTAATTACCTAAATGTGCTTAAATGATGTAATAACATAAACAGCATGTTTTTATCAAGTGACACTTTGATGACTGTTTACATGTTATTAAACATTTATCATAAACATAAATCAATAATAAATAAGCGCTAGTTTCCCTCCGTTACAATCAAAAACAAAACAAAACATCTCTCAGTTGCGGGCGAGGTGTTGGGAGATTAACAACCACAAACACTCACACTTGAGGCACACCAGCTAACCTGACCTAACCTCTGTGGACTGTGGGACACCACCTAAGGCACCGCCCAGAACTAAATCCATCCTCTATCAGTGGAGCAGTGTGTGATCAAATGAATCCAGATTTCTAACTGTGTTACTATGTCAAAAGCAACAGTACTGATACTAACGCGCTACTTCGCGTCATGGTCAAGTTAAAATATTTACCAGCTCTGATCTGAGTGCAGCTGCCTTGATATCGAGCTGTTGGAGCATTTTCCCCTGAGTTTATCAGAGTTTTATCTTTCCTGAGTAAAACCTGGAGCACTTTCAAAACTTAATGTGAAGACCTCTGTGTGAGTTTTGCAGCTGCGCAGATCGAGTGTCGACGTTTTGGTTTGGTTTACCTTTTTAATTCTCTTTCAATGTACAGAGCAGAGCAGCTGGTTCCTCGCTCAGCCAAACTTAAAGTCAGTCAGGAGTGAGACGCTGCACTAAACGTGCTTTTATTTTTCATATAGCCACTTAAATAGTGTGTTTGTCTTTCTCTGTCAATCACACACACACAAACACACACCCACCACCCACACGTACTCTTGTTTGTTTGCCCTCTGTGCGGTTCCAGGTGAACCAGGCCTGACATTTGAGACCCAGGTGTTGCGTTCAGGAAGGGCTGTGTGTGTGTGCGTTTTTTTTTTTTTCCTTTCTTTCTCCAACACGCCAGAAAAACCAATTAATTAGCTTCCTCTGTGTGTTTTCACTTCCAAACATCTCATCATGTTTTTACATAACACCCTTTGATATCAGGCCCACGATCTGTAAAAAAAAAAGGTTATGTGATTGTCTGACTGCGTCTTTTGAAGTAACCACTGTGGTTCAAGTTAATCCCATTACTTTGATCTGACGATATTAAAGTTATTACTGCTGTGACTGAGCAGAAAATGTTTTAATGATAACAGCTTAACTCTGCTGCTGTTGCACTTAAAAGAGAGGTTATTTCTTTTGTGTCAACTGGCCGTAGCAGCAAGTTGATTCAGAACCAAAATGTTTTGTCAAAGTACTTTTTTTTTTTTTTACAATAGATAAGACTCAGTGAATACAGACTGGCGGCTTGCCAGCGCGGCTGGCAGGAGATTTCCAGCCACAGGGCAGAATTACCAGCGTATGAGTCGCAATAGTGTCGGTTTCCAAAAACCTGCCCCCAAACTAACTGCCCTGAGGGAGGGGCAACAAACGCAGCAGGTGTGTTAAAAATGGGACTTAATGAGTGGTACTTTGCATCCAGCTGTCAGGCGGGTTTTACAAACTTTCGCAACACAAATTAAAGTGAAAATTCATCAACTAAAGTGAGGGGACCATATATATATATATATATCATGCTTTGTGCAGGATTTTACCCCTGTGGGTTTAACTACTCTTTTATCGTGTGTCACAGGTGAAGTTGTTTTTTGTTTTTTTTTAGCTGAAACATGAAATAAAACGCAGCAAGAAATCAGATGAGTCACTGTATGATGATGTTGCATCTTTCCCATATGGTATGGGATAAAATAAAGCCATATAAAGTTGTATATAACTGAATAAAAGAAACCAAACACTCATTTTAATCATGGACACAGTGGGTCACATCAGGATCAGGTTCAGTCAAAGGTTCAGCTTGTCGAAGCTCGATTATCAGAACAGATTACCATGACACATAACCCCTGATAACTCAGATCCCGTTTACACCAGATGAGATTAAACGCATGTTTATTCACTGTGTCTCTGATTAGATTATAAGGAATTCACACTTTCATCGATTGTGATAAGATTAGATGTTGATCATTGAGATGTATCCAATCAGACCAAACCCAAATCTTGACTTCATCTCATATTTGAGTTTTTGATTATTGGGAATATTCAGCTTTGATTTGACCAATTCCTGTTAAAACAAC
This sequence comes from Caranx ignobilis, assembly GCA_021432705.1. NCBI lineage: Eukaryota > Metazoa > Chordata > Actinopteri > Carangiformes > Carangidae > Caranx > Caranx ignobilis. The sequence goes on from MU270014.1 coordinate 5,648,785, forward strand.
AACTGAATCCGACATATTTTCTTCTTCATATCAGACAAAAGATCCAAACATGTAGGAGAGCAAATGTGGAAAAAGACATTTAAATGAGACAAAACCTTAATTAAACAGAAGAGAATTAAAAAAATAAAAGGTGCGTAAATAAATGAGGTTTTTCAAGCTAAAATAAATAAATGTACAAAAGAGGAACAATTAGCCACATGTTCACTTCCAAATATGTTAAATGTCTGTCACTACAGAGAGGAAATGAATGGCAGCTTGAATACACAGTAGTCTCTCTTCAGTCCATGTACCGGTGGTAAATCAAAGCGCCGTGTCCTCCCTGACACGATGATCTGACTAATCTCAGGCCAACTCCTGATCACATGACGTGTCAAACAGCAAATCAAAATCAAAGCCCATAAAATCTGACAAACACTAAAGGAGACATACACGTGTTCACTGGATAAGATAAATGAAGGTTTTGGCTCTCGGCCTGCACACCGTGTACTCTCGCTCTTTTATCTTCTCCTGTTCAGTCAATCTTAGTGTGTGTGTGTGTGTGTGTGTGTGTGTGTGTGTGTAGAGTGTGTGCGTGATTAAAAGGTTCTTCCTGTCACACCTGGGGAGACTACCTTCTGCATGCAATGCATCTCTTACACACCTCCCTTGGCCCATAGCCACCTCCAGCTGAGAGAGATTCCCCTAAGTGTGTGTGTGTGTGTGTGTGTGTGAGAGAGAGAGAGAGAGAGAGGGAGGGAGAGGGAGGGAGAGGGAGGGAGGGAAAAGCACCTGTGCCATATTTGCTTTGCATTTTGTTTCATTAATGCTGTAAAGTTCCTGACTACACATGTTTCTTCAAACAAACACACACGCACACACACCTTACATACACACACAGATGTACCGTCAGTGTGCACATCTGGATGAGTTACACAATCAAACACCTTTACTAATGCTATCTATCTATCTATCTATCTATCTATCTATCTATCTATCTATCTATCTGTCTATCTGTCTATCTGTCTATCTGTTCTCCTGACGTTTCTCCTTTCAGCACCGTGACTTTACTAGAAAGCTGGTGATAAAGGACGAATGATACAGAAGCTGTATTTGGCCTTTTCAACCTCCTGTTAACATTGTACACATAATTGTTGCAGCAGATTTCGGTCTCGTGTTCGTTCCCTCAGTCCATTCTTTAATAATATACATATTTTCAGGGGTTACAGTGCAGACAAAAATAAAATATCTTGCATACAGGGGGGTAGGGGTGGGGGTGGGGGTGGGGGGTGCGGGGTAAATTGCCATACCTCACATTTTCCTTGAAAGTTGCTTGGCATGCTGAAAATCTCCCTGTTGTGGCTCAAATTGCAGATGTAGCCTGAAAGAATATAGAAATAAATGTAAATCTCTCTCTCTCTCTCTCTGTCTCTCTCTGTCTCTGTCTCTCTCTCCCTCCCCCCCTCCCTCTCTGTCTCTCCTGCCCGAGGAAGCTCTATCTGTCCTTTGATTCCAGGGTGAGACGGTTGCATTTCAACACGGCAGCTAAAATTGCAGTGGTTGACTAAATATGGAAGTGCAGCCGCGACATTAAAGAGGGAGACATAATTGAAGAACATAACTACAGGACATCCCAGAATAAGGTGGGGTGATGGTTGTCGCGGTGACGAATCGGTCACAAGATGGGGTTGGTATGTGTGTGTGAAAGAGGGAGGGGGGGGGAGTCCTGCTCCCCTTTCTCTCTCTCTCTCTCTCTCTGAATCTCTGTCGCCCCGTAATTTTCATGTCACTCTCCCTCCATCTGGATTTCTCTCTCTCACTTGAGGAACCTTCACAATCAAAACGCAAAGTTACACATTCATCAGAGGATGAAACTAAAACCTGTGTTTTTTGTCATCGCAGCGGCGAAAAATACGAAGAAAATCCAGCCGCATGAAACCATATTAATCACCGATGAAATCAATATGGTCGAGGAAAGTGGCAACGTCTCTCATGACGAAGATCTAATGAATTAGAAATGGTTGAGAATTTACAAACGATCTAATCAAGTAATATTTATTAACCAAATAATATTTCAGGTGGAGTTAAAGTTGCCGAAATGATCTCCTGCATCTTCCACTGGAAATGCTAATGTTAGCTATGTTAGCCTCCCAGGGTCTTGTCACTCAATCCATTGTCCCATGTAAAGGTAGCGAAGCCACACATGAAGCCAGACCGGAGCACCGAGCTAAATCCTGACACAAGGTCATTTCATCTGGATAATCTGATAGACGATCATTCCTTAAAGGAGTAGTAGACGAGGATTCGTGGACGAGGGGGTTGAATGAAGCTGCAGCTGAAGAGGCAGCGACAGTGAATCAAGAGGTTCTGATTGTGTGGTTGGTTGAGAGTTGATGAGGCTTATGGGTAATGACGGGTTGATACGTTCACAATCAGCGACGACAGCAATCACGTAATGGCTCAGAGAAGGTAATGCCAGCCTACGCCATAGCTACACTGTAGATCAGCTGTAATCAATGACAGCATTAACCTGGATGGGTTCGTGCTAACACAAGCAACTCTCACATGTTTGAACAGTGTGACCAGACCAACTCTGTGGAAACTGTAACAATGCAGGTTAAAGTTCATTCAGTACTTTTCCTCTGGTGCACTGAAATGTGTTTCATGTAATTTCAGACAGTGCTTATTCAGTCAAAATATGTAGGAGTGTTCCCAAAAACAGGTCGAGCATCACCGCGAGGACACGTTCAGACAGAGCTAGATGCTAATTTTAGAAACGTCAGTGGAAAAAGCTACGAGGGTGTGAGCAGATGTAAATCCTGTCGAGGTGGTGTGGATGTAGAGTTTCGCACAAAGAGCATAAAATCTACATTCATAGAGAGTGAATGATGCATGAATCTGATGCATAAACATGCAACGACTCCTGTTGCTACCTAGCTACAGCTAACATCTGGACAGTTTGACTCAGACTGCAAATAAGACCACGGATGAAGCTTGTCTCACAAGAGCTTGGATATCAGGATAAACAATGAGCCTAGCATGATAAACTAAACCACTCTCCGACTGTGGGATGAAAACGGTCTTTACTTTGTCGTGATCCAGATGTGACATATTTAACATGTTGTGAAGAGGAGGGTCGGACAGAGTGAAGCTAGGAAGACGTTTAGTTTTGACAGACAGTTGACTTTTCATAGGCAAAGTCAGAGTCGAGGATGGCATGGTGGTGCCGTGGTCAGCGCTCACTGGTTCTGGCTTTGAGCGCCAGGCCTGGAGTTGCGGGCTCTCCTTGTGCCTCCGTCGCTTCTCCGGCTTCCTCCCACAGTCCAGACAGGTGCGCAGGTGTGAATGTGAGGGTGTGGGGTCGCTGCTGCTTTACCCCGCCCTCGCCCAGCGTCAGCCGGGATTGACTCCACCATCCTGTGACCCTGCATAGATAATCTAATGGATGGATGGGTGGATGTTTGAGTCTACAGGGGATGATTTCATCTTCCTTAATAGATAATTAATAGATCAATACAGGTTAAATCAGGAGCAAACACAGGTTCAGGTTTCAGGTTTGATAAATTCTCAACCAAAACAAAAGCTGCGGCTCAGTGAAACTTCTTGTGAGACCTCAGCACCTGACCTGATACCTGTTCTGTTAATTTAAAAAATACAACATCTGTAAACATCTGCAGATGTTGTGTGTGTGTGTGGCAGGATGTATTTTGGCATTTTTCGTGTGTGTGTGTAATTGTCATAAATTAATAAACATATCTGACAAGTGCATTGCAGGCAGCCTGAGGGCATCATCATGTTTGCAAACACCCCCCCCCAGACACACACACACACACACACACACACACACACACACACACACACACACTCCCTGAGGAGCAGCGATTGTTTAATGATTCAATTAGCTGTGTGGCGTGCTGAGAGCTAGAGGCAAGATGGAGTGATAATTGATAAACATGTTTAATCCTGAGAGAGGGGGGGGGTGGAAAGATAAAACCAGACAGATAGGTCGCACACACACACACACACACACACACACACACACACAGTCACAATTATTTATTTAAGATTTATGTTCAGATACAGTTTTAGCATCGTAACCCGTTGCATCCTGAGCATCAGGCTCCGTCCACTTGTTGTTGTTGTTGTTGTTCTTATGAACTCCACATTAAAAACAAACACACACTCGCTGCTTCTTGCTTCAACTTCACCTGAACCCCCCCCCCCTAAAGACATGGGAGCATCACATAACAGCTGGCACACACCTGGATTCATTGCAGACTGGGAGCTTTGTTTTTACTTCGCCACAAAAGCACGCCGCTCAGGAGAGATGCAGCCGTTCGTGAAAATCAAAAGGTGATAATGAAAGAGGCCGAAGGAATTCACGTTTCATTTAGCAGAAAATTTCACACATTTGCCGCAACATTGTGGTGGTAACACAACTATTGTGTTACGTGGCTTGAAAGCTGCAGTGTTGTTCATTTTATTTTCTCAAAGTCACAATCTTAAAATACACCTTGATATAATTTACGGCCTGTAGCCAGATGCGTTTATACAGTGTATATGTAAATATGTGACTGAGTGCATCTCCTCCTGTTGACCAACATGTTTTATTCACCGAGGCTTGTTTCTTTGTTTCTGTCCATGTTTGCAGTGAAGTTCGGAGGTTTTTCAGCACCGTGCAGCCTCGGTGGAAAGACAGTTTGAACAGCTGCTCTGTGTGTATGTTTGCCTATGTCTACAAGTGTCTGCGTTTGAGTGTGGCCAATGCATGTGTGTGTGTGTGTGTTTGTGTGCAGGGGTGGGGAGTAAACAGAGGAAGTCAGCAAGATCTTTTGTGTTGGAGAGAAACGTTGACTTCACCTTCCTGGTCGGCCTTTGGCTGAGGGATTACTGTTAGAGCTCGTCATGTGACCTCAGGATCGGAGAGGTCACCAGAGCCAAAAATACCTATTGGTTTCCACATGAGTAAAAATATATACATATATCTGACTTCCTCATCGTATTAGTAACAACTGGGAAAAAAAAAAAAAACAGTTATACAGCAGAATATATCACTTCAGAGCGGAGTCACTACTACTTTACATCTGCAAGAGAATTCAAACCAAAACCCATTTAAAATAACACAGAATGATTTATCCATCATCATCGCTTTCAAGCCTCACTGTCAGTGAAATAAGAAATGTCTTCACCTCTACACTGGAGCATTTCAGGCTTTCTCACTCAACCATGAGCCTTATTTAAAGTGATTCGTGCGGGCATTTAGGTGACTACAGGGAAATAAAACAGAGGTTATCGGCACAGTTTCATCCTGAATACTCATCGAAGTTAACCAGATTTAGCAGCTAAAAGAAGAATATCATCATATATTTGAGAATTATTAGCTTCAGAATAAGTGTTGTCAAGTTGAAAAGTATGATTCTTGCTTTTACTCTTGTTTAATATGCAAATTTTTGGTTTTGAAAATACATTTGGAGACAGATGTTCTTCAAACTTGAATTGAAACAGTATATATAATTAGTTCCTGTAGGTTATTTGGTTGGTTGTTTCAGTTCCACATTAAAATCTCATCACATTTTCATTGTTGGCAGGATGATGTGCCCTCTGTCTGAGGAGGCCCAGTGTAAACTTATACAGACATGTAATACATTGTCTCCTCAGGATCGCTCTCCTGCAGGAACAAGCTGCAGCTGAGGCCGTCTGTGTTTCCTAAAGAACTGTGGGACCCCTTGTGACCCAAATCAGGGTCCCGACCCAGATTATGAAGCACACTGATGTCGCTGATTAAAGGCCAAATCCCAACATGTCAGTTTCAGGCCCCCGAGTCTCCCCAGAGCCGTGCCCACCCTGAAGAGAGCCCACTGTTTCAACGGAGACACACTCACTTCACCCTATTAGCCCCTCAGAGGAGAGAGAGGGATGTTTCTGAGTCTGAGTGTGTGTGTGTGTGTGTGTGAGTGAGTGTGAGAGAGAGAGAGAGAGAGAGAGAGTGAGTATGTGTCCTGCTGGGTGGCAGAATTAAAGGAGAGGACTGTTTGAGAAGAGCCTTTGAAATGGACACACATCAGCTTGCTCTCAGACAGACACACACACACACACACACACACACACACACTTTGATAACTCCTGAAGCACCCGTTATTGACCATAACCATCTGGCTGCCCTCCAGAGAGAGAGACAGACAGAAGAGGAAAAAGAAAACCACACTACAATTGGCTGAAGTGGAAAATTACTTTTCTTTAACCGCCTATCAGACTCCCTCGTCTCTCCCATTCAGCTCTAAGGTTTTTTTATTTACACAGCATTTTGTGTTTTGAAGCCGAACACACAGGATTGCATTGTATTTATACGTTGTGACAATGAAAATGCATTTTTAACATTAGCTTTTAGTCAAATACTAATGTCTAATATGTACAGCAGAGATGAAAGAGAGAGAAAGACACCGGACAACAGGAAATATGAAAGGTGGACATATAGTGTGAGACAGAAAAGATAGAAAAGACAAAGATGTAAAAAGAAAGAGAGAGTGAAGAGTCTCCAACGACCTCAGGCTGATTTGAACCATAGAAATGACCATAAAATTACATTTACAATGAACTCAGGCAGGAGAAATCTGTAAATACTGACTGTACTGTTTCTCAGCTTTAGTCACATTATGTGAAATAGTGGAGGCCCCCCCCCCCCCCGCTGCCTCGCGCCTCCCGGCATCATGTCAGGAACATTTCTGACCCCACTGCTTTTCCCAAATAACAGTGAGAGGTTTTTACATGGAGGGAAACTAACAGTGAGGTTTTCTACTGGCTGTAGTGTTTCAGTTCACAATCAGTATAAAAAATAAAAAAAACCCCACTAAAGTTAAAAGTAATTCTTTCAAAATAAAACACGGCCATCCTGTTGAGCATTCAGTGATCATGAAAAATTCCATGTAGCACATTTATTTCTGTTTTATTTCACTCACAAACAGAAAAAAACACCATAAATCGAGGTTTGACTCCGGTAAGACAGCAGCATGGAGGATGAAAGGAGGCAGTGAGGCAGGAGGGAAGAAAGTGAAACAGGTAGAAAAAAGGGGCCAAAGATCAGGAGAAAATGAGCACAGGCTGAAAAAGAAAAAGAATGAAAGTGACCCTGCCTGATCACCAGCCCCCCTGTCTCTCATAATTGCAGCATCTCCAAAACAAACCAAAACAAACCAAATCAGGCCTAATGTATTTCCCTGTCACAACTGCCTGGCGGGAGCCAAATAGCTGTTGAGAGAAATGTCTCTTTAAAAAAAAAAAAAAAACCCACCACTGGTAAATATGCCTCTCTGCGTGGCAGATAGCAGTGTGGGCCCTCCCCTCTCTCTCATCTCGCCTCTCATTTGTTCTCTTTCACTTTCCATCTGTTTATTTCCAAGGTAAAGCGAGACAGCACTCTGTGAATGTCAAAGCACGCTCCTCTCACTCTGCATCAGCTTCTCTTCAGCTCTCATTTTTAACTTACACATGGAAAATGCTCTCCCTGGCAGTTTGAGCTGCTTCTTTCTGTCTCTTACATCTTCAAACCATGAAAAATATTGTAAAAATGCTCCTCAATAACAATATTGATTCTGCCATTTAATATTTTGGTTGAAACTTGAACTAGCTGTGGAACAAACTCTATGATTCAAGGACAAACTCTGATGTCGTTATAGATTAATGTGGTTTGTGCATTATGAGCTTTCCCTGTAAATACAGTTTTGCTGTGGAATATACATAACCTTGGTGTCATGGTTAAAAGAAACATGGATTCACTGCTGTACAGTATTATCACTGATACATTTCCTATTTTATGAAGGGCAGAGATGAAACAGGCCACTTTCATACCTTTACTAAACCTTGGTTCAGATATATCAGGGAAAACAACTGTTGTCACTTGTCATGATGAAAAACGTGTGTTTATTTTTATAGTTTAAATTTGCACCAGAGTACAGTTGCAGGTTTTTTATTAAAAGGCTGTTCAGCTAACTGCGGTGACTGAAAAGAGCCAAACGCATCATGGTCATATAAAAATACAAAGGAGAAACACATTTAGCTCGATGGAGTTCATTATGCCTTCAAATTGCAATAGTTAGGTTTTCTTACGAATAAGACAAGAAGAGGTTGTTCTTTTCATACCTTGACATGTCTCAACAGATTCTTCTGTTTTCTTCAGAAGCATCAGAAGGTGTTGTTGTGACATATCTTATCAGCTGATATTACGTAGGCAAAAGACAAGACAAGCCATCTTGGACAACCACTGAAGAGAAAACCACATCATGGACTGGGAAAAGGCCAAAATCATACGTACAGAAAATAAGGAAGCGGGCCCCGCACGACCATGAACTGGGGCGAAGGGGGCATGGTTGTCCTGTCAAATTTGACACCTAACATTAGCTGATAACACACGTCACACCACCTATGTCTCTGAAGAAAATGGAAGACTCTGTGCAAACATGTCAAGGTATGGAAAGAACAACCTTTTCTTGTCTTATACATAAGAAAGACCAGCTATATAAAAACACATATTGCTGTATTTACAGTGTGTATTTCGTATCTTGTTTCTCCTTCTGGAAGTGGGGGTCCCTGCCAGCCACCGTACTGAACAGGATAAAATGGCATCATCTGCATAAAGGCACACCACAGAGGAGATCATGTCACCCATATACACAATAAAAAACACTGGTGAACTTCCTCTCTCTCTATCTCTCTTTTTTTTTTTTTTTTTTTTTTTACATTGTTCAGTATTGTTCATATTCCTGAGAGGTCCATCGCTGTCTTTCTTTATTTTACTGTGTTTTCTACATTTAATAGCTTGTGAAAAATCAGCAAATGGTGATATCCATTCATTTTTAAGACGATAACCAGGGACAATAAGGCTCCAAATAATAAATAAACCTTGGGATTCGTAAGCGAGCAGTCAGTTAAATGCTTTTTTCTCCTGCAGCCTGCACAGAGCAAAGAGCGACTGTTTGTTTCACTCACAGATGCCTCCCATTCAGTTCAGGTTTGATTTGAACACATGTAGAGCACCACTTTTGGGGGAAAGTGCCACTTTCTGGCGGAGCCTCTGTTCAAGGACAAGAGATGTGGGATAGAAAAGTAATAATAAAAAAGAAGAGCTTTATTTATTTTATTTATTTTTCAAATTTTATTTTATTTTTTTTAAACACAAGACGCTTTCTTCATTATGAGAATCTTCTGTTTACTTGTTTAAATTGCAGATGCTTTTTCTTAATTCTGCATTAGAATTAATCACCAATATATCACCACAGAGAGAAATTACAATTTGCATTTATTTTCATTATTGTTAATGTAGTTGTTATTGTACTTGGTAATTTCAGTATTCGCTGCGTCTGTGTATTTTACCACTGGAGCTTGTAATAACCCATCAGCTGCCACCTCAGAAACTAAGGAGCTGGTGTTTAACACTCAAGCTTTCTAGGTGATTATGACAAACTCACCTGAATGACAAAGCACCGCCCTAATAACAGGCACAGTGTTTTTCTGTGCGTGTCTGAAGTGTGTGTTTGAAGGCAGGTTGTGTGTCATGTGAAGGGATTAACAGTATTTTAATGAGGCTTTAATGTTTACATTTGTACAGGCAGACAGACATGTGCAGCGCTCAACCAGTGACAGGTCACACACACACACACACACACACACAGACAAACAGATCAGTGTTTTAATGCCTCTCACGCAGTATTAATGACAGGACTAAAGCTTATTAGTGGGTTAGAGGATGTTAGGCAGTCAGTCACTCACACACAGAATAATGTAGTTGTGATGCGTGCTGATGTCACTAATCTAATTACAGAAGTGAAACACAACTCACTATCACCTCCTTGTAATGTAAGCGCATTCAGATGTCCATCAGCGTTTCATCGGAAATCTTATGTTTAGTTCTTCCTCCGTCTCTCGTAGAAATAATGATGGTAGTAGTCTAATTTCTGCTCAGTGTATTGGAAGCACTCCTCCACTTCCCTGGAGCTCTAGAGAAAGTCGGACATTGGGTCAATTCCCCATCTAAAACTGATAATTAATGATGTAATAATATTAAGGCTGTCAAAGTTAATGCACTAATAACAATGTGCTATTTATGCAAACAAACAATTAACCACTTGAAAAACGTCCCTTCAAGGTACGTTTTATGATTAACTCTGGACACGTGTGATTAATCACAACTAAATATGATGGATCAGATTTTGATCCATAGTATCAGAAGCCTCTACACTGTGGTCGAGCTACCTGTAGATTAAAATTAAAGAAACCCAGATCGCCTCTCCCTCTTTTCTCCAGTGTGTTTCTTGGTGTTCAGCTCGAGTCACTGTATCTTCAAACAACCTGAACCTCAGGTCACTGACCCCGTGTGCCCCTTACAACTTATTTTAAATGAATCATGACCATGGCTGACCTTCCACAGAGGAAACAAACCCCTAGCTCTCTCTCTCTCTCTAAGTCGTGTCACAGTGAGACACACCTGATGGTCTCAGAGTGAGTGAACAGGGGCCACGCCTTAGATCAACCTCCTAATGCCTGCCTCACTCTGTCTGCTCTGCAAACTGTTTCCCTGCTGCAAGAGCCAACCTGCCCCTTACGCTTTGTTTTCCTCCGAATGTGTGTGAGTGTGTGTGTGTGTGTGTGCGCGTGTTCGTGTTCCTGTGGGTGCGTGTTCATGTGTGTGTGTGAGAAAGCGATGCAGGGTTTAGGGCGTTGCTCCGGCTAGTTTACTCTCACAGAACAAACAAATCTCTGATGTGTTTTTCTAACCCTGATAGCCGCAGCTGACACCATGTCAACAACTGGATGAAAAATATCTCTTCCTCTCCTCCTTTCTTTTTCTTTTCTTTTCTCTTCCATCCCCTGTATTCTCACTGTCTCACTGTCGTTGTCTTTCATTAACATCTTTCATTTTCAGCCATTCTTTTGTCTGCATTCAAATCGTCCAGTTCCTCCCTCCACTCTCTCTTTCTGTGTTCATGCCGACTGCGATCCTCCCTTCCCTTTCTTCTTTTGAGGGGACACAGAAAGCTGTAACCACAGAGAGGTTGTATTTGAAGGAAGTGACTGAGCCCAGCTTTACACAACTGTTTAGTGATCTCTGTTGCCAATTTGTATCTGTAAATCTTTAAGGATCCTGTTTGTGTGTTTGTTTGAGCCCGGCCAGGTGTGCTGGATGTGAGCCAAGCCAAGAGATTAAAACCTCAAATCCCATTTCCTCTGATACATATTGCTGTTATAATAGTTCGCTTTGATGTATTTTTTTTTTTTTTTTTCCACTTGAACTGAACGTTTAGTTTGCACAGTCGTCGAGGTGCTGAGTAGGTTTCATGGCCCCGGGCTTCATGGAAACCTTTCAAAACAAAATGATGCTGTGTTACACAAAAAAAATGGTGGTTAACAGCAATAAGTTATTCTAATAAAAGAGGCCTGATAACTGACTGATAATTGCCTCCATTTAAATTTTTATGGCTGACTAATGTCTTGTTTTATTGGACCAGCAAAGCAAAAGCCAAAGATTTACAGTGACATCAAACAGAGAATGAATGAGGGAAAATTAACAATAAATCAAAATCAATACAATACTGTATAATTACTGTTTACATGGATATATGGTGCTATTGCTTATTCATGTCTTTGTCAGTCACTTCAAACATACAGCAGATGGTGAATGGACTGCACTTATATAGAGCTTTTCTTGTCTTAGAGGCCACTCAAACCACTTTACAATAGATGCAGCATCCACATTCACGTACACTGATGTCACCGGGGGGGGAGCAGGGGGGTAATTAGGGGGTTCAGTATCTTTCTTACCCCAAGGACACTTTGACATAAGTGGTGGAAGAGCCCGGGATCGAACCAGCGACCCACTGAACGAACAGCTCTCGTCTAGATGCAGATGTTTTCATAAACACCCAGTGGTTCAGTCGTGGGTTGATTTGGAGACGCTAAAAATTCCTTCGCTTAGCTTCTCTCTGCTAAAGATTAAAGCTGACGAGCGATAATTATGTTTACATTTTTCACTACACATCGAGGATTTAATTCCAGGACTGAAATAGAAATATAGAAATCCTTTTTTTTTTTCTGTCCCACAAAGGTGGCTCTATCCCCATAACAGCCCTCTAGTCTTAATGCTGGTTGAAACCCTAAATAGTGGTATGTTAAAACCTTGTTTAACTGTTATGAGTTGTGAATCATACCCTCACTTCTACACACATGCATGCACATACACACTGTGGTGTTTTGACTGGTATGTCAGAGTTAAGAGATCAGTGCAGACCACCCCAGAAGAAAGGAAGGGAAAGGAAAGGAAAGGAAAGGAAAGGAAAGGAAAGGAAAGGAAAGGAAAGTGATAGTTTGTGATTTCTAAACTAAAGAAAACCATTTATTGTTACGTTTCCGTGCAAAATTTATACACAGTCTTAAAAGGTATAGAAAGGTTGAAAGTTTTCTTCTTCTTCTATTTTTTTCTAATAGATGTTTAGGGACCAAAAGCTTGAGAGACAATACATTAAAAGAGTAACCACTGGAAAATGTCAAGAAAAGCCAAGGTCTTCCTCTCTGTGACGAAACTTAAAAAAAAAAAAAAAAAAGCATTTTCTCTCTGAGGCTCCGCTCGGTGATAAATGCACCTGTGTTATTAAAATGTTGGGTATTAGTGGGTAGAATGGCATGTAGAGAAAGTACAGAGAAGCGGCAATGAAAGGAAGAATGTTCCTTGACCTTTTTACCCTGCAGCAAAAAAAGATGAATCAAACAGTTTTGAACTTTTTTAAGCATTGTTCCCAGGCTTTAACTTCAGCGTGAACAGCAGCCGCTACATTAAAAGCTTAATCTGTGATGCAGTCTGTAGAAAAAGAAAAGAAAAAAAAAAACACTGCCTCAGAGAACAGAAAACGAGACAAGTGCTTAGAAAAGCTGATTAAAACATTAAATACATATCAATAAAAAACAGAAGAGGGACGTTTACTGGCATAAACACTAATTGGAGAGCGGTACAGTCAGTGTGATGTGACATTTAAAGTCCCATTGTTGTGCTGAGTCCACGTTGTATTGTGTTTCTCCTCAGCCCGTCACCATGTACCTGGGCTCCCTCCTGTTTAGTCTCAGGGCAGAGCCGATCTCGCTCTGGACAAATACCTTCCGGAAAACTTCCGCCCCTCCCCAAAACCACTTCTATCGCCGTCCCAGACAATACACGTGCTCAAAAAGGGCTTGAAAAAGGCCGGGGCTACACGTAAGCAGCATGAATAGGTGAATCTTACCTGTGCAGAGATGGTGCACGTGTGCAAACATCGCTCAGATCCTTTTTAATGTAAAAGTAGAAGATGATGATGTGACTAGGAGATATGATCACGTTTCTGTCATTTTTGCTTTTCTACATGAAGAAGCAGAAGAACAGACCTCAGACTCCGTCCCTTAGCTTCACACCTGGGACCCTTCAGTCTTTAACTCCTAAGATTCAAGCCTAAAGATAAAAAGTTAAAGAGCCGTCAATGCAATAAATGAGATCATCAGATGAGCAAAGGAAGGCAAATGGTTTATCGTGTCATAGTCTATAATAATCTATACTGACAGTAATCCTTGTAAGAATGAAGAAGATTGTTAATGATTAAATGAGAAAATCATACATTTCAATTCTTTACACAATAATCTAGATCAAATAAAAAACACATATAATGATATTTCAAGATCTTCTCTCCTATTGATTATTAATCAGTAACGAAAACTCTCAGATCAGAAAAAGCAACAATAATCTCCTCTGAACTGTAGAAATGAATAAAGTCCATCAAAAACTGTAATGGAAAAAGTCACCTTCAAAATGTTTTTGTCTGGGGGTTGGTTTCACAATAAAGCGCACACACACACACACACACACACACACACAGGACAAAGAAAAACTCTGGAATGTGTTTACCTGCCTAACTCTACTCAACTCAACTGATGTCCAAGGTAAACGTGATGGATCCCTCCCAAGCCCTTCGTCAACTTGTGCTGTTCCCACACACACACACACACACACTAACAGACCAGACAGGTAGGAATGAGACTGGTCCACTGCAGTGTGTTGACAATCAGTGCAGTGACAGACGAGGCTTTACGCTGACATCCATCTCGACTGACGGCTCTGACCTGACCTCTGACCTGATGTATCAAACCTGTTCAGGTGCATTTATCAGTCAGCTCAGGTGAACCTGTGGCCAGCTTCTTCTCACCTGGTTAGTTTCACTGCGCTGTATGTGGCCTAGTTAGAACCATCGTATTACAACATATCACTTACGTTGGAAAAAAGGTAATTTATGATTATTGTTCATGATCAATGTGCTGATCAAGTCGCCAGCTGTGATGTAAAGTCAAAATTTCCTCTCTGGTCCATTAAATTCGGAGTGGAGTGCGACTGACAATAGCATGCATCCTTATTCTAGACATTTGGACTTAATTCTCAAAGAGCATAATGAAAAAAAAAAAATCCTCTCATTTTTTTTTTTTTTCATGAGTGGCCTTAATACTCTTCCGCAGTGTAGCTCACACAACCCCACTCCATATAATCAGAGGTCTCACTTGAAGAGCAGCAACACAGACTTGATGTGTATCACTGATATAAGATCACATCTCCTGCGTCCTAATAACTTCCTCCACCCAGCATCCTGTGTGCTCTGTGGGCATCACACGATGCAGCGCTAAATAACAAGACCAGTATGTGTTGCACTTAAGATCCACGGGCCCTGGGAATTCTTCAAAGTCTCCAGTTATTATCGCGTCATACGGCACACTCCTTATTCTTTATAGTTTCCACTTTAAGGCAGGTGAAGCGAAACACAATGTGGGTGATTACAGGTAAAACAACGTCTTTGAATGCTGGGTACTTCACATGACATGATTACAATATCACTGGAACTTACTGAGGGTGACAGTTGATGCTAGTGGCGTCACATGCTACCTAAGTGTTCAGATACGATACTGTTACACGGTCGTACACAAGCTGTTTTGTTGTTGTTGTTGTTGTTTTCACAGAAGTGGCAGTGCAGGCCGGGACTCTGTGACGGAAACACACCGGTGGAGGTAATTATTACTTGTTTGAAACTGTCGTCATACCAACCCTCAAACCTGCAGGGTGTCAAAGTTGGTGGGGACGTTTCTCACACTCGTTTCATTCATAAATAAAAATAGCCTACAAAATGATCTCATTGGCTGCACCTCTGACCGTCACTTCACAACCCGTAATCTGCCCAGATTTGCTGTCATTTTCCGCATCTTTTCATCTACTGATCGGTTTGACTGTGTGCCAGCTGCAGCTTCCTGTTTTGCCCTAGAGAGCAATAACCTAAAGTGGTTTCTCAGCTCTGCGTGTTTTGATGTCATTGTTGAAGCTGAGGGAACTGTCACATTCACAGGGCGGGTCAGGATTGGGCGTACCGAACCGGGATTAACGTCTAAAATTAGGGCTGAGGGCAGAGGAAGGTATCGTATAGGTCTGAACCTTGTGGAAAACAATTACCATTTCCTGTCTGGGCTTTGGCGTGATATCATTTTTGGGCGCGTTGACTTGAATGGAATGCACAGTTAGCATAAAGTTTTAAAGGCAGATTTGAATGGAATGCACTGTTAACTGAAAGGATTAATAAAGATTTGACTTGAATGGTCGGATGAATTAGAGGAGAGGAAGAGAAGTGACTTGTCTGGGAGATTCCTCCGAGGCTAAGCAGCGTTCACACAAGAAATGTACACACGTATGTTAAGTGCATACACCCAAGCTCCCCATCTCCCTGTGTGTGTGCGTGCGTGTGTCTCACGCACACACACTTACTTGCACACAACCCCGATTTCCTCCTGTTGTTGTGTGTGTTTTGTCAGTATAATCTCTGGTCTAATCCTCACACTGCTGCCAGACAGACAGGCCCACCCAGGTGAATGAGCCTGAACTTAAGTATAAGTACGCGTGCATGTGTATGTGAGTGTGTGTGCATGGGTGTTTGAGAGCGACACACAGCCGGTGGATGTCTCAGGTCATGTGCCTCAGATGACACTTAAAGTGGACGTGTTTGACATGGGAACATACAGACATAAAAACAAGCAAAGCAGGAGCTTATGTAAGGAGAGGAATCAAGGCCTGTCTGTTAATTCATTAAAAGACCAGTAAAAACAAATAAAGGCCACAGTAAAATTTTAAAAAGCATAAACTGTGGTAGAATATATCTGCCATGAATAATGTAATACACCATGCTGTGATGATACTCGACATACTGAACAGGCCCATGATGCACAATGGTGGGCTATCAGGCACCAGTCAGCTGCTGCATCCCTACATCTATGAAGATGTGGTTTACCAGATTTGCAAAATATTGTTGTTTCTATAAACAGACCAAAACACTGTAAATCCACACAGTTTTATTCTGGAACGATGTTAAAGCTTTAAAATATGACCTACAACAGCTTTCAGCCTAACTTAGAAAGATGATAATGACATCTCATGTAGAAACTAGCACAGAACCAGATAACCTCACGCCTCTGCATTTTCTTTGCTGGTTGTTTCTTTTTGTTAGTCTGGTGAACGGTCAGGGAAACTAGAAGACTTATGGCGAGCCCAAGCCCAGTGATCCTGAGAGCAGTCAGAGATGTGATGTGACCAGCTGCAGAACCTGCCCCAGAAGACTTCGGATCATCTGATTCACATGTCCTGAGCACAGGTAAGACACATGCACTGTTCACCTACCTGGGCTGTAGGTCCGTAGTCTTATTAGTGGACAAAGACAATGGACCTACACACACACACACACATATACATGCGGATCTTTTTTCAGGACTGAAATTATTGGAAAATTGAGTTGGAGAGATGAATTCACGTTGACTTTTATTTTGGTGAACCCCATTTTAGTAATTTCAGAAGTACGGCATGAATGTTTATTTCAAACCCTTAATAATGTTGTTGTATGCTACAGAGCAAAAGCCAAAGTAGGAGTTTGAACGTTTGCATCTCAAGTCACTCGCTTGTTCACTTCTTGTTTGGCTGATAATATACTTACTAGTCAAAGAAGCTTGAAAACCTCAGAGCAGTCTTTCGCATTAGATTCCCCGCTACAGTCGGACACACTCAGCCTCTACCTGCTCCAGCTACATGGAGTCTTACTGCACTGGGAAACTGTGCAACTCGCATGTTCTGTATGTCTGTCATGCATAGAAAATACATTTCTAATTACACTGTGTCATGTGGTTATCTGGTGCTCCAGCCCCCCGCAACTCCAAAAAATAATAATAATAATATTTCACAGACTGTAAAGTGTAACTTTGAAGATTTTTCTTTAATTTAATCCATGTTCTAGCCATTCACCGCTGACATTAAAAGCTGAGTTGCATTTTATATTCAACTGAGACATGCTGTAACTATTCTATATACCACATATGACAAACAGCTAATCCATATTTATGCCTTGCCAAGCCTGTCATATACTAAGCTGCAGTTGCATTATGGCCAGTGGCAGGTAAAGTACAGTAAGCCTGACTGGATTTGGCAGCAGCCTGAGACACAGCCGGTAAAAAGAGTTTCCTTCCAAAATGAAAGATATCCTCCGTTTGAGAACCAGCACCTTCTCCTGCAAAATGATTGTTGGCATGAAAGTCAAACTCATTATGCGGCGGCAGGAAGTCATAAGTTATCTGGAGGCCTTTTGCTCACATCCGCGACAGTGCTGCTGCCGATGATGTGATAATCTGTTGTTAAATTACCAGTTGATCAAGTCAAGTCATGTCAGGCTGGAGCACATGTGACACCGAGGGCAATTTGGTCTGCGGCCAGGGTTTTACACAGTTAACTCTCATAGTTAATTAAAGCAATTTAGAAACAGTGGCTCTCATTGAGTACCTGAGGAGAGAAACAGACGTCACTGACCTTTTTCATCTTAAGATCAATGAGCTGAAAGACAAGTTTTACCTACTGCAGCATCAAAAGAAAAGGATGAAACAGACTGGATTTCAGCCTAAGCTACTACATGAACTACATGAAGTGCTTTCAAACGAATGTGAGAGTGCACTGTAATCAGAATTTGTAAACCACAGCTTTTCACAATTTCGCAATACATCACACTCTCAAGTCTCACTAAATATTGAATCTTGTTCTGACGTGTGGCCTATTTTGCATTTTTGTGAGGAAAGTAGTTTGTTCACATGAGACAAAAATCAATCCTTACATTTGCAGTGAGTAAATCATATTACAAGTACAAGTGCCATTGTAAACTGTTCTGTTGATTCACTTGAGTTACATCTTGCATTTCTTAGAAAGTACAACTTTCCTGCTTCAAACAACAACAAATTTGTCAGAGCAGAAGAAGAAGAAGAAGGACTTTTTCTCCTCCTGTCATGAGGCCTCCTCTGTTATGGTTGAGTAAAAACTACTAGGCTGTATTTGTATATTT
This sequence comes from Caranx ignobilis, assembly GCA_021432705.1. Lineage (NCBI taxonomy): Eukaryota > Metazoa > Chordata > Actinopteri > Carangiformes > Carangidae > Caranx > Caranx ignobilis. Next base: position 5,667,168 of record MU270014.1, read on the forward strand.
ATTTGAAGAGTATTGATTTATTTTTCTATTTTCATCTGCCCATGAAGTCAACAAGTACAAAAAAAAATCACAGGCAGCGCCGCTCTGCAATTGTGATCCACATTGTGGTTGAAGGTGGCATTATAGGTTGAATGAAAGACATAAAGTCCCGCCCCTTTTACGTTATTTCACATTGGCTACGAACAGATTGTGTGGTCACATTGCAAAAAAAATGTGCATGTAACCTCAGCTGTGGACTTGTTTTTCTATTTCTTCAAAGTCTACCAGTAGATCGTGATTGATGGGTTGGTGACCTCTGGGTTAGGGATAAAGAGCACGGACTGCTCCATGTTTTGTGCAGTATATTGACAATCAGAGACGATGCTCAGTCTCCTGATCCTCTTGCAGATAGTCCTCTTTGTGCAGGATGGTCACAACACTGTGGCGCCGGCTTGGTCGTCCTTACAACCTGTTTACTGTGAGTAATTCAAACAACTATGTCCTTAACAGCTGTGTCAGTCCATGTTGAGACTCCCTTATTATTCAAAAAGCAAAACAAGTTTCAGTTAAAGTTCAATAAAACAGAATCATAAAAGTAATAAATAATTCATCTTCAGAGAGATTCTCATTTTCCACAAGTAAATTGTAATGTTTTTCCCACAACCTGCAGGCAGAACAGATCCCTGTGCTGAACAGTGCAAAAAACACATGATACAGTATTATATTTACAACATAGATGCAGAGGAGGAACATGTCTCGTGTGAAGCTACATTCCTGGATGTGCAGAAAACGTGCCCCCGCCTCCGTTTGGCAGACACAACTTTTTTTTGTTGAAAGCAGGTTGGGCTGAAGCACCGTGAGGCTGATTGCAGGTGAAGAGGCCTCTTGGTGTGCTGGGTAATTTACATGACATGATTACTCCAGCAACCCTTTTTTTTCCCTCTATGTGTGTGTGTTTGTGCATGAGTGTGTGTGTGTGTGTGTGTGTGTGTGAGTGAGTGTGTGATAGAGGGAGGGAGAAAAAGAAGCTTCTCGGGAACAGGGTTTTGTGTTGAGATGGTGTTAAACATCTGTGAGCTTGATGACACTCACTTAAAACAACGAGAGGGAAGGTGGGGGTGGGTGGGGGGGTGATTGAAGGAAAAAAAGAGGGAGGATGGGAAGGCGGAAAGGGGAAGAACAGGTGGAGGGGTTAAGGGGGGGGGGGGGGGGGGGGGAATAAAGACAGGAGTAGAAGAAAAACAGCGATGGAGGAAGCTGCAGAATTATATCCATCAAATGTACAAACATCAAAGACAGAGGAAAAAGTGTGTGTGTGTGTGTGTGTGTGTGTGTGTGTGTGTGTGTGCAGGCAGCAGACAGGGCAGGCAGGCTGCATGGTCTAACTTGCTGCAAAAGCACCTGAAGAAACAACACCAGCCTGGCATGATAACATCTACCCTCACTGCCTCTCCAGCTGTGTGTGTATTTGAGTGTGTGTGTGCGTGTGGGCGTGTTCACTCAGACATTCGTGGTTTTAACCTCTTGACCCCAGATTTTCTCCCTGAAGTAACTCTGAACATACTGAGCTCCTCACCTTTATATAATATATACAGTGCACAGGTGATCATCAGTCTATCACACGACTTCCTCTGTAACATGTCGATCAGCATTATCTGTTTTAGCTGAAGACACTTTTTTATAGCCTGTGTTCAGAAACTCAGAGACTGGAGTCAACCTGCAACTGATTCATGGTTTTAGTCATTAGAAACAAACCACCATGTCTTTCCGCCATGTCTTCTCGTCTTCTCATACACGACACTATTAGGAAATGATTTCGCTAATGCTGGCTATTTTTTGAGCGGTGGTGTTACAGGACATGTTGGAGTAAACAAGGGCTGCTGCTTTTAGTCAGACAGTGGTTTTGAGCTCGAGCGCTGAAGTAACCAGACTTTATTAGCACATGCTGCCATGTTGATGTCTCACCCTTGTCTGAAGAGAACCCAGGTCTTCAGAAGCTCAGAGAAGTGGCAGTGAATCCCTACCATGACTACCCCAGCAAACGTGAAGTTACGTTTTCATCTTCTAAAGCTTAAATTCTGCTCTTGGTTCTCCAGGTCTTAATGCTCAGTTTTCTAAAACTTCTCATTGTTACATTAAGAGTGATTGGCGAACTACTAAGCAAAGTATCAACCTATCAAGGTCGACCCCCTCTCACCTGTACAGATGCTGCAGATAAATAGTACTAACAGCTCAGCTCGGCTCAGCCGTGCGTGCACAGGAATTACTGCAGGATTCCTGATGCTGGTGATGGTGAGACAGGAGAGCGAGAGTGACGGCTAATTTCAGTGTAACTCGAGCAGCCATTATCGCAGCAGACGGGCCCTGTAGGTGCTGTTTTCACAAACCACTTATTCACATAGCTCCACCTGGGAGGAGGGAAGATTATACATGCATCTTACAGAGATGGACGTAATCACACCTTTATTGACAAAGAGGCCAGAATGCATTTCACTCGGAGAGGAAAGTATTCAGATGTCTGCTATACCTACATGAGGTTCTTGATGTCTTGTGCATTATTCATTATAAATAACTGGTATCTTATATTACAAATGTATATCGGGAGTTTGTTTTGAAAGCACCACTACGCCGACCTAACCTCACTCTGCTCTTACTTCACCCCTCGCTCTCTCTCGCCCAGGCAGAGGTGGATTAGCAGAGTTCTGCTCCGTTTACCTCCACCTGTCATCACTGTAGTGTGTGTGAGTGTGTGTGTGTGTGTGTGGCTGCATGCATGTGTGTCCTGTGCATTCAGCCATGAGGAGCTACCGCCAAGACCCTGCATCATGCGCTCTGTGTGACAGCTAAACAGTCCCACCCAGAACACACACACACACACACACACACACACACACACACACACACTTTGAATGTGACTCCTTTAGACAGTTAAGCCAACTGAATGCTTTGGGTATCAAGTACATCATCAGTGGCAGTGGATATGAAAACCTGCTTGTGAGTTTCTGTTTCCACTTTCAGCAGCTGAGGGGAAAAGATAGAGAGTCACAGAGAGAGAGAGAGAGAGAGAGAGAGCGAGGGTTTGTTGTCTTGTTGTGTGGTCCCGTGTGACTGTGAGGGAGCTGCACCTCCACGCCTCACTGCCATCCTCCTTCCTCCTGCCTCCTCCTCCTCCTCCCCCTCAGCTCTCAGAGCCTGCTCTGGCCTGTTAGCAGGAAGTGTCCTCCCAGCTGGCACACACACACACACAAAGACGAAGACACACACATACACACACACACCCCTACACGCTACACAACTTTAAAATGTTGGCAAAATGCCCTGTGACACGCAAACATGTCACACAAACCTTCAGAGGGAAAGACGTCCCAGTGTTTCTGAGTTCAGATATTTAATCTGATGTAAGAAATGAATGAAGTTAGGAGAATGAGTTTCAGCAGGTGGAGCTCTTCTGTCCTCCTGGCAACGGCAGCACGACACCAACAGTTTATAGATTATATAGTTTATGGTTGTCACTGAAGTTGGACAGGAAAAGAGCTGCAGACATACTGTTTAAATAGCTGCTCAAGTCATGAATGCTGAGTCATGTTGAACAGCAGTTTTTGCTTCAGAGGCAAAGCAAGAATACAAACTGAACATCCATAGGCAACAACGTGTGTTTAATAACTGTCATGATTACACATTCAGGAAGCAATACAAAATGGGTAACCCCATATATAGTGGACCCACTCAGACTGACGTGCTGTGTTGTTTACCTGCTCAGCCTGTAACTTTACTGTTTGTTTCACCATTTACACGTTTGCAGCACAGTTTTCAGAAAATCTCTAAACACCTTCTGTATGACATATCTACTGTAACTAATGTAAAACACAACTTGATGAGATAAAAACAATAGATTAATATGTGATATTAAGGTTTCTCTCGCCCCTTCTGGTCACAGTTTACCTTAATGCACCTATAATACAAACAGTAAGTTGCTACTGTCTCTGCAAGAGCGTTGTTGACGTTGTTGTTTATGGGATTTAGGTTTTTATGGATTTGTATTTTAAAAAAGTAAGAGCTGCAGAAAGACGGGAGAATAAGTACAGTAAAGTAACGAGGACTCGGCTGCAAGTAAACCTTGAAAAGTCTCGTCACCTGCCTGTGATTGATTCAAACTGCGGTGCTAAAAGCACAGACGACACCAGGTCAACTGAGTTATTTATTCGTTTTACTGTAACTTGTCCCTGGTGAATTCAGTGATGGGTGGTTTGTATAAGTACCTGAATTAGAGAAAGATGGAGAGAGAGAGAGAGAGAGAGAGAGAGAGAGAGAGAGAGAGAGGTAATTAGAATCTAGTGATTAATGTTCTAATGAGTTTATTCTCCAAGGGGATTAACATGAAGGCTAATAGCAGCTGTGCTAAAAACATCCCAAAAAACCCAAAACACAGGAGACAAAAAGGCAGGCAAAGGATTTACTCGTCCAAAAGAGAAGAAAAACATTAGTTTTTGTTGTTGTTGTTGCTTTAGTTTATTTTGTTAATTTCCCATCAACGCGCTCAACCTTGGAACGACCTCGGCTCTGAACCGCTGAAGTTTATCTTCAACTTAGTTGCAGCTTTAAAGCTAAATGTTGAAGAGGGGAAACCATCAAAAGCTTGAAATGTATGACATTCATTGTGATGTCTTCTGTTATAGTGGTTGGTTTTACTATAAGTTATTGTTTTGATCTGGGGTCACACTTATTTTATGTTTTTGCCTGAAATGTAAAACGAACCTTATGAGTTGTAATCCCACGTACCATGAAATCCTCCATCATGACTGTGGGATGTATTCAGTCGCTGTTGTTTCTGCTTTTTCCCTTTAAATCTCATTTCTACCCAGAAGTGTAGTCAACACACTGGCAAAAAGAAAATACATGGGGGGGGGGGCGGGGGTAGGAGGAAGTGGAGTGATGGGTTAGAGGTGAGAGAAACACACATGAAGGCAGGAGAAGAGGAGGAAAATATATATCCTTGTAACCAATTGGGTTTTTTTTGGGGGGGAGTGATAGGGAGAGTGACATCCGGGTTGGCTTAGCCCCTTTTCTGAAGGAAAAGGAGAGATTAAGACAATCCGCAGTGAGCCACCTTCCCTGCGCCAAGGTGCTTAGGGACCCAGGGAGCAAAGAGGATTGTGGGAGAGAGAGGGGGCTTCTGGGATAGCGTCGCAGGGATCTTAGAGGGCATTAGCAGTAACGCAGTCTACCTGAGATAGACAGAGAAGAGACCACACCACCGGCAGTGGACCCCTTTGTTGACTGGCTTAGTGGTCGTGTGGTGCACATACCCACACACACACACACACATAAAAACACATTCCTACAGCCACCCAAACACATACATACACACACACACTTGCAAAGCAACTGCCCATGTACTGGATAAACATGGGCATAAATGGGCCCATGTACTGGATAAACATTAATGTTTATCCAGTACATGGGCAGTTGCTTTGCAAGTGTACTGTATAAACATTAACATCCTTGCATGCAAATGCTGCCGCATGAACAAAGAAACTCACAACTTATTCAAAAATAAAGTAGAAGATATATCGGAAAATAGGTCAGTGGTTTTACTGGAGCCAAAAGGAGTCCAAACAGATCCACTGTACTGATACTGTACAACCTCATTTACGACAGACTGTGATGTAGTTGTAAGCAGATAAAGGCTTTATTAATATGTTTGTCAACTGTTGTGGACAATGAAGTAAAACCCAGTTCTAATACCGTGGACAAGCTGTAACTATTAATGTAATTATCAGTCATATAGTGGAAAAACAGCTAAACAGGGATTACTGTTAATCATGAGCCTGTAAGCATTAGCTTTCCATATGGTTTATACCTCGATCAGACAAACTGGGTACACAATGTCATGCTTTAGTTTAGACGCGTTTACTCAGCGATTCAATATTAGAGCAAAGGGATGGAAAAAAACAACAGAAATCTGATTAAATAAACTGTAACGTGACGTACAGACACAATCAAAAAACGAAAAGGTGTTCACAAACTGTTCTCTAGTTTCATCTTTGGCATGTTATCATAACTATGAAGTTAACCTTTTCTGTTCTCTGGGAGACCATACAACAGTTTATTCAGCTATAAAGAAGAAAGAAATTGTGCTAAATCATTTTAAAAGAGCAACAACCAATGAGGAAACTGTAACACTCAGTCAGGGGACCAGTGGTGTAACTTTATCACTCAGTCAGTCAGCCAAAGTAATGCCAGAACTTTAAAAGGGACGACTCCAGGCCTGTAAAGGCTTTAACAGCATCTTCCCATGTCGATTTATGTTTCTAACTCTTTACAACTTAACAATAATTGTAAATATTTACATACTGTACCTTCTTATTTATTTTAGATTGATTTCCTGGCAATTGGTTTTTGTTTATTTTCCTTACACTGTTCATTTAAAGCAGCTGAAACTGGGCTTGTGATCACTGTGTCGCCTTCTTCAGTTTTATTAGTCAATGTTTGTTAAGTGAGAACAGTTATTAAGTATATAAATGGCCAAAACTGATAAACAAAAACATAAACATCCTCAAATAACTCACTGATGACCTTCAAATGATGGTTTACAGTTGTGCACCTGCGCTGACTCCACAGACTGTACAGAAGTCTCTCAGGTGAACGTCAGGCTGTGAATATGTAGTTAAACCCACACAACCTCTCAGTGTGTTTGTGCAGCTTGGTATTTTGTGTCGCATGCAGAAAATATCACATTACATTCCTGACACTGTGTAATCACGTTGGATTTACTCACAAATCTGATGCAAACGGTCGACTCAGTATTTTGATTTTAATTTGTTGGAGTTTTTTTTTTTTTTTTTTTTTTTTTTGCTGCATGTTGGATTTTCTTAGCTCTGCCACGTTGTCAGAGTGCAGCCTAAATCTAATCTGGGTTCTGCTGGCTTGTACCTTTCCTGAGACATTGAGGAATTAAGGAGGAGATTAAGGTGTGTGGTAATCTATAAGGATGTGTTGATTTGTAAGGTGGAAACACGGATCAGTATTTGTGAGAGTGTGTGTGTTTGTGTGTGTGTGTGTGTGTGTGTGTGTGTGGACCTGTGGGTTATGTAAGGAAGTTTGACTTTGGGGAAGAGAGCTGCTTCTTCAGAGTCAAGTTATGTTTCACAACAACAACAACAACAACAACACAGGCACACATCATGTACACACCCATGAAGGCATATCAGGACACACAGATGCTCACTTGTACGCTGCCATTCATTCACAGTGTGATCTGTCTCGTCCGTTAAGATTAGTTGTCACTGTCTTTGTTAGGAGGCTGATTTATGTGCTTGTCGTAGGGCCCAGTCGCCTCGTGTGTGTGTGTGTGTGTGTGTGTGTGTGTAGCCTCGGGGTAAAGCAGTGCGACAGCTGCAAGAGGCCTCAAACCGATCCACCCTCAATCCCTCCTCTGTGATCCTCCCTGTCCGGCATGTTGGACCGACGGAGGCCTCTCAATAGTGTCATTTTGCTGAAGACTTTACTGGTCTCAGATCAGTGTGTTGTCTCTTGATCTTGAACACATACATGCATCAAACCTGCACGGTGCTTGGTGCTTATATCAAGGTGCAAAAGATGGGAAACTTAATTTGGAAATGGTTCAGGGTGGCGCAGGTTGGCGCTGTTGTTCCAGGTTCAGTCCCTGGGGCTCTGCTGTGAAGAGTTGGCCTGTTTGGGTTCTTCAGCCTCCTCACAAAGTTCAGGCAGAAGACATGCACATGAGGCTCTAAATAAATCCATGAGGGTGAATGTGAGTGGCTTAAACACCTACAGGGCTCTAACTCTGCAGTGGACCTTTTTCCTCCCATTTCTACGGTGGCCCTGAGGGCTCAACACACTGCAGCTTGATAAATGGTGTGCAGATTTAGAAAAGCACATCAGTTTAACAGCACTAACATGATGGAAGTGTTTCCAGGGGACACTAAAAAGTGATGAACCAACCAAGGAGAGAAGTGTGGACTTGGACTTGAACCTGGGCCGCTGTGGTTTGGATAACGCGCTCATGCTTTGTGCTTTTCGATGTGGGTTTTTTTTTTTTTATTGATCAGTGTGTGTGTTGTTAAAGCAATCAAGATATGTAAGGTATGTATCTCTTAAGCTGTAGTGTGTTGAGCTCTCAGGGCCACCGTACACTTCAGTCCCTGCATTTGTCTCCTCTTGTTCTCTTTCCTCCCTCTCAGCCTTTGTCCTTCTCCATCCCCTCTCTCACTCACCTGCTTCATTCATCCACACATCCCTCCATCTTTGCTTTCAGCCTTTTGCTCGCTGCATCCAAACGCACCATCAAATTAACACACACAACCATTCAGCGCAGCCCGGCCCCGGCCCTGTAGCAGTGACCTCCATACCGGACGCTGCTGAAGCACACAGCCAGCGCTCATGTGCCAGAGCAGGAACAGCCAGATATCAATGATTAATATTCCACTACCATTACCGTGCCTGTGCTGCTGCTGGACCAGCGCACCTCTGTAACTGGTAGTGGACACAGTGAATGGAGGCAGCCAGTGACATACTGTCACTGTTGTGAACTGGCATTTTATCACACAGCTGGGCTTAGATCTCACCATTTATATCTACTGTCATTAGAAACATTGACGCTGCCCCATGGATGGGCGTCCTTTATGTTCACACTGGCAAAACATGTCAACAGTGTAAACGTTCCTCCGCAGTGAAGTGCAACCCCAACCTGTGCTTCTTCACCTCCACTTGAGTTTTCTGTTATTTACACACTGTTATATTCACTTGTATGTAACTGTAACAGGTGGGCATGAAAGGGGTTTCCCACAGGGAGAGGGAGAGAGTGAGAGGAGTGATGGATTGATGGTGGGCACGGCTGATGCCAACTCTCTGTGACAAGGAGAGGCAGCTGAAACAGACGCTCCCCTCCCCTTTATTTGTGTGTGTGTGTGTGTGTTGTCACACTGCTTTGGCAGGGGTGGCACAACCATCTGCCTGGTCAGTGTAAGTGTGTGTGTGTGTGTGTGTGTGTGTCTGGGGTAAGACATGCCGAGATAAACGGGTGATTGAGTGTTTGAGGCTGCCTGGTGTAAGTGAATGGAGCACTGGCACTGGCAGCGACAAACACACACACACACACACACAGTCAGCTGTATGCATGAGACATTAGGCTATAGTTGACCTGCTTGGAGACAAACTGGGCAACATGTTTGTTTACAGCTCAGTCTGTGTGTGTGTGTGTGTGTGTGTGTAATATGTTCCAGTACGTGTGTCTTTTCCTCATCTAACTTGATGTGTGTCCTTTTGCAAGTGTTGATCAGTTTTATGTTTGCGTGCCAGCATTTTGCACACGTCTTGTGTGTAATATGTGTGTGTTGGGGACAAATTTTCAGTCTAAAAATGTGTTAATTGGGGACAAATGAGGACAGAAGCCATGTCCCTGTGTGAGGACCAGCTGATATTTGGGTCAGTGGTTAAAAATGGTGTTAGGTCAAGGTCAGGGTTTGACCACAAGAGATAGACTGTTAGTCTGTTATATATGTAATGTACCCACAGGCAACCTAGAACAACCAGTGTGTGTGTGTGTGCGTGCACGTGCCTGGACTATGTGTGTGTCTTCTGCACTCTCTCCAACTCTTTAAAGCCTCGGTGCCGTCAATAAATCTTCCCTCTATTGAGGAGTCAAAGCTGCCATGACATCTGCTGCTGTGTCACGCAGTCAGTGGTCCAGACTGAGGCTGTGTATTTATACTGTACACGTGTGCATGTGTGTGCACGTGTGTGCACGTGTGGGTGCTGTTTTATTTTCCATGCACGAGAAGGAGATAGTGTGCTACGACTACATATTAGGGTTGTTGTAGTTTCTAGTAGCAAATTTAGCTTTTTTTTTGGTTGGAAGTTGGAAGAGCTCAGGAACAATGACTGATGATATGATGAATGTGACTCTGTCCGCGCTTGAAACGTGTGGCTGTGTTTCCTTCACTGACATAAAAAAAACACAATTTTTTGAGTTTTTGCCTGCAAATTTGTGACTATAAAATGCCAGGGAACTTTTTTCCTCTAAATTTGTCATTTGTCATCTGCTTTCCGACGACTGTAGCGTCTCTTGGCCGAAAACCAACCCTGCAAGACCAGAGCCTCCGACCCGGTGTCCCAGCTCTCGTCTCAGCGGCACCGCGACACAAACAGGCCCCATAATCTCTTGTTTGTGACAGATAAGACGACACAAATATACACATTGTAACATGTACATTATAAATAACGTTATCCACCGCTCCTTTCTTGCCAGCTTTGTTTAAAACAAATGCACATGGCCTAGAGGGGGGGTAGCAAAACAGCAGAAAAGCGACTGGACTTGCGTAGTTCCCCTTTAAACTTGAAGGTAGTGAGTTTTAAAATCACAGATGAACCACCATCTCTGCTCCAGCTCTTGGTCCACATTCACTGTTGTACTGAAAAAGGCTGATACCCTAAAGATATCAGAAATGTCTCATCTGTGTTGTCTGTATGTTGCTATTGTCTTATAGATTAATACAGGTCATGTTTGGCTTTTTGTTTTACGGGGAACTAAGGAAAAGTGTCAGGATGATTCTCATGTCGAGAAACTGCTGAGTCTGAGTTTATCAGTTAAACCAGATCCTTTTTTTTGTTTTGTTTTTTTTTTGGTGAATTATTTTTGTGAATCAAAAACCTGTCGGCTCCTGTTTTTTCGCTGCAAAGTAAACTGACTCATCTCACTGAGCAGCTGCAGCATTTTCAGCCAGATGAGATCAAACTAAAACCAAATAAACACGAGGAGATCAGTTCTCAGTTTCTGTGTGATCTTTAACCCTGATTAACTTTCACTAGTGCGACACAATAATGTGTTTTAATACTTTTTTTATGATAATGTAAACCCAACTCTCTGTTTACCTGGCGACTCTTCTTCCTCTTGAACATAAAAGTGTTTGATCCACAGAGTAAAATCACAGCAACATCAAACACTAATGGAAATTTCAGGTTGTAAATGTTTAACAGGAAGAAGACAAATACACCAAGTGACGAGTGTGAACCCAAGAGAAAGACAAACATCATAAGTAGTTCAAGCCTGATGGCGTAATTCATACACTGACCCTGAATTAAGTATTTGTGAACTAGCATGATTGATAAAACTTTATTAAACAGTGTGAAATTTACAGGATAATTCAGTTACAGTAGCTTCTGGTGAAGAAAACAAACATACAGACTTGAAGGCCATGTATGTGCATAATAATGGTGACTTCAGTTCTTCTGAATTGGATTTCACAATAAACACAAGGATTGTGCAACATGTAGCATGAAGTACTTGGTTGGTTTCGTGACTAAAGATGAAAAACTGTCAAAGAGTCTCAATAAAGTCGACAGCTGAAGTTTGACCTTGTGCCCCCCCCCCCCTTCATTTCTTATTTCTTCCTCTCTGTCTCTCCATCTTTTAATCAGACAAAGACAGAAACCACTGAGCAACAGTATCTGCTGTAATCACACTTGTCTGTCTTCAGCCTATTGACTCTATGGTTAACTGAGACCCTGCGTGTGTGTGTGTGTATTGTTCCCATAGCCTTCATTCATGTGCAGATACACTGTACTTATAGGTTATTTACAATCACCTACCTATATATGTATGTATATACAGTCTTATTTCCTGTTGTGTCTCTGCTTTGATGACATATATTTCCCAGACGGATCATTAAAATGTCGTCCCATCATTTTCTTCACGTTTCCTCTGAGCTGATACAGATGTCGTTAAACCTGTGTGGCCTCTCCACTCATTTCAGCTTTATATCTGTCACTCCCTCTCCCTCTTTCCCTCTCTCTGCCTTTGTCCAATGTCTCTCACTTATCTCCTCCCTCCCTCTCTCCCTCCCTCCCGCCCTCTCTTCCTACCTGCCAGCTGCTGCTCTGGGCCTCCTGGCTCTTACAGTTCTCCCTCAGACAAAAGAGCGGGTAGAACTACAAAAAAAAAGAAAAAAGAAAACGTATGACAGCTATGAACTCCTTTGTTCTCTGGACCACTCTGTCCTCCATATTACCTTGTTCTAGTGTACCCCCCCCCCCAACCCAGCCCTCTTCTCTGTTTTATCCCTGAGGGAGTCTTCCTGGTCTCTCGTGCCTCCGTCTTGTCCAACGGTCACTCAGACTCAGTTGGGACTCTCTGCTCTCTGACACAGGACTGAACGCTGGGCCCAGGCATGTGTGTAAACACATTCTTGCTTTGAACCCAAAATCAGGGTTCAGTATCTTGCCCAAGGACACTTTGACACGTGGACTGGAGGAGCCGGGCATCGAACCACCAACCTTCTGATCCGCTCTACCTCCCAGCCACAGGCGCCCTTGCGTTGGTCACCCTTTGCTTTAGCACATAGGTCTGCATATATACTTCTATGGAACCAACTTTTACTCAGAAAATTCAGTTTCTGACACTTTATCCTTCAAATGACACGTTAATAATAGAAAAGTGAATGAACCACCGAAGAGAAAAACAACAACCAGACTCTGTAAAAAGTTTGAGACATATATAGTTTAATGTACTTAATAAATATTTACTTTGCAGAAGTTCCAGAAAGTATAATGCTTTTCTCCTTCACCAACTATACACCACTGAATAATGTGAGCTCAGTGTTTGTTTTTAATAAAAAAAATGTCTGTGCTGTATAAAACCAACACAAGTCTGTCTCCAACACAAGGCTGCTGTCAGTGTTTGTCTGAGAACCAATACAATCCCAGAGTCCTTGGAGCACTGAGCACCACAGACAGCGACGTGGATCTCAGGTACCACATTTTTATTTAAGAGATAAACACAACGAACATAAATCTGTCTCTTGACTCCTGGCTATAGGGCTGGCACACACACACACACACACACACACACACACACACACTGTGAGTCAGACTTATGATTCTGATATATTCAACAATGTATTGTTGTGTCACCCAAGGCTGCGAGGCATGCAGGTGCTGCAGACAAAAGGAGGTTCACATGGGATTTTTTTTTTTTTTCCAGGGATCCACAAAACTCATCCTGCCACAGTTACACCTGATCTTTATGTCGTATGTCAGGAAATCAGTTTGTCTTATATTGTGTGATAATAAAGACTGAATTTAACTGAGAAATATCAAGATACTGAGATTACTTATATGCACTTACACAACAGTTCTGATCAAATAATGTGATTGGAGTTGTTCCCTAATCCATAGCACTACTGACACTTGTGTCGCTCTGCAGATCAACACTAAAGATCTAAATCTTGACCAGGTGCATGTTTATACTAGCATACACCACCTGGAGTGAATCCACATCCACTTGCATGGTGACATCATGTATTCAGATTCACACTGCTTATCAGCAATTATCTGTTGTTTCAAAGGCACCGAGAACCTGATGACTTTAATAATTGATCACAGCTTTCATCTCCGTGTAATCAGATTAATGTAATCTCATACATGTAATCCACTCCATCTTCCTGTCTGACAAACTGTCTCCAGGAACTGAAAAGGATGTCTTCAGACAAAATATTTGTGTGTGTGTGTGTGTGTGTGTGTGCATGTGTGTGTGCTAGATTCCTCACAGGTTGAGATGAAGTGCATTGTGGAAAGTGTTAATGTTTAACTATGTGTACATATGAGGCAACACTGAGGGAAGAGAGGAACGATAGATGAGAGCTGGTAAAGGAGGTGAAGGTATGATCTATCTATCCATCTATCTATCTATCATCTATCTATCTATCTATCTATCTATCTATCTATCTATCTATCTATCTATCTATCTATCTATCTATCTATCTATCTATCAGCTACAGTTCCTCTCATTAACCTGTTGCCCTCGGGGGTGTTAATAATGCAGGAGGAACTAATTTTGAATTTGACACCAAGGATTACAGGCCTTTAGCTTTACAAAATGCCTCTTGCATGAATTATTCAGGTTGCAGGGCGCACTGACGGACCAATAGAGAGACAGAATTAAAGATGGACTGATGTGGAGGTGGACTGATGTTGTCAGTCTACGGAGGAGAAGAAATGGCTTTTAAGATTCGGTCTTGTTAACATACATCATGTTATTGTAACATTATGAGAATGATGTCATAGTGTTGCCAGGAAAAACTCTGAATATTATGAGAATAAAGTTGTAATTTTAAAGTGTATTTTTTGTCTTTGTGCACCAACCCATGCACAACTAGTAAAACCAGTAGTGAAACCAGTGCACTGTGATGTAGGAGGAGGTCAGGTGTCATTTACAAGGCCCTACAATGGAAAACTGACCAAAACTGAGGATGGTGCATGAAATGCTGCTTTGACCGATGAGGTGTGGACATCACATATGTCCTCACTGGCTCCTGTCCAGTCAGGTGTTGGTGTCACACCTGTGTAGTTCACCTCCAATCAAACCAAGAGCTGACGATAAACTTCACAGATTCGCTGTGAGCTTCACTGACGAGCCCGTTCGTTCTTTCTGATACTGATGTTAGGATACAGCTCAGCTAAAACTACAATACCCAGCAGCCCCAGGGGATGGACCAGGACCAGCAACACTGTTTCCTATCCTATCCACCCCCCCCCCCCTCACCCCCCAAAGAACAAGTTGTGAAACACTTAGAAGCAGGACAGAGGAGAAGATGAATGTGATCTGCATGGGACTGGTGCGTGAGTATGATGTGCTGTGAGGATTACTGGTGCTAATACCAGGTGTTAGGGAGCAATCACCTTAGCCATACACACACACACACACACACACACACACATATACACACATAAACACACAAACACATACACGTCACGGCCCGTCTCCAAGCACCTCCAGCTTTCCATCAGCACACAGAGAGGAGACAAACACAATACCCACGCACAACTGTGTGACTCACCTCACACGCACACCTGTGAACGAGCAAGTATAAGGCATCATCAGCACACACACACCACACGTACACACACACACACACACACACATATCACCGTGCATTTACAGAGCTGGCTGGCTGCCTAAGCTGCTAATTACAGCTGTGTGTGTGAACTCTCACTCTCACTGACTGAACAACCCAATATTAAACACTAGAGAGAGAGAGAGAGAGAGAACCTCAGGGTAGTTCCTCCATAATCCATATTTAATGGCTTATTATGGTACAGCTTGTGGTTGTGTTCTGCTTGTGTTTTCATTAGGCCGATTAAAGGGATATTTACAGAAACCTTCTGTTCTGTAAATAGTTTGTGTGTGTGTGTGTGTGTGTGTGTGTGTGTGAAGATGCTTTTCTCAAACCGTGCAGTGTTTGACCTTCATGCCCTCTTCTCTCGTTAATATACAGTCATAGAGTAAGTTATGTGAGGCTGAAAGCCCTTAAGCCACAAAGTCAACGGCTCACAGGGCTTGTGAAAACACATTTTATTCTCCGTATCAAACAGAACGCGCAAATAATTCAATTTTACATTTCACTCCCATCAATGATCGTCTGTCTTTTAAGCCGCTGGGATTGATTAAAAAGTCAGTTTGGTCTCACACACACTCGTGTATATACCTCCTCCTCTGCACAGCTCAATTCATCATCCCTTAATTTCTCTTTTTCTCTCCTCCTTCCTTTATTTCCTTTTACAAAATGATTCGGACAAACATGGACGCCTCTACTCTAAATGATAAAAACTTTTTTTTTTTTTTTTTTTACTCTTCAGCGTTCGAGTCGCTGCTTCCTCCTCCACACTCTGATTGAATGTAATGTCTTCTCTCTGTGCGACCTCTGTGACCTCCATTGTGGAGGCACGCTTTTATGAGGAGTCAGAGGGAGATGGGCAGATGCTGAAAGAGAGAGAGGGAGCGAGCGTGCACAAAGTGGAGTAATTAAATGTGGCGCAGAAGAGAGGTTTATCCTTGAAGTCAGGACACAATAGCTGCATGTGCCTATACTGACACCACAGTGGCTAATATACACTCTGCCCTATGCCGCGCTCTCGCTTCAGTTCATGTTTTATTTTATTTTGCTATGCTTATTTTTTTTTTTTTTCTGCTAAATGTATGAACTTACCAGAGTGTGGCTCAAAGCTCAGGAGTTTTTCCAATTTCCAAGTCAAAATGTTCTCTCTGATCTTTTGTCGCAGGAAAATAACATAAAAATCACTCGACTCTCCGAAACACAAGCTTTAACCTGGAACATTTTTCTGTCAAGACCCATGGAGCTTCATGTACGTCTTAATGTAAGCATCATGGACGTTTGTGTTTAAACTGTAATCATACTGTATAATGGTTACCAGCTACAAAGTTCATCCTGATATGTTATTGTTTGCTCCGTCATTTCAAAGTGAATGAATATAAACAGGAAGTAGTGATAACTGACAGCGGTTAACACAGATGACATGAACTAAAACCGACAAGTTGAAAAATGTAGCACGACTGTTTTTATGGTCTGTCACATGTTCACATTAGAAAGAGATTAGCGCGATGTTTCATGTGTGAATACTTTTAAAATATACACAAGTGCAGTACTCAAGTAGATGTTTATTGCAGAGCTTTGTTGGTGTAACAATCTGATCGTGTGATAATCTGATATATTGATTATAATGTATAGTTATGCAGTGTTTACGTATTTGAAGCGTAGTGGTCTTGATACAGAGGTTTACCCACCGTACGTGTTGTCATGTTGTACATTAGTGTGGAGCACACTCACGCGTTCGCTCTCACCCAGCCTGAGTGGAAACTTTGGTTTTTGTTCAGTCACTCCCAATGACTTAGTCAACACTTAAGCTATCTGCATGCTCGCCTTGGGGTGTGTGTGTGTGTGTGTGTGTGTGTGTGTGTGTGTGTATCTTGCTGTGCCCTGGTGAGCCAACTAAGCCTTCACTTTACCTCAGACATGTGTGGAATTTTCCCTCTCCTCTTCCTCCTCCTCCTCCTTCCTCCTCCTCCGCCTCCTCCTCCTCCTCCTCCTTCCTCCTTCCTCTTCAATATTTATCTAAGTTGTTTATGTGGAACATGTGTTTGACGTCTGATGGCCTTGTGCTGTGCCACTGTAACACCTCAGGACTGTACACTGTGATTGTTTGTGGTGCAGAATCAATAACAAATGGAGATAATTCATTACCATTGGTTTCTAATCTTGTTGCACTTAATGAAAGAACAATGAACTCCAGACGTGTAGGTGGGAAGATGGCAGCTGTTATAAAAAAAAAAAATCCTACATTGAAAAGATGTCAAGTCGACTGTTGTAGTTAATGTTGCAGCTCTCAGCCAGTTGTGATCAACCCACTCTGTGCTAATGGTTCAGCAGCAGGTTTAGTGAATCAGTTACCATGGTGAGCTGCACGTTTTCATCCAGAGGTGATCGAGCTAAAAGGTCATAAGGTCAAAGGCATAACTCATCAGCGTGGTGCGTTTACTTGTTGCACTGCCCTCTGACGGCTACAAGTCGAAAGCCCTCCTCACCCGAGCCACCACAGGTAAGAGCTGGACAGGTGCGTCCTGCAGTGCAAACGATGCACGGTGCTGTCTTGTTGTTTATCCTGGATTGCAACTTACTGTTGTTGTTTTTTTTTAACATATGCAATACTGCACACGTTTCACCTTTATAATAGACTAGGTTTGTGTGTCGTACAGTGTGGAGGCGGATGTGTCCCCCGTTCTTCTGATGATGTATGTGTGTGTGTGTGTGTGTGTGTGCAAGCATGCATGTCCCCCGATAATGCCCGTTCTGTCTGTTTACCTGCATGTACGTATGTGTGTGTGTGTGTATGTGGGTGTGTGAGAGTAGATACCCATAATGCTGTTAGCTCGAGGTGGTGACAGAGGAGGAAGGTAACAGTTGTAGAGTTTTCCAGATGACTGCCTGCACTGATGGCTCACACTGATATAATACTATAATGACCAGACTGAATGGGACACAGAGCGTGCAGCGTTACAACTGCTTCCTAGAAATCATCCTCACGTATATTTACACACTGTTAGAGAGGTGTTAATGAAGTTAATGTCGTCTACTTTGTGTTGAACACTGTTGAACACAGCAGCTTCACACCAACACATGTGAAACTGCTCCTTACACCACAATATCTCATTTTTTAAAAAAGTATGTGTTGGATAAACTGCATGGGAAGAGTGAGTCCGCGAGTCGGTCTGAGTCAGTGCTTCACTCTGTAAACACACAAAGAGCAAAACACGTCGGTGTCACAGGAATTTTCCAACTTCAGAAAAAGTGTAACCTGCCAATTAAGGATTGAACCTTTTGTGTCAAGCCTGGGCCAGCTGCTGTGTGTGTGTGTGTGTGTGTGTGTGTGTACATGAGGAAGTGATGGGGATGAGGCTCTGTCAGCAGGCAGGATTAGACCCAGAGCAGCTACGACAAGAAGAACCTTTTCAGTACATCTCATCAAAGAACTTCAAGACACACACACACAACCAACCCTCCTGTGCTGTTCCACACTCTGAACAGTTAAATCATTGCTCACAGTCAGTACAACACACCTGTTGGTGTGCGTGTGTGTGTGTAAACCCTCCTCCAAGCAGCAGGGTTTTAGCGAGTGCATTTAGAGATCAGAGGTTTCTCAGGGCGATAATACAGCAAACTCCACTCCCTCCTTCCCAACCAAACCAAATACACCTGAAAACACTCACACAGGTGTGTGTGTGTGTGTGTGTGTGACAGGGGTGGCAGGGGAAGGGGAGGAGGAGGAGGAGGAGAAGGGGTGTGCAGGGGAGGGGAAAGTGAACACACAAGCACTTACTCTCATATACGAAAACAAACACATGCAAGCAAGCTCTCATATCTCATATTCTCTCTCTCTCATACACACACACACACACACACACACACACACAGATCCAGGGCTGGCAGGCAAAGGATTACAGCTCTGTGGTGCAGCTTAGCTTCGATGTGAAATGTGAGGAGGCCTTGGATTGAACTTTCAGACTAATTCAATAATTACAGCTGTTTGAGCGAGAAGTCTGTCTGTCTGTCACTGTACCTGTCTGTCATTGTATCTGTCTGTCTGTCACTGTATCTGTCTGTCTGTGTACCAGTCTGTCTGTCTGTCATTGTATCTGTCTGTCTACTCACTGTACCTGTCTGTCTGTGTACCAGTCTGTCTGTCTGTCACTGTACCTGTCTGTCTGTCACTGTATCTGTCTGTCTGTGTACCAGTCTGTCTGTCTGTGTACCAGTCTGTCTGTCTGTCACTGTATCTGTCTGTCTGTCACTGTACCTTTCAACTATTTACCTGTCTTCTGACCTCTAGTCTCCATGGTTACCTGTCTGTCTTGACTAAGTGTACCAATTCTCATATCTAACAGCGAGCCCTACCTGTCTTCCTGACCACCTGCATAAGTTCTGTCTATCTAGTTAGCATCTGTGTGTGTGTGTGTGTGTGTGTGTGGCCTGGTAATTATCAGGTCACACAGGGTTTAGTGGTTGGCTGCAAGAAACATGGGCATACTGTAGTTGCCGTGGTAACATAACATGTGGAGCATGTTGACGAGGTGGAGCCCCACCTCCTGCAGACCTCACCTGGTTTCATACTTTGACAGAGTTTGCATGTGGATTTCTGGCTGACCTCATTCAAATGACATTTGCTGATGACTTTTATGGTTTTGTAACACCATGTTCATGTCCATGTTTCACACACACACACACACACACACACACACACAGAGATCATGCCAGGAAGGCTTTAGACAGTCAAAGGAGGCTTTGATGACTGATGGCTTCTCAACCTTATCTGATACAGTAAAGGTCACCCACCTGGTTACATGTGGGTCTCAACGTATGAAATCTTTACTTAAGGATGAAAAGCAGTTCAACATTGTCACATGTGTAGTTGATGCTGCTGTTAAACTGTCAAAAGTCGTCCACAGTGTTAAGAAGACCTGCTGCCTGTGTTGTTTACATGATGTAACATCCAAAGCGAGGCTAAAGTAAACCCGGACAGACACCACATCTCGAGTCTTTTTACATTTTGACGTTCCTATAAAATCAAACGTGTTAACTTCTTGGTCTTGGCTCGTGCTAACGGAGGCGTTCGCTGACACTTTCTAGGTAAACTGAGCAGAAGGTGATTAATACAGAGGTATAAAAATGTTGCTCAGTCATTTCAGAGGCAGATCGTGACAGTCATAGTTTTATATCCTAGTAGAATTTGATCGGATTAAATATTTCAAAGAGCAACTGTGGTTGTTCAACCACGATGATTCATAGTCTCATTGTTGTCTTAAGATGTGAGAGACTGTAGGTCTTAAATATTTAATTCCTTCATTGAGTTTTCCTGTGTAATGTGGATATAAATGACCTCTATGTGTAAAAACCTGGATGCTGCCTTTAATATTCACCTGACAGTTCGGTGTTTAATATGACAGGCTCTCTCCTGGTTTTATGAAACCCGCAGACCTGCAGAACAATGCAAACCAGATGTTATTATCATTAAATTTGGAAAAAAGATTAATTAAAATGAAATTAATTTGAAAATTAATTTCAGCAGTCATTATTTAGCCTGACTCTGGTCAGTGAATTTACATTTTTTACATTTCAGCGCATTAAGCTAATGCTCTAATCCTGAGTGATTTGCAGTCAGGCAGTTAAACCACACGGTCATTACAGCTCACCAACAGTAAAGCGCTCACACTGGAGTGTGTTTTTTGAATAGAAATAATAATTAGAGATATTATTTTCATTTATTCCTGTGATTTTGCAATCATTGTTGGTGCAGGGACAAGAGCATATACGCCAACAATGGTCATTAAGGCCCCACTCAGTGTATGAAAGTGTGAGTAAAACCTGAGCCACAGCTCAAAGACTGAGATCTTGAACAGAGGCTGCATTCAGTCTTCTGCCGCGCACCAAAACAGTAGTTAGTGCGACTCCGGCTGAGGTCATGGAAAACCTTGTATACATAAACAACAACAAAAGAATAATCAAACTCACATTGTTTGTGTTATTACAGCCGCTCTGTGGTCTGTGTGTGTGTGTGTGTGTGTGTACGTATGTATGTGTGTTTATGTAAGTGACTCCATACAAGTGTGGCAACCAGTGTCTACCGTAGTACTGTATAGTACAGTGCATGGAAGTACTGTGTGTGTGTGTGTGTGTGTGTGTGTGTGTGTGAAATCAGATGAGCTCATTGTAGCACTATGAATGGTAATCATACAGCCTCCTCTCAGCAGCCGTGTGTAACCTACTGAAACCCAAACAAGAGATGAAGTGTGATAATACACACACACTCACACACACACACACACACACACTCACACTCATGCACACACTATGATGGGATATGCAGGACTATTGTGGAACTTGAACCCTTATGTCTCACTGCCAGGTGATCTCATGTTTTGAGAGAGAGAGAGAGAGAGAGAGAGAGGCAGGTAGAGTGAAGGAAACAAGGAGGGTAATAAATACACCAACAGTGATACTGTAATCTGATACAAGCTGCAAATGGATCTTCATAAAACTTAATTACTGTCGCTATCAGGAACTAAATACTGAATAATATATGTATAAGTGGGCAAGAGCCACCACCATCTTTTACTGTGCACACACACACACACACACACACACACATATATATATATATATATATATATATGTGTGTGTGTGTATATGTGGGACATGGTAACATCTGGACACAAACATCTTAACTTTCTCTCTTACTTCCTGTTTTATTTATCAAAACCAGAAATAATCAATTCATGATTTTCCGGTGATTATGTCATAAAAGTGACATTTTTGTGGAATAGCATCCAACCTGTCGAGTAAAAGAGGTGATTTGAATCCACTTTCACGGACTAGAGTTGGAGTTCAGAGGTGATAAATGAGTCCTTCAGCTCCTGCTCAGTGAAACAAAGCAGCTTCCAGTTGCACTTTTTCCTGATGAAAAAAAAACCAAAAAATGATGAAAACAGCAGCTTCTACAGTCGAGAGGACAAAAGACAAGTCACATTTTTTCTTACATAATGACCACCACTTCTGACCACCCCCTTAAAAACCACACACATACACACACACACACACACATTATGACTCCTGTGAGCCCCCACAACCCCTCATGCCCCCCACCAACCCTTGCCCTCTGACCTGAGGCTGTGAACAGGTGGATGCTTGGGAAGTGGCGGTGGCTACGGGGGGATATTAGTCGTTCTAATTAGTTTGGTGGCCTGGAAAAGCCCGACTTTGTCCTCAGCTCTGATTAAAGTCCGAGACCTTCACCAGCCCAGCGATACACACACAGGGATCAGGGTCAGTTAATGCAAATCAATGCTGTTTTGCTTCTTGGTGTAAAAGGCTCAATAAAACCAGTCTAAGTGAAATTAGCAATCACCGAATGCATTGTGCAGGACTGGAAGGGAAAGAAAACAAGGACAACGAGAGACTGCAGAAACAGTCTGGTGTGTTATCTGTTGTGCACAAACCTCAGCTCAGCTCATTGTTGCAGTCGCATCTGTTTTTCTTCTGCAACAGCTCTGTGCGTGAACGTCGTCCCTGAGATTCCTGCATAAGCAAAATGAAGATTTTATTCACGCCTCGTTAAGTAACTGTTGTCGCAGTATCTCTCCATCTGACCCTGAGCCTAACTTTTAACCATACAAGCTCAGATACTGTGAATATGTTATTTCATATCATCATCATTGAAAAGCTCCTGCTGCCAAAACTTGGCTGCTGCTGCTGCTGCTGCTTTTCCTTTGACAGATATTTTTGAGCTAAACTGTTCCTTTAAGAGCAGAGAGAGGCACTGAGGTGAGAGGGACGGGAGGAGGAGGAGGAGGAGGGATAGAGGGAGGGAGGGAGGGAGGAAGGGATGGAGGGCAAGTCACCTGTGGTGTGGGAATGGAGCAGTGCTCTCCACAGGGGTTGGTGGTCTCCTGCCCACCCTCCTCCTCCTCCTCCTCCTCCTCCTACCCACACACATCCCTCCACATCCCACTCCACTTACCTCATCCCCCCTTTTCACCTCCTCCTCCTCTCATTTTGGATACAGCTGCAGGGGGGGAGTGAAGGGGGGGGTGGGGGGTGGCAGAGAAGTGACAGGAGACAGAGGAGACAGATCAGAGTGGATGAGAGGATCAGAGGTGAAGCAGGTGGGTGCATGGCTTCACCCACTGACTCTGTGTGTGTCTGGTCTTCAGTTATTGTCTCCACGCTGAGTTAATACGTTTCTGTTGTTGTAGAATAGTTAAAACACACACACACACACACACACACACACACTGAAAACACTTTAATATGCTTTAAAAGTTTTACAGTAGAACGTGTGTGTTCATGTGGCTAAGTAGAAGACTTCAGGACAGCAATATTTTCGTTCTTCTCAAAGCTTTTCAAGAATATGATACGGCCAGATCTGCTCTTGGTTCTACTGGGGACATCAGGAAACACTGGGAACCTGCAGAGTGCACATCCTAT
The DNA here is from genome assembly GCA_021432705.1 of Caranx ignobilis. Taxonomy (NCBI): domain Eukaryota; kingdom Metazoa; phylum Chordata; class Actinopteri; order Carangiformes; family Carangidae; genus Caranx; species Caranx ignobilis. The sequence continues at coordinate 5,690,498 of MU270014.1, forward strand.
GGCCTCCTCTGTGGGGAAAAACGTGCTTTCTTGCACTGGAAAGAGAAGCAGACACTAACTTTTAAAGCGTGGGTAGCTGCACCGACTGATACCTTGATACCTTATTCTCTCCTTTTTTTTAGTTTATCTCCTTTTCTAATGTTTTTCTTTCACTTATTTACTCGTTATCACTTTGTTATTTGTGTTAAAAAAAAAACAGTGATGGATGCACGTTGATGCTTCACAATAAAAATATTTGAAACAAATGTTGGTGACAGAACATCAAACTACACATGATGACGTAGTGAAGGGTGTGTGTGTGTGTGTGTGTGTGTGTGTGTGTGTGTGCTGCCCTCTGTCCCCTAGGCAGCTGCTTCCAGATGACCCCCAGCAGTGAGCTGTCACTGGACATCTACATCACACACACACACACACACACACACACACACACACTCAAACTTGTGTTGCCTGTGCGTGTACATATGAGTGTGGTGGCCTCTTTTCTGCTTGGTTGGGATTCTGTCACAAGTATTTGAAGCGTCTCGCAGCCACACACACACTGACAACCAGTGACACTAACCACAGGAGATGGACAGACAGATGTAAGTGTGTGTAAGTCTGTGTGTGTTTGGCCGATGTTAATGATGAGAGAAACAGTCGTGTTACAACAGTGCCGCCAAAATCACGGCCCATGACCTGTTATCAGCAGACACACACACACATGCAAACACACACACTCATACTCACAAATGTAAAAATCATAATCAGGTGCTGTAGATGTTTTTCTGCAGCTCTATCAGAAACGATCTCTGTCCACACCACCACACGTGAGCGCTGTGAGCCGGTGTAAACAGGAAGTAGATTGTCCACTGATAGACTTGTTGCAAAGGCAGCTGCGTTGCGCTGTGGTGTTAAAAATACAGAATTGAACTCCTCAGCGTGTAATTCAACACCTGGTAGTCAAAGGTCATGAGACACAATCAGGGAGCGACAATGAGCGTCAGTGTCGTCGTCAGCAACGTTTCCAAAAGTCTCTGTTTATGCTGCTCAGAAAGTCCAGATGTTGCAGTGCAGGTGTAATCTTAGCGACGGTCTCTCTTGTGATTAATAGAGAAGGTGTCCAGATGTGTAAAAGCACCAGATGTTTTCCACCCTGAGCTGCTGGAGGTGTAACAGTAAGAAATGTTGCACACTGCTGCTGCTCAGTGGAGGCTTTAACCATTTTATTGAAGAGTTTGGTGAATGATCTGATCTCTAGTTTGTGGTCATTATGAAGTAAATATCAGAGTTACACAGAGCAGTAACATCATGTGCAAGAGTCGCACTTTGTTCAACTTGGTTTATTCATTTGGTCCTGGTTTCAAAGTGTGAGGATAAGAATCAGCTCTGATCAGTGCAGAGATAATCTATCACTGATTTTAACTTTCATTTATCTTCTTTTCTTTTCTGTTTTTTTTTTTACACCTCTAAACTAACAAGGAACTTGTGCAGATTTTACTTCAGTTGTGTGAGATTGAAAAGTCGATGATGTGGCTTGTTGCCAGGCTGCAGCATCTTCAGCATGACTGGGAGCATACGGACATTTACAAGTGGACAACTCTGTCTCTCTCTCTTTTCTTTTATTTCATACGAATCTGTTAGTTAGTGAGAGTGAATGGCATTTGTCAGTTTATTGATTTGTTTTTGTGAGATCTGTCACAGCTTGAGCTCATGCTCCAAAACCAGACACTTGTTCCTCTGTTCTGTCCACACAAACTAATATCAGCTTCTGATGAAGAGTTATTACAGTAAATGAGAGGACAAGAAAGTCACCAGTGAGAGATAAGACAGGGAGAGACACACAGACAGACAGACAGAGAGACACAAGAGACAAGACAGACAGACAGAAGTGAGCACGTCCCTTTCTTCCCTCTCGTCTCTGACTCTTCTCACAAGCTGCACGTCTGACAGAGTTTTCCGGCAATCTCCTCTAATCTGTTGAAACAATGTGCTGAGGTGTGTGTGTGTGTTTGTGCGTGTGTGTGAGAGTGTGTGTGACTAGGGTAAACTAGGGTAGGGTCCCACACACCACCGTGATTGGGGTCAGAGGTCACCAGGGAACCAGGGAGCTGTCATGCTCCATTACATTGTGCTTTGGGACAGAACTAAAACCTGAGTGAGGCACACTGAAAACTTTTTTTTTGTCCACTTAACAGCCCCATTTTACACTCATCTGGACACTTACAGGTTTATGCATGACCACACACACACACACACACACACACACACACACATGCACAATACTGTATATGCAGGGTTCATTAAGCTGAAGAGATTCTGCTGTACTGCTCCAAACTAACAAAGACCATGAATGATGTCGGGCGCTCCACTGTGTAATCTCAGGTGAACATCTGTTGTTTCACAGCACCTCAAAACTGTTGCCTTCTTAACCATTATCCATCCAACCAGATTTCAGTCAGCATTAAAGCTGTAGTAGTCATAGCAAGAAGACCTGTATGTTTCCACGTCAAGACATCAAGACAGTTGATGTAAAACTCACTTTTGTCCTTGCACCGTTGTTTAGTGAGTTTGTTATGAAAGAAAACATCTCTTTTCTTGCCCACCACCTCATCTTGTAATCATAGCACTGTGCTGAACTGAATGGCCACTTTTTCCATTTAAAGCCCCAACAAGATCTCTCATTTTGTGTCGATTTTGGCGTCCCCTGTGGACAAAAGCAGTAGGTTTCTCTTTGTGGATCCCGTCCCAATATCAGCCATGAAATTGAACTCAGTTTTTACTCGCTAGCTTAGCAACAACTCAATGCTAATTTATAGCCTTGTCAAATGTGCCATACATTGTTTCGTCCAGTGGACCGACCCGTCCACTGCCTCCTAAAGGTGAGGCGTTACACTATTTAGAAATGGCTTATCTTGCTGATGTAGGTCACACAGACGTCAAGAGTATATGAACATGTGTTTCCTGTTAAAACTTTATAGATAAGAAGGGTGACAGCGAACATCTCTCCTGATGGATAAAGGTCCCCACATGTAACTTTCTCTGCTCCTGAGAGCTCTTTGAGCTCAGAAGGATTCGACTTCACTTCACTGCAGATGAAGTCAGGATCCACTGACCAAGAATGTCTGACTTCCTCTCCGGTACGACGTTCGGCCTTGAACCGCTGGTACACGGCCGCTGAAGAATGTTGATTTTGAAAAGGTTGTAATGGGTTTGTCCTTTTTCTTTTCTGAGGCAACTTTCCACTCATCTACGCACAGACTGCTTCCCTGACAGAAGGTGCTCTCAGCTGTCCGCAGCCTATTCATCACTCCAACAGGCCGGCTGACTTAATGTCTGCTACCTCTGCTCAGAGACACGTATGTGATGATGGAGCGCGCCGTTGGCCCGGGGCAGCAGGTGTGTGACACACAGAGAGGGAGTCTTTTATCTTTCATCCCGTCTGACTCAGTCGAGATATGATCGATCGGTCGGATGATTGAACTCGCTATTAGCAGAAGCTACAAGTGGTGGATTTCACCTGTCACGACTAAAACAATCCAATAATATCTGGCTTTTCAAATTAAGACTCTGATTGAGATGTATGTATACTCTCACAGGTCACTGTAAAGACAAGAGACAGGGAGTACTTTACTGTATTCGTTTTTTGTTTTCTCGCAGGGACAGTGCACGTTAAGTGACACTGTGCCAGTATTAGCATTAGTAGTAGTAGTACTGTAGTAGTACAAAAGAAAAACAGGTCTGTGTTGTTGTTGTTACGTTTTTTACATGTTTTAGAGGTTAAACATTTTCCACTGTGATCATGTGGCCCAGACCAGCTCTGAATGACCGGATCTCAAATGTGTCTTGGGTGAATTCGCGCCTGTATTTACAGCTGTCCATGTGTGATGAAGCTGGATTTTAATACCAGGTCTGAAGCTCGAGAATCAAGACTTTATACCTTGTTTGTTTACAGACTATTTCTTGTAGGTGACACACTGACTTGTAATTGGCCTCTGAAGAACAGCACTCAGCCTGAAGGACTCACAGACGTCCCTGTATCTCTCATTTTTCCCACTTTTACCTCGCTTGCAACATTCACATGCCTTCATACTCTGGAGCAACAGGCGTTGAGCAACTTTCCTCTCGTTGATAAGAGGACACGAAGCGGAGCTGTGGGAGCTGCAGCCGCTGAGATGCTGGGATCTGTGTGAACTGAGTGGTGATGGTGCAAGCTGCTGCTAAACAAGCAGCTCGTGTTTGGTCCCAGTCTAGTGGAAAAAAACCTGCCTAACCTGTCCTGCACTCTCTCTGCTGTGTCAGTGTGTGTGTGTGTGTGTGTGTGTGCTACTTACCTCACGGGGTGCTGTAGGAAAAACATCCGAACATTCATCAAAACAGAAAAACATAGATGAAGATAAGACTGTTCTGTTTTTGTATGACAAGTCTGTTTTTGAGCGTGTCCCCCTCAGAGTTAAGAGACAGAGGGTTTCCGTGTGTGTGTGTGTGTGTGTGGGGAGGGAAACACCGTGTACAGACTACATTTAGTTTTAAGGCCATACACCGTCTTCCTCGAGGACAAGTGAGAAAAGCATCAGCACTGTTGTGTGTACGCTTTTTTTTTTTTTCCTCTCATTTCCCCTTGAAGTCTGACAGCACACACCCACACACACACACACACACACAGGCCGGTACAGCCTGGGCTGCTGTGTGCACAGTGTCGGTGGCCTAGCAACAGTGGCCGATGTAAGTCAACAGGTCCTGAGCACAAAACACCAGAATAAGTTTATCATATTGCCTTTGAAGACGAAGCTGTACACGTTAGCCAGCTGAATTTGAACAAAGGGACGTGTGTGTGTGTGTGTGTGTGTGTGTGTGTGTGGAGCCAGTGCAAATAGTTGCACGTTCGATGATGTCAGCTTGTTTTGCTTTCCTCTCTAGGATTAAGTACTCAAGGAGTTAATCAAGAAGAAGTCGTTGTTTTTGAAAAGAGGAAAAACACTGAACCTGCAGGAGCCTGGTGTCCACATATCAGAGGTTATCACACCTGCAGATAAAAGAAGTGTGTTCTGTTTGGAAGAAGTCACGGCCTGATGATCTGATCTCATCTGTTTATAAAAGTATATAATGGTACCGTATGCTAATGATAATTAACAAAACCAACAGTGTCATTAACTCTTTGTATAAACACCTCTCATCATCTCTAGCAGCGCGTCACGGTCTTAACACAAACACAACTGCAGCCTCTCGACAATCAAGCAAATACATCTGCAACACTTTCATATGTCAGCAGCACATTTCCAGCTGAGGGATCATCATCGTAATATCCAGTGAAGTGTAAAAGTGGGATTTTTATAAATATCCACTTGAAGCCTTCTGTTCTTTTCATTTGAGGAAGCACAACTTAAAAGTGAGAGTGTGAAAATGTTTGATGAGGGATGGGCCTGCGACTTTAAAGTGTCTAAAGTTGTTTTTTTTTATTTAAAGTCTTTCATCTCTCTCTCTCTCTCTCTCTCTCTCTCCCTCCCAGAGACATTTTAATATGTTACACATTAACTGTACAGATGGTGTCGGAGGCGACAGACCAAACGTGTGTGTGGCAGAGGCGTGTAATTGTGCCGTCGCTCGACTCGGGACGCGGTTTGTTTTCGAAAGCTGCGAGATGATTGGAGCCGATAAGACGAAAAACCTCTAAATATAAAGTTGTGGAATCATTAAAACCATGTAAATATTCCCCTCCAATCCTTTTACACTAATCCTCACCATGGCCAATGAAACCATTCATTAGAAAATCATCAGCTTTGCTACATTCCAGGATTTTTGACTTCATGCATGTGTGAGGAGGAAGCCCCGTGCACGTGTGTGTGTGTGTGTGTGTGTGTGTGTGTGTGTAGCATCATAGGCCTTGATGTGCGCTGCTTATTTATGCAAATCACTGTCGTTTTTATTTAGGTATAACTGACAACATTAGGTTTTAATCCTGAGTGGAAAACATCCTGCAGATTGTCGAGGTGATCTGTGAGTACGAGTCGCTACCCGAGGTCACGTTTTTCCTGAACTCTCCTGGTTCGGCTTCAAGGTCAAGACGCTGTGAAATTATTTTAGTATTAGTGTTTTCTATTTACCTTAACAGAAGCTGTAGGGGTTGTGAGGTCTCCTGTCTTATCAAGGTTAAGGTTTCTAATTAACTCTGAGGCTGCGGATACAAAAGCAGTTTGTCCACAGAGGACGAACCGAGCCAACTACGAAGGAGGTGTGAGGATTACATGACAGAGAGCTGCAAGTCGTGATTATTTTCATTATTGATTGAACCTCTTTTTGAGTCGTTACACCCCGAGTTAATGAAGTGAACAGCAGATAAAAACCTAAATATCTCCAGTCTACGCCACTGTAACGGTAATAACACTGGTACTTCAACAGGAAGTTCAAACTCAAACATGATTCAGTCGACTGAGGTTTGGTGCAGTGACACAAAACAGACACACACACACACAGACTGAGAAACACACACACCTTCCTGAAGCCAAGATGGAGGAGAGGGCCTCCATTTCAAGCCCGGCAGTGGGTATCGGTGAACCTTCCCCCAGGTGTGTGTGTGTGAGTAAGAGAGAGGGAGAGAGCTGAGGCTCCGTCCTTGGCAGCCGGTTGGAGGAAAGATTATCTTGACAAATTGGATAAACATCTTGTGTGTGACAGGATGCTGATGGAGGGTCTGCCTGCCCACACACACACACACACACAGAGTCACACACATAGTTACACACACCTGGGGTAGTCGGTTTGTTTAGCCACAGACCATGTGTGTGTGTGTGTGTGTGTGTGTGTGTGTGTGAACCCAGCCTAAAGGCAGGTAACAACAGGCCTCCCTCCTCAAACAGAGCATGCAGGTTCTCAGGTGTGTCTACCTGCTCTGCTTCAAGTCTCCACCTCTTTACTCTGTGCATGTTTGCACGCATGTGTGTGTGTGTGTGTGTGTGTGTGTGTGTAGGATTTAATGACCTCATTGGTGTTTTCATCTTCTGACATAAGTTTGTAATTTTCTTGACATAGCTCCAGTGAGCAGAGTGTGTAGGTGTTAAGATCCAGAAGGTCATGAAGTTACAAACTGGGTCAAGTTTGAAAGATGGGTGAGAAGTAACATGGTACTGGGGTGCATTATGGGAAATGTAGGATCCATGATAATATGGAATGATGTTACACAAACTACTGTTGTGTTAAACCAGTAATGGCATGTTTTCACCAGTGGGGCCAGTTGTAGGACCGTCTACCTGTGACTCTTGTTTCACTGGCTCATTGATGGATCTTCTTTCCTTCAGTGTTGAGGCTGTTTTTTTGTTCTGTATTCAAGCTAAAGTTGAACTGGTGACATAAAACTGGTGTCTATCTTTAGCTGAGAGGGGATTTAGTTTTCAATCCCACCTACACACACACACGCACACACATTCACATACAGTGTGTGACCACAGACAGAGGAGTTGTGGAGTCATGTAGAGGTTAATATATCCACTCCCACCCTCTTTTAGTCCCACTTTGATGGGTCCATCTCTTTTTAAATCCAGGATTTGGCGATTCGTTATCGCTGTCCCTCTCCTCTTCATCTTCTTCTTCTTCTTCTTCTTCTTCTTCTTCTATCTGTCCGTGGTTCTATTTCCTCTCTGCTCCACAGGGGGTTTGGAGATCTCACATTTGGAGGATTTCAGCGCCACTTTTGTCTTAATTAAACCAACAGCCCGGCTCTGAGCTGCAGCACATGAACAGAGAGATGACTGTGCTGCTGCACAGAGGGACGCTGAAGCACATCTGTGTGTGCATGTGTGTGTGTGTGTGTGTGTGTGTGTGTGTGTGTGCATGGGTGGCACAGAGAGGTCACTGGCTTTAGTGGTAGCGTAGCAGTGTCATCTTTGATGCTTAAACTCGCACTTTTCATTTTTAGGCACTTAGCCAACACTCTTATCTGGAGACACATAGGAAAAGTAAAAGCCAACATTATGATAATAAGTATTAAAATACCACAGAGCACAACATGAGCAGCAAAACCAGCAGGGAGGTGGAAGTAATAACCTGCTACGTTTTCTTTTCAGGACTAAATATATAAAAGCTTTTTTTTTTTTTTTTACATTATAACAATCGATTCTTAGCCGTAGCAGCTCAAATGAGCTTTATTGGCATGAAACACGACAGTGTTTGTTTATTGTTGCACAACAGTGCACAAGGAGTATCAGTAGCAGCTCCTGTGGTTTCATTAAACAAGTGACTGTGCAGCAATGGAAATTAAATCAGTCACAAACAAACGAGTGTGAATCAAAAATCTGCTGCTTTCAATCATCCTCTTTTCTGTTTCCCAACATTTTAAAGTCACTATTTGAAACGACAAGAGCTGCAGATGTTAAAATAGACCAGATGACGTCGTTTATGACCTCAGTGTGACATCAGCAGGACAGGAGGCGCTGTGGCTTAGTTGGTTAAAGCGCCTGTCTAGTAAACAGGAGATCCTGGGTTCGAATCCCAGCAGTGCCTTTCTGTCATTTCCTCCGGGGGATTGATGAAGTATTTATGATTCGCTGTTGACTTCAGGTCGCGGGGTCTCTCTCCTTTGTGCTCCATTCATGCACCACGACCATGTGATGCTTAAAGTTATGTGCAGCCAATAAAGTACAGCGTCGACAGTCTGCTTCCTGTTCACACCTCTGGCCGGTCAGATAAACCACCTCCTACGTCCAGTTTCCAACATGCGGCAGTGAAAGTGGACACTGAGGTATTTTGCAATATAGAAATTAGGTCTGTGCAAAATGTGCGATGACGACGGTGTGAGTGTTGAATGTGTAGTTCCTGAGTCTTTCTGCTGTAACACGTGTCCTGACACACTGAGTAAAATCACATTTTGATCAGACTTATTGAAAATTTGCACCTGAATAATCAGTCAGTTAAACAGTGAACCTTTTACCATGTGTTTATCGCGCATGTTCATATCGCGATGACGATGATTTACCGGTCAGCCCTAACAGGAGTCATCTTCGCTGCAGAACACACAGACTCTATTGTCAGCTCTGGATGTGTCTTTTTGTTCTTCTGCACTTTCCCTGACGATCTGCTGGGCCTCAGATGAAGACTAAATAAATTAAATCCGTGGTCTTCAGCTGCGGCGGCACGAGCGTTGAGAACTGTGAAGTCAGTATTAACAGTGACAGTCATCACGTCACGTTCTGCACATGCACTTAATCTTTATCACCACAACTTTCAAATAAAGACGTGGCAGTGATGGTGATGATCCTGGTGCAGGTCTCATGATGACGAGGCTTTTACTTTGGTAAAAAAAACAAACAAAAAAAAAAAGGGTGTGTGTGGGAACAGGTCTTACTTGTTAGCCACTGATGCAACCCAGCTGAGAGCAACAGCAGCAGCAACACACACACACACACACACACACACACTACAAGGACTCATTGTTTAATTTGTTTGTTATGCTTTTTACCAATTGTGCAACAATCTGGACTCCGACAACCAAAATAAAACCCAAACTGCCTCCATTAAGAGAAGAAACAGCCACAATGAAGGAGGTTGTTGTGCATTTATGGTACTAGACAAAACCAGTCTGCACACACACACACACTCACACACACACACACACACCATGCTGGAACAAAGAGCCATCCTCACAAATCTAGACAAACAAATGTGAATCTGATCATCGCTAATTAATTAATCTCAGGTTATTGATTAGATGGAGGCTGTTGTTGTTGTTGTTTGGGTCTCAGAGTGGTGCTGATAGAAACTCTGCTTCGCCTGCTGTTATGGTTTTGTAAAGTGATGGTGAACGCAGACACACACATACTCAGTAGTAAACACACACATACACACAGACAAGTAGTGCGCACTTGGCTACTCACACACACACACACTCTAAATACAACCACTGTTGTCAAAACCTACTCAATACAATGTTGCCAGTCTGTGCTTTTCTAAAAATACTCCAAGCAAACAGCATAGACTGTCTAGTGTGTGTGTGTGTGTGTGTGTGTGTGCACAAGTGAAAGAGGCCACTAATCAACTAACAAAGAGCTTGTGGAAGAGAGAGGAGAGCAGAAAAAGGGAGAAGAGAGGAGATAAACGGTGACAAAATGCTGCAGAGAGAGGTCAGAGAGAGACAAAGAAGGTAAATGAATAGATAATAAGTTGGAGCCGAGCGGAGCAGAGTCATGATGAGGCAGAATAAACGTCACTTTGTCCCCGAGCACAAACTTATTCAGCCTGTTCACTTGTATAAACAAGCAGCGGTAAATCAATCAATGGGGGTGGATGGATGTTTTCCTGCAGCGCACTCTTTTCTTCTTCCAGCGTTTTTTTTTTTTTCTTCTTCTTCTGGTCAAAATACAAAAAATACTTTTTGTATTTTTTTTGATTTGTAGTTTTTTACAGTGTAGTGGGAGCTGATCAGTGTCAGGTCGGCCATTTTGTTTCCACTGTTTTATTTTATGTATCACCTCAAGAGTAAAGAAAGGATGGGAAAATGAGAGATTTGGTTGTTTGTGTTAAAATCAGATAATGATTATTAATTATTGATCACAGTTGAACACAATAACTGCTGACGAATATTAGCTATTAATAAGTTCAATGAAAAGGTTTACGCAGTTTAAGCCAGTGCATTTGTTTAGTCTTTTATCATCGGCTGTGCGTGTGCTTCAAACACACACACACACACACACACACAGAAGGTTGTTCCAGTAAAAGCATTGGCAGACCATGTGGGAAACCGTTAATGTTATTTGTTTGGAGAACAGTCGGGTAATTAAAGTTTTCAATCACGAGATGCAGGTTGTGTTTTTTTTTTCAAACTGTGGCGTCTGTTTCGGGTCAAACTTTGTGTTGGACATGTTTCACTGGAGTGATCAGAAAAACTCTGTAATCAATGATGATGATCACAATAAACCTTCAAAACAATGTTCCAAAGTGTTTTAGGAAAGAGGATCCATCAGATTAAAGCCAACAGAGCTGAGAAATTCAAATCACAGGTCGATCCAACACAGGTGTGTCCATGTTTGTTCCCCTGGAGTCAACACTGAAAATCAACTGTGAATGTCGTGCAGCAGTAAATACATCAGCTGTGACGTCGCAGGAAAACAGGAAGTGAAACGTCACGTTTTAACTTGAAATGACAGAGAGGAAGGAGCGTGTGACTTTTGACCTTTTGAACCTTCACAGACACCGTTCACTGTCTCAACATCACACTTATTCTGTGATTATTCTATACACACACACACACACACACTGTCCCTGCTTCATTCCAGATGTGGAAACACCAACACCTGCTCTCCATGGTGATGGAGCCATGAGGTGTATCAGGTACACAGAGCCCAGCTCAGGTGTGATGATGTCGTTTGTGTGTGTGTGTGTGTGTGGGGTCGAGCAGGACCGTGGTACTCGATCTGTTTTTCCTCCTGTGCTGCTGCAGAGGGCTAATTTACAGCTTACACACAGGAAATGACCTTAATCCCCTGAGCTTCCCCTTAATCTGCAAAACTCTTTCTGTTCTTCATGCTCCAAAAGATCGGGCAACACACACATCCTCACACACACACACACACACACATACACACACCTACACACACAGTCCTGAGCTGCTCAGTGGTCAATGTAAAGGAGATCCCGTTCAAGGTGATTACGCCTCGTCTTCAGGACGACAAAGAAATAATCCAAAACACTCTGACATTATTCCCACAGGGACGGAGGGTGATATCTCAGTGCCGCCACCGCCACCACTGCCACTGCCGCAGCCGTCGTTCACCCTCCATGTTTTTTTTTTTAACTCCATTAATAACTTCATGTCACTGTGAGGAAACATCTCCAGGAGACGTCGCTCTGTTTACTGAGCTGCACATTGACTTTCAGCGGCGCCTCTCTCAGATGATTTTTCAGACGAGGGCCGTCTCACCTTGGTGATGATATGGAGGACAATGTTACCCCCCTCCTCCCACCCTCCACCCCAACAACCCCAACAACACTTGGCTCTGAGCGCTGCCAAGGTACACAGTGTCCTCCTGTGAAAACGCCTTTTCGGCCCGTTTTTAAAGTGGTATTTGTTGCCAGGGCAACACAGCAGCCAGGAAAGTGATGTGTTAGGTTTTATGGCAGCAGCTAACATCCATTTTGACAAAATAAAAGCATAAACACACACATCAATGTTTTCTGTGATGCCGGTTGATTTTTCACCCCCCTCCCCACCCTGCTGAGATGTGAGACCGTGACACACACACACACACACACACGTGATCATGTGATACCGGCACTCATCTCAGGTATTATGGCCATTACAGCGTTTTCACACATCAGCTAATGTTTTTTATATTTTTTTAATGGACAAATGTGCTTTTAAATTTGCATAAATTCCTCCTCTCGCCTGACACATTTATGAAAACCTGCCTTTTTTCCCCCGTGCTAATACCACTCAAGCACTTGGCCGTGCTCCCAGCATGCCGTGGGGCGTCCGTCCTGTGATGGAGCAGGGAGAGGTGGTTTGATTTGTGCCACTCTGCCAGTAATCATTTTACCTTGTTCCCTCGTCTTCTTTGTCTTAATGTGCCAACATGATTCCAGAGAAGAGATTTCAGAGCAGACCGAAGAGATTTTATTTTCCTCTTAGGAAGTTTGGTCTCGATATTCACTGCCCACTTTATTAGGTACACCTCCTGGGTTGGCCCTCCTTTGCCTCCAGGACTTACCTCGGTGTTTGTGATGCAGGCTCAGAGGTTTTGTTTCATACGATGGTTAAACTGTAAAGGTGCCGTGGTGGCCAAGACAATACTGTTGCCTTTATATCAGCTCCCATGACCTCTGACCTCTGGCACCAACAAGAGATTTTTGCCTTTTCCACATTTTCATTTGAACTTTGGCAGATCATCCTGACCAGGTCTTTAGATATTTGCATTAAACAGGAAGTATTAGTTGGATTAGTTAGTTAGATAAATGACTTGTATCTTGTTACAGGGAGAACGGAGGCTCTCTGACTTCCACCTAGCGCAGGCATGGGCAAACTATTCCTCAAAGGGCCGTGTGGCTGCAGGTTGTTCCAGCCAACCAAGAGCACACACCTTACTGAAGACTGACAGTTGAGAATGACTCCTGGTGTGCTGAACCTGGTTTGTGGAATAGTTTGCCCAGCTCTCGTCTTGGCAGCACCACGACACAGACGTGCAACGTAATGTCTAATCTCTTGTTTATGACGGGTAAAACTGCACAAACATACACATCATCGTATATAACATTATCCACTGCGCCATTTCATCAAACACCGCATAAAGTGACTGGTGCGTAACTTCTGTGTTATAGTTTCAGGTTTGTTGGAGCAGGATTTTCAGTCCGTGTGATCGTTCTCGTTTCGTGTTCTTAACTACTCATGAGTTAGCAGTGACACTGATCGCCACAGTTTACAGAGCACCACTATCCTTGTGCAACAAGCTCAATTCATTCAGTGCTTCTGGAGCATAAAGAGCTGCATTATGCACTAAATTTCCTCAAAGTTAGTGAATACAATACAATTGAACAAACATTCAGACTCCTACAAAGTGTCCAAATGGTGTTTGCACATGGATGTGATAACGAGTGAGAATAAGAAGCTCTACGTACTGTATTATACTGTATATCTGTGCATCTGAAGGGGAAACAGAGGAGGATTGTGACAAAAGGGCATCAGAGGAAAAGGCCAGAGGCTGGAGATGGAGGGAGATGGGAGGAGAGACGGAGAGAGGGAAAAAGAGCGAGAGACAGACATGTCTGTGAGTTCTTTCCTGTTGTGACGAGGAGAAAAGAGTCTTGTCTGCTGTTGTCTCTCACACTGAGACTGTATTGTGTTTTGTGTGTGTGGTAATCAATGCCATCAACTCCGGCCTGCACAGCCTGCACTTCATCATGACTCTGTGTTACCGCTCGTTCAGCGGAGGGAAAGATGGGGGAGATGAAATGACGTGACACAGTTTGATATGACATGATGCATGATGGGAGACTTTAGCATTAGTTTATGTTTCATTGTAATAAGAGGAGATAAGATGCAGAAATGACAGGAGGAGGAGATGGACTGAGATGACACAGGTGATAAAAAGATAGGTAAAGAGAGGGATTGGGAAAGACTGAGGTGGGAGGAGAGGAACAGAGGAGCAAACACCACACGTCTGTCACCACAGACACAATGTGTGTGTGTGTGTGTGTGTGTGTGTGTGTGTGTGGACTGGCAGGTGGTGTGTGATCATAAGAAGACTTTCTACTGGTTTAATTTCACACACACAGTTTGAACCCAGTGACTCCTGAACATGTGGCTGTATTAAAAAATGGAAGAACGCCTAAAAATCTGAAGGTGAAATGAAGATATCTGAACCAAATACAAGTTTATGTGTGTGAGGTTGTGTGTGTGTGTGTGTGTGTGTGTGTGTGTGTGTGTGTGTGTGTGTGCATGGTCATTGTCTGCAGACACAGTTGTGTCGTTTGGAGAGCTGGAGGCAGAGTGTGTGGCACCAATTCACTCTGTCTGTCTGTTTGGGGCTATTCAGCTTTTCAAAGGAGAAACTGATGACTTACACACACTCACACACACACACACACACACACACACATTTATCGGCCAAGTGAGTCGGCACATTTGTCTGAGTGAGAGGAGGCTGTAGTGGATCTCTGCTGTGTACTGTAGTTATAAAAGTGATGCCATTGTTTACCATGGTAACCATCAGGCCGAACTATTGATTGGGAAAAAAAAGAGAGAGAGAGAGAGAGAGAGAAAGAGAGAGAGAGAGAGAGAGAGAGCAAAATCAGATTCTGCAGATACAAAAGAACAAAAATCACATCATTTATTTATTTATTTATTTTATTTTTTTAAATGTCTTATAAACCTCAACGGCCACAACGTTTTCCGTAACTATAGCCAAACCACACAACACAACAGGGTGTTTATCACCGTTGCCGTGACAACAAAGGCACAGCCTATACCTGCTGCTAAACTTCACGATTCAGTTTCTCTTCTTCTCCATATTTAAAATGACTCACCGCAGTTTGATGTAACTGTCACACCTGCCTGATGCAACACTGCAGCTGAAACTCGGCTTGTACAGCTTCAGCTGAGGCTTCGTACAGGCAGGTGTGTGAACAACACGGTACACGCTGGACACACAACACTGTCACATGACGTTGGAAACATGTTTAAGGTGAATTAAGAGTTTGACCACAGAGACAACTGGACAAGTTCAGTGTCTCTGAGTCACCTGTGACCTGTGTGTGACGTCATGTGACAGATAATTAACAGAGGTCTTTAATTTTATGCTTCGACAGTGAGACAGACAGAGAGAGAGGGGGGGGCAGCTGCCTTCTCTCTGACCCTATAGCTGAACAGCAGTGATGTTAAACCATTTCCATCCTGCGTTTTCATTCTACGGTGTGTGTGTGTGTGTGTGTGTGAGAGAGAGAGAGAGAGGGAGGGGTGAGATGAAGAGAGTATTCCAGAGAGCTTGAGGGCATTTCACAAAGGGTTAGGTTTTCAATTACAATGTGTGTGCAGGCACCTGTGTGTGTGTGTGTGTGTGTGTGTGTTCACATGCTCTATGACAAACCTGTACCTCTCATCCACAAGCCGCCCTGCACAGTAATACGCACACTTTTCTCATGATGCCAGAGCTGACAGCATGATCAACCTCCGTGTGTGTTTGTTTCGTCTGTAAAGAGCAACCTGAGTCAGAGAGTCGACAGAGTGCACAGGTTTTATGTGTATGTGTGTGTGTATGTGGTCACAGTGTGTAACAGAGGGGACGTCACATGGAAATAAAAACTCGGTTTGTTTTATTAGATCCAGGTCCAGTGAGTCAAGTCAAAAAAAAACAAACAAACTGTACAATGTGTCTGATCTAAATGTCACTCGGCTCCTGTTTCACATTTTTATTTGAATAATCGCAGGTTTGTCAAAGTGCAACTCTTCGAGGCCTGCAGACTGGATCCTGTTTTTCCATCAGAGACAATGTGTTTGTTACAGCTTGACCTCTCTCTCCCCTTCTCTCTCTCTCTCTCTCTCACACACACACACACACACACACACACATGGCTGCACACAGGGGATGGTTCCTGAATGGGGTTGGAGGTTAGCAGTCGCTCACATGTGACAAGTCATGGTTATTTCCAGCAACACAAAGGAAGCTCTGGATGCCAACAACACACACACACACACACACACACACACATACACATGTCACCACATCTCAGAGCATCCCATCATCTCTCCACCACTCCAGATACTGAAGTCAAAATATTACTGTAAGTACATTAGGTTCAATTTCCCATCCTCTTCAACCATCTCACACACACACACACACACACACACAGAAACAGAAAGTGAGCTGTTTTTCCTTTGTTTCACATTCATTGTTCACGCTTATCAAAAAGTCCTTATCATTATCAATATTATTATCATTATTATTATTCTAAATAATAACTATGGTCTGTATGTGCAACAGCTGCTCTGATTTCTTTCCTCCCACGTCACCGTCCTGCAGAGTTACAGCTTTAACTTTAGCTTTTTTCTCTCTGTCACTGACCCACAGTGGAAATCAAGCTATTGTCTGTGCGTGTGTGTGTGTGTGTGTGTCGTCCCTCCACTGTGTTTACTGATTAATCTGTCATCCATCACTATCAACTCATCTCCGCCCTGCAAACATAGATATCAGTGATGGATCACTCTGATCTGTATCAATACACAGGACCTAATCAATAAGGTTAAACACACTAGTGTCAGTTTAGAGTGTGGGCAAACAAGTGTGTGTGTGTGTGTGTGTGTGTAGGAAAAAGTCGGGCAGGGGGGGTGTTGGTCTGATGTAACAGAGTTAGTTTCATCACCTCAGGCATTGAGGAGGAGGAAGAGACAGAAGGAAAGGGAAGCGACATGAAGAGTCTAAAATGACACACACACACACACACACACACACACACACACACACACACAGGTGTCAGCTTTTATCAGGAGCCTGTGTGGCTGTGAGTTATGACCATAGCTATGCGATCATTTACACTCACTGCTGCCAGGGGCTACCTGTGTGTGTGTGTGTGTGTGTCTGTGTGTTGAGATTACACACACGCACACACACACACACACACACACACTTGAGTGTATCAGTTTGTGTGAAGACGAACAGAAACAGAAACGTTCCATGTTTTCCCACAGCAGATGTTTCATCTTTATTTAAAAAGAACAAAAACATGAGAAACAAAGTGAGAAAAGTTTGTTTTTTGTCTTTTTTTTAAAAAATGAGTTCATTTTCTAATTAACGTTGAAACGTTTGATGTAAATATCACAAAAGAGTCACTTTTATACTTTTTTTTATTTACTTTGGATTAAAAAAAAAAAGAAAGGAGTTATTTTATGTGAGTAAGATGTGAGTGTCGGAGCTGAAGAGCTGGGTGGTGATAGTTTCTCATGATCCTGATCAATGTGTCAATTAAACTGATCGTTCATTAAAAACAAACTCCTCAAACACAGAGAAAGTTATTAAACGTCTAGTACGATGAAAACAACCTGCAAACATCAGGGTAATATGACCTGTTGTTCCAGTGGCTGAGAAAAAGACACAGTTAAACATGAAAAACTAAAGTAATGAATGAGTTGCACTCTGACGCCTCAGATCTGATCCTGTGTTCAATCACAAGCTCTGGGTCTAAATGTGAATAAACAACATGTGTTACAGATACAGTTAATACGAAGCAGAGGACAAGAAGGAAACAGACGACAGGTGTGACAGGCGGCAGGTTTTTCATCTGTGTTATTTCTCTGCCTTCACATCCAGAGCGCGGTGCAGTGTGTGTGTGTGTGTGTGTGTGTGTGTGTGTCCAGTCCACCTTAAATCCTCCTTTCAGCTGCGGTCAGGTCGATCCAGTCCACATCAGTTCAGCTTGATTCACTTTAATTCAGTTTGCTTCACCTGGAAATGGCTCACACTGCGGACAGCAAGCTCCCATTTACTGCAGTGTGTGTGTGTGTGTGTGTGTGTGTGTGTGTGTCATCTTCTCCATCTCCTGCACTCGCACTGGTTTGATGTTGCTCCATCAGCGTCACCTACAGAGACACAGAGACACAGAGTTACTGTGTGTGAGGACTCAGGTGTGTGAACCTGAATTAACTCTTTTTCCTCCAGGATGTCTGCTGTTGAGGAACAACTGTGTGTGTGTGTGTGTGTGTGTGTGTGTGTTTAAATGTTTTGAAGTGTGTTTTAAAAGTTGTGATTGTATGTGTGTTGACAGGAAACTAATGATGCTTAATTCAGCCATTGATAGGAAAACTACAGATGGATGGAGGTGTCTTAGTCAGTCAGACACACACACACACACACACACACACACACACACACACACACACACACTCACACACAGAATTCAATCATGTCTGTGCTGCTGCCTGAGGGAAACACACTGTGGAAACCTCACTATGCTGGAAAATCACCTTTTCCATGTTATTTTACACAGCAGCACCTGCATTACACACTTACACACACACACACAGACACACACACACTCACAGTCTGACTGAATTTACACAAGGGACCAAGAGATCAGATTTTTTTTTAACTCTTTATGGTGCAGATCTCATGGCGTCACGCCTGTCTGCAGCAGACGAGCCGGTGACTGATGTGATTTTTATACGACCGTGTGAGGCTCACAGAGCTAATGTGATCCAGGGACAATGGAGGGTTTGGTTTGTGTCACATGATCCGACTGTGGCCGCCATGAGAATACGACTGATTCCTGACGCAGGGTGTGTGACCGTAGGGAGAGTCTGCTCTGGATTATACGTCATTTGTTTGATTGTCGATGGACAATAAACGAAGCTGCGGTGTGACGAACGCAGTCTGCGGTTTAATCACGACCTCATGAACGAAACAGGAAGTAGAGAAGAAGAGACGGTAACTGGGAAGAACCACAGGAGGTTGTTCTGCTGCGTGTTCCTCAGTTCCTGAGGCCGAGGTCTTCTTCACAGGCGTGGTGCTGGTTTCAGCGGAGAGCTGTGATGGTTCTCGAGCTGGTGTTGGATTATTGTTCGTGTCTTCTCTGTCACTTTTTATAGTTTCCATCACGTCCACAGTCTTTAACAGTCTGTCTGATGTTGAGGTGAGTGTGTGTCATCTTCTGTACCTCTTATCCTCACCAGGGTCGTTGGGGAGCTTAAGCCCATCTCACGGCGAGAGGCAGGGTACACACACCCTGGACAGGTCGTCAGTCAGTCACAGGCCTAACACACACAGACGGACAACCATTCACAGCTACGGGCAGAGCTGCCAGTCAACCTAAAAAAAGAGATGTCAACTTTTTGTGGTTCGCCAACAACAACAACAACAAAAGCCATGCTGTCTACTTCCTTCCCAGCACATCCCTTCCAGGACCTTCAAAATAAAAGCACTCTTAGCAGCTATATAACATATTAACATCTGAGGCGTAACAAAGATCAAGACCGTCAGAGTCTGACAAATATCAGCTGAGGTCAGCAGCGACAGAGGAAACGACAGACCGTGACCTGAGACTTTAAAAGTCAAGTTTGTTCTTTATGATTTATGTTTGTGAGATTTTTCTCTTCACCTTAAACTGAACACGAGCAGACCAACAAAACACACTGAGGCCACACGACAGAGTTCAGCTCTCTCTCTCTCTCTCTCTCTCTCTCTCTCTCTCCAGAGTGTGTTTAGCAAATTAAAGGCCGAGGATTTTTTTCATAATTGTCTGTTTTATCATTTTATTACAGCTAGCTTTCCTCTGATGGGCTCCCTTTATGATTTATCAAATACAATTACTGCGTGACTTATTTCAGGAGCCTCTCCATGGCTGAGGACCATTAGTGTGTGTGCGTGTGTGTGTGTGTGTGAGCTCTGGTGTATTTAAATAGCATTAAGTAATTGGAAAAAACAGGAAAAGAGGCTGGAAAAGCTGAATTGTCTTAGTGGGTTTATTATTGCCCCCCTTCCCCCCTCCCCCGTCACTGTGTCTGTGAATTTTTAACACTAAAGTTAAAAATAAGAGAAAATGTTGTGTTTGAACTGATACAGAAGAAGTTGTTGGGACAAGTTTTAGCAGAAAGAGAAGATAAAAAGAGAGACAGAGAAAGAAGGACGGAGGAAACAGAGGGAGGGTAAATCCACACCTCCAGCAGCACATTAATGAAGTGTAGGTGGCGACAGTGGAGATTAGAGCGGCCGCTGCTCCTCTGTGAAAAGGAGGCCGTGTTCATTAGTCGCCTCCGTTTAATATTCATCCTGACAAATGTGTAGATAGTGATCTGTGCAGAGAGAGAGAGAGAGAGAGAGAGAGAGAGAGCTGGTGTTCAGCACGTCGTCACCGTCAGATAACGATCGTTTATTTCTGTATATAAATGTAGTTTTACTGAAAATGAGCTGGTGTGTTCTGATCATTTCAAAACCTCCTCTGAACCAAAACACTGATTCATTAATGAGCAGGAGCTTCTTCTAAACGTCGTGACAGAAGTTTGATGCCAGTGAATGTTCAAATGGCAGAAATGACTGGTCACACACACCAGTTCAGCAACACACGTCACAACTGTTTATACTGGTTGAAAAAATAAAGTGCCAATGTGAAAGATGTCAACGTGCTGAGGCCGAGCCTGCACTGCCTGGCACCCGAAGAAGAAGAAGAAGGAGAAGAAGAAGAAGAAGAAGAAGAAGAAGAAGAAGAAGAAGAAGAAGAAGAAGAAGAAGAAGAAGAAGAAGAAGAAGAAGAAGAAGAAGAAGAAGCAAGAGCCTCAACATCTCCTCCATCTCTTCTGTGTTGGTTCTTCACCTTCTCTCCTCTGCGGTGTTTGGGAGCAGGGGGGTCGGACTGGTTTCCAGTAGAACCCAGTAGAAACCAGCACGTCTCTATCAGGACAAAAACAAAACTCCTCTCTGCTTCTGTCACTTTTCTAACCCCGGCGAACTCCCCTCCTCATCCCCTCCTCCCCTCCCCCCCTTCAGCTGCCCGTCCAGCTCAGTGGGACCCTCTCTCTCTCTCTCTCTCTCTCTCTCTCTGCCTGCCCTCCCACTGTCTCTCTACCTCTCTAGCCCCCCCCTCCCTCAGGGCAGAAGTAAACCACGCCTTGAGGCCCTGCTCCCATTGTGTGTCCTCTGCTACTTCTGTTTGGGGCCTTTGTGTGACGCTAATCAGCCGTGGGGCCGTGCTCAGCCCCGGGTGTGTGTGTGTGTGTGTGTGTGTGTGTCTGTGTCCCTTGCCCTCATTACGTAGCCACACTGGGAGGCCAGCATGGGAAGTTTCTGCTGCACTATACACCTCCCTCCATCCCTCCACCCCCCCTCCCTCTCCCCCTCCCTCTGGCTGTCCATCACTCCCTTCCTCCACACGCTCATCTCACCATCACAACTCTGAGCTGCACCGACCCACGGGTTTCAAATCACACATGATCAAATCATCATCTGAGCGTCGTTTAGAAACTTTAAAAGTTTCCAGCCGGGATCTGAAACCTGTGACCTCACAGGATTTCTGTGTGTGTCGCACATTTGAGGGAAACTGGGTGAATAAAGGGACTTTTTTATGTTGTTTATAGGACAATAAAGTCGTGTCCCCTCACTCTGTTAAACAAAGGAGGCCTCCACTTCACTGTGACACACACACAACCTCTACTGTGTGTGTGTTTCTTCATCTGATTTGCACATACACCACATTACATGTGTGTCATTTCCAAAGCAAATGAACAGAGACTGTATCTGGTGATGGGACCGTATGTAGCATCGACAGTGTCTCACAGACAGTAATAACTGAGTCGTCATAACTTGTGTAACATGTCTCCTGTTCATGAAGTCAGTTTTTCTCATCTGACGTGACACGTTTCGGAGGAACATTTGCAGTTTTATCTCTGATCACGTTTAAACTCTGAACATGAAGAAGCTGCAGCCACCGACCTGAACTGTCTGTTGCTCTTTATTGCCCCTGTCTGTCCCCTGCTGAGTCACCCCCCCCCCCTCCTCCTCTGCTTTACCTCCTTCTCATCTGTCCATCCCTTCTTTTCACCCCCCGTCTTCTCCCTCCTTCTTCACACACCCATGATGTATCACCTGTCTGTGTGTGTGTGTTGCCTTGGTGCCTGATGGGGTTTTAGCCACTGGAGCTCTTTGACTGGAGGACAAGTGTTGTCTGTTCATCGCTCATCTAAACACACACACACACACACACACACAGCAACATGGTTATCTCAAATTACACTGTGGGACAGAGAACATCTCTCCTCTCTCTCTCTCTCTCTCTATCTCTCAAGCTCATTTCTTCACCTGAATCATAGTGAACATGTCCTCTCTCACCCACAATTTGTCTCCATGGTAACCAGGTATGGTCAATTTAACGACTCACTAACCTGCTGGGGTGCCTTTGAGCAAAGCATGTACAGAGGTGAATGTCTTTCTCCCTCCGTCATGAACCAGAGCCACAGATCGTTGAACTCACTCCTGAACCAGACGGTAGGAAATCTACCATTTATCTCAACTGCATCGCATGCACAGACACAATAGAGTCAGCAGCATGTAAACCCTTCAGTAAAGCTCATTATCCACTGAGAACATACATGACTTACTACCTTTGAAAGGTCAGAGTGACTGAGACCTGCAGGCCTGTTCTCAGATCAGTGAGAGGACGCCCAAAGGGACGACGACAGGGGCCGTTTACACCTCACAGAGTCTCCCTGGAGAGCAAGAACCTTTTTAGGGAAGTTTCAGAGGAACCAGGAACTAAAGTTTATTCCTCTCCTAAAGTTCGAGGCAGCTCTGTGTGCAGGAACTGTCACGACATCACGGGTCAAACAGACACAGTAAAGGCGTCGTTTTTAACCCTTAATGGGTTTGATCAGCTGTAATTTCTTTCCTAGTTCAGTTCTTCAGTGGATCCACCAAACTCCAAAGACCTCACCTGGGACAGAATAAAGACCAGCTCCTCTGCTCTGTGGCTGGAGTTACATCTGAAACCAGTCGCCTTCAACCATGACACTTTTCCCAGCTGTAGAAAACCGAGGCAACATCTGGAGACAAAAACACAATCCGAGAAAAACACCTTAAAATATCAATTAAATCTCTTCAGTCTGGTGCAGAGGGAAATATGGGAACTCTGTGTGTGTGAGTGTGAGTGTGTGTGTGTGTGTGAGAGTGAGAAATAGATGGTAATTAGTGGTGACTCAGGGCTTCCCTGACCATAATCCCCTGAACAATCTACACTCATACAGGTGTTCAGTAAATCCAATTACCAACAGAAAGGCAGAGACGACAGGACTAAATGATCATGATTATTATAAGTATCAGTAACAGCTCTGCCTCTTCTGTCTGCTTCACTACAGATAAATAATACACTTGTCTGTGTAAAAACATGGGCAGGACATCTACACTTCGATCAGACCTGGTGTGTTGATGGTGTTGTTCACATTAACAGCTGCACGGACACAAGAGTAAATGATATGACAGTGTCTCCGTGTTTACACACACACACACACCACAAGGGAAAACAAGACGTTATATTTCAATAGCTGTGTGTGTTTATAAGTGTGAGCTTGTGCTCTCAGAGACGGCAATTGAGCTTTGGTTTGGGTGCATGGCTAATTACCCCTGTAAGACTGTCTCTGCTGCGTCTTTTGTGCTCCTACGTGTATCGCTTTCAATATGTAAGTCCAGATATTGTGTACAGTGGATCCAGAGTGTGTCACTGTGGTATTGTGCAGACCTCATCCTCTGATCCCTCTGCATGGTTCGCAGACCACAGAGCTCTGACGGGGCTTTTGCAGCTTATTCAAATCAGGGCACTGTTGCATTTGAGCTTCTGTTAGTTTTAGCTTACAGTGAAGAGCCAGTCTGAAGAAGTTAGACAAAAGGAGAATCAGAGGCAGCGACTCCATGTTCGTCTCTGTGGTGCTGATAATACACAACAAACATGATCCAGGATCTCCAGATGTTGTTTGTTGACCGTCCGACCTCCGGAGGAACCGTCACATGACCCTCTGCATCCACAATACGACGATGTTTTCTTTTTTTTTTTGTGCACTTTAGCTCCTTATCAGAAATGATCTCTCTCCTGAGACTAACACACCTCAAACTCACATACCTGAGCAATCAAGTACACTGAGCATGTACGAGCCGGTGTAAACAGGAAGCCGATCATCGTCTACTCTGTAGTGGTTTAATTGCAAAATGTAAGACAAATGAGGAACATTTAAGATTTTAACTGGACAACAGCTGCAGCAAAGATGACAGTCCCCCCCCCCCCCCCCCCCCCCCGTCTACACCACCACACGCGCCTGGAGTTAAAACAGGGAGAGCAGAGTTTTCTATACTTTAAAACTAAAGAGTGACGTGGACGAGAGGTTGAAATGTAGTAAACAAGATCAAGATGTCTGGTGCTGTTTTCTTGATCTTGTGTTTCAATCAGAAAACGAGGAACAAAAAACTAGTGCGTTTTTCTCTTTATGACCCTGTTGCCTTTTCTACAGCGTCACCACCAGGAGCTGCAGAGCTGAGCTCCAGTCAGTGTGGCCGTACGGACCGAACAGTTTCAACGTCTGACGCACGCCGATTTCAAAGTGAAAGAAAAGTTATGTTTCCTGCCTGAACTTCTCTCCTGCAGGAGCCACTGTACATGTACATATATTCCATGACATCCTCTGAAATGTTCTCAAACGTATAGTTGAGACAAAAAAAAAAAAAAAATCACTGGACTTGTTGCTGCACAGTGACATCATGGTGAACAGGGTAAAATCCCTTTGCAATAACTGATCCACTGTCACATCACACCTGAGGTCAGGCTTTTATTTTGGTGACAGATCAAAGTGTGAGGTCACAGAAATAACTCCCTCCTCTTGTGTTCTTATAATTTTTGAGGATATTGACGGCGTCTGATTTGTCAAGGACAAGGACTCTGGCACTGAAATACTTCCTGAATATTACACTCGGTTCAAAAGTTAAGAGACTTTCGGAGAAGATGAAGGAGCAGCAGGAGCAGAGGAGGAGGAGGAGGAAGGTGAAGGAGACACGCTGAAGTTGGTAGAAAGAGGAAAGAAGAAGGAGACGGCAGACTCTTGCTTCATTCCCTCCAAACTTGTAATGGAGGTTTGATTAGCAAGCATGTAATGTACTTTACCCCCACGGCTGGAGACAGAGGCTGAGGGGAGGAGGAGGAGGAGGAGGTGGAGGTGGAGGTGGTGGAGGAGGAGGGTGAAAAGAGGCGAGGAATGGAGGGAGAGGTATAGAGCAGGAAGGAGGAGGAGTGTATATAGGCTGCCCTCTCAGCAGGTCTCCTCATCTCCCTCCCCCTCCTCCCTCCACCTCCTCCACACAGGACACAAGCTCCCCTCCGACTCTAAAACCTCACATCACCTCCTCTGCCTGCGCGCACACACACACACACACACACACACACACACACATATACAAACGGCATCTCCTCCTCCTCCTTCCTATAGCTGCACCATGCTGTGTGTGTGGTGGGTGTGGGTGGAGCAGAACGGGGTTGGAGGTCAAAAGCAGGAAGAGATTTAGTTTTTTTGTCTTGTTTGCACATCTGAACACAGGAAGTTGTTTGTGCACAGACACAATGAAAGTTTATTTGAATCCAGCCACGTTATCTCTCGGCTAAAAGAGAGCGTCGAGGTGACGTCCGTCAGCGTCGCTTCGAAAACTCACTTCAACAAACATTAACTTTACATGTTTGTCATCTTCGTGTAACTTTAAAATGGAGCCAATCTAAAAAAAGATCTAGATGAAACACTTGAATCCCAGTCAGCTGATTGACTAGACGACTTTAATATTTGGTCGTGATCGTTGTCGGCCTCAGACTTGAATCTTGCCGGGGAGATAAACATGTGGTTTTGTTGTTTAAGTGTGACTCAGTCATTTAACCTTTTCACTGATGAGCCGCTGAATGTGAAGGACTCTCCACACTGAAAACACAACCTGTTCTCAAATCTTATTTAATACAAGGACAAAACAATTAAACATGGAGTCTCCCTCCGTCCTCCTGAGCCTCCCACCATGCCAGATCAGCACCTCCCCCCTCCTCCTCCCTCCCTCCCTCCTCTCCTCCCTCCTCTCTCCTCTGCCCGGCTGTGCTGTCGGCTCAGGGTGTGAGCAGAACAACGTTAATGTGTGGAGACACCTGACAAGCCCGCTGGCCTTTAGGGCACAGCCTAATCACTCTGGACCCAAACCCATCGGGAATTAAACCTGCAAAACCAAACAGTCACTGTGGGAGCTGGCTGGCATCTGCCGGAGCCGTTTGACTGGCTGCTGCTGCTGCCGCTGAGGCGACGAGCGTCACGGACGGAGCAGCGACAGTGAAAATGAATTTAAAGAACTAAATCTTAAGCCTGACGGACTCATACACAGACCTGCAGTGATACCAGACACACACATTATACACAGGCTGCAGCAACTGGGGTTAATTTAATCTAAGATTAGCTCCAATCAGAGTTTAGTAAATCCAGGTTTGAATGAAGACAAGCTCTGCTGCACGATTACAAATTAAACCTGGTTTAGATGAGATGAGTTTATTGACTTAAAGTGCATTTCAAAATTAAAGTTAGGACGGAGCTGATTTTCCTGAAGTAAAAGTCTCATTGTTTCCTTTAAACGTGGTTTAAAGTCACAGAGTTGAATCTAATCTCATGTTAAAGTCAAAACTAACCAGAGGTTAAACGTAGCCCATGATGTAATCTGGTTTAAAAGTTAAAGTTGGGGCGTTGTGCAGCTCACTGGGTTGAGCAGCCGCCTCATATACAGAAGTTATAGTCCTCGCTGCAGCGGCCCCGGTTCGATTCCCCCGCTGGCCTTTCGCTGCATGTCATTCTCTCTCTCTCTGTCTCCCCTGTCCATTAAAGGTATAAAAAACAGTTCAGCCTGGTCGATGTGATGCAGCCTGTTCTGCAGTAAAACACGTCATTTCCCTCCGTGGGTCATTTAAAACAGGACACGACTGTGACGACGGTAAATCTGACGGGGTCTCAGGGTTGAATCCTGCACACATGCACCGCTGACACGTCCACATGCTATTGAATTAGAAAAAAAATTATAATTCTGGAGAGTCTGATAAACGCTGGCATTTGACAACATAAAGGAGGAGGTTTGACAGCGAGAGGCCAAGAGTCGGTGTGAAGATGTCGCCGTCGTGTGTTTGAACCAACATTAAAGCTCCTTTTTTGCTGCCATTCAGAGTACAGTAGTGCGTTAACTTTAAAATTAATGGGGATTTTCCAGTGTTTAAAGTACAGTAGCTTGTTAACTGCGGTATCTGTTAAGCCACGCAGGGCCCCTCTCCGCTCCCTCTCTCTCTCCAGATGCCCTCATTAATTTTAGATTGGCTCTAAATGAGTCTCCTTCATCGCGGCCGAGGTTTTCTAAATTAGATTCATTTATATTTAAATTGTGAAACAGGCGTGGTTAATGAGAGAATCGTTATTTTTTGGGGAGGGGGGTTATTTCAGATGGGCTGATAGTTGGGCAGCTCAGTGCTGTGTGAACTGAAGCCACCAGAGGAGACACACACACACACACACACGATGTGAGGTGCATGCTATCTGGGCTTTTCTTCTATTTCTTTCTGTAACACTATAAATGGCCTATTGACAGGATTTCAAAATAAAGGCACTCTCAGTGGAAACATGGATTATTTGCCAGAGAGACCTCGTTTGGTTCTGTTTTTTATGAAACGTCTCGTGTCTTTTCTGTAGGATTTTACAAATACACACTGGCAGTTGAGGCGTTTCTTGAAAGATCAAACTCCAGACTGGACAGGAGACATATTTTGAAGTTTTCTGCAGGTACAGTAAAAGCAGGCCTGCCGCTCACACATAATGTATCCCTGTTTGTTTTTTCTTGTTAACGCCTAATTTAACTCTCTTAAAACGAACGTGTCACTTTCAACACATCTGTGTAGTTTTCAGCGCCACATGTGGCAACAAAAAAAACCCCAATGACAGGACACACATGTTGACTTAACAGGTGCCTCCGTCGACACGTGACGCCGCCACAAAGCAGCGGGACGTCTCTTGACCTGGACTGCTAAAAAAAAAAAAAACTGGAGTGTCGAACATGTCGCATCTGAGGAAACAGAACGTGAGGTGGAACAACGGAGCTCCTGCCGCTCCCCCCCCCCCCCCCACCCCCCCCCCCCCCCACCCGGTCCCATCCATCCCTCTCTCATAAAAAAACACAACTCAAACAGCTCTTTACAGGCTCCTTACACGGCGTCTTACAGCTCCCAGCGTCCTATAGCAACCCCCAGCTTCTCCCCGCCAGGAATTTGACTGTTAGGAATCTAAGTGCCAGGCGTTTAAAACCTGAGGAATGCTATT
Source organism: Caranx ignobilis (assembly GCA_021432705.1). Classification (NCBI taxonomy): domain Eukaryota; kingdom Metazoa; phylum Chordata; class Actinopteri; order Carangiformes; family Carangidae; genus Caranx; species Caranx ignobilis. The sequence continues at coordinate 5,718,783 of MU270014.1, forward strand.
GTTCTGGTCACAGCTGCACCAGCACTGGCCTGGCTACTGCTGCCACTGTGTGTGTGTGTGTGAGTGAGTGTGTGTGTGTGGAAGAGGGGGGTGATGGAGGAAGGAGGGCGGGAGGAGTCGAAGGTGTGAAAAAGGCAACTTTATGTGTTTCCAGTGCTCTGCGGTCTCATGACAAAGCAGCACATAGCTGACAGCAAGTTGACACATTCCTCAGGCCTGACTGGCTGCAGAGCTCTCTCCGCCTCCCACTCTCTCTCTCTCCTCTCCTTCTTCTTCTTCTATCAACCTCCAGCATCATATGTCCCACTTCATGTCTATCGCTCACTTTGTTTCTCATCAGATAAATGTAAACAACAGGCAGTGAGGGAGAGCTCAAGTGTCTCGGTCTGTCATGGTGGATCTGAGTCACAGACAGCTTCATGTTGTCATCTCATCGTCTCCTCATGTGAGCGCCTCGTTGTTTAGGTCACCAAGAATAAAAACGACGTAAACAGACTGAGATGTTGACAAAGTTTTCTTCAGGACGTCATCAGCGGTTGCGAAAAGGTTATAAATCACAACATGTAATGACAATGTTCAGGGTACCACATCGCAGCTGACAAGAAAAGTCAAGTTTTTAGTCAAATCACATGATGTTTTTTTTTTTCTTTTAGCTTTTAATGCTTTTAATGTGATAGGACAGTGTGAGAGACAGGAAATCAGGGAGAGAGAGAGAGAGATGGGGACAACATGCAGCAAAGGGCCGTGAGTCGGATTTGAATTCTGGATGTTGCAGTGAAGACGATACCTGCAGATTTGTTTGTTTGTGTGTTTACTGTTATTCTCCTGTCAAACACTGTAAATAAAGTTTTGTTTGACTGCTGTGGCTTTACATTGTGCAGCTGGAGGCTTTTATTCTTTGATATATTTCATGTTTTAACTGACTCCACTCCTGTGACTGCAGCTGATCCTCAACACACTCACACACAATTTTGACTCCCACCTGAGGTTTCACCATATAAATCAGTTTCCTATACGATACATGCTGGAGGAGAAGAAGCTGAAGCAACAGTGGTGGGGTGCTGGAGCCTCTCTCTCTCTCTCTTTCTCTCTCTCTCTCTTCCTCTCTCTCTAGTAATTACCATCCAGCTGCTTGGAGGAACAATGCTTGGCTCTCTTCCAGACGGCTGACTTCATACACTCTGTGCCACGCTCAATTTGGAGCGCAGCGGAAGCTGGGCATGACTGGCACCCTCCAGGGCATTGCTGTGTCTCTCTGTGGGACTCAGTGTGTGTGTGTGTGTGTGTGTGTGTCTTACCCTAAACCTACCGGTCCCCATCTACCGTCCGGTTCATGCCACGTCCTGGTCTCTTGACTGCGTCCTCACTCTTGTGTTACATCACTGAGGAGAGAAAACAAGAAGAAAACTGTCAACATCCACTAATAATCAGTGACACTGGATTTTACAGTTGGTCTGGTGCTTATTCTGAACAACAGTGTTGTCTTCACACATGAACTGGTGTTTTTAATTGCTCTGATTTATTTAGTATTTAGGTGAAGATCTGGCGGCTCGTAGAGGCTCAGACCTGCACCAACACCTCAGAGGGGCAGCGCAGAAATAACCACCACATCGTCTCCTCGTGTGTTTTCAGTAGAAACTGAGGCTGTGGATGAATTCAAAGGCAGCAGATTAATAAAACACTCCGCTGAGACTGAAAGGTCAAAGGTCACAGTGGATCCTTGTACACTCACAGCAGTTCCTGTCTGCAGCTGCCCCCCACCCCCCCACCCCCCACCTCCGGATGCAACGTTGTGTTACCAGGCAACAAGTGGCTCCTGTTCAGGCAAGTGACTAGTTTTTCTTTCCCCTTGATGCACTGCAATCAAGTTTTAGTTGCAGGAAGTTGGAGCTTAGTCTGTGCTGTTGTGTTCGACTGATGCGAGGTTTGGCTAAAGCTAATGTAGCAGCAAATCTACCAGCAGCCGTCGGAATATGAAGAACTCCCTCATTATACGGGTCAAAGGAAGCTATTGTCCCCCCTCCTCCCTCCCTCCCTCCCTCCTCACCAACACACACACACACAGGATTTGGAGAAGGGATGAGGGTAGAGCTCAGATAAAATCCACTCCCATCCTCCTGAACACAAATAGTGGATGTATGCATCCAAACCTCCAAGCAGTCATTGTATACTACTGTACTCTCTCTCTCACTCTCTCTCTCTCTCACACACACACACACAAACAAACACACATAGTGTCATCCCCACCCCCCACCGCTCCACTCAGTCCAAACTTGGCTGAATAGGGAGCAGTACGACCCAGCTCTTCCTTCTCCAGCACAATGAGGACCTGTTTGGGTACAGTATGCCCAGTTACCCCGATCCCACTGCCCAAAAAAAGCAACACAAACAAACACACATACACACACACTCACACACACACACACACACATGCTAGCAGCCCCTGGTCTGGTCTCTTGCTGTTTTGGACAGAGGGGCATTTAAAGAGCAGAGAAAAACAGCGACAGTTGCGAATTGTTGTGTAACTGTGACGAGGAGACGGCAGCATCTCTCAGAGAGTCACACCATCCAGCTGACGTGGGGTGATCCCACTCTGATGATCTACGACCAGACACTGTGGATCTGTCACACACAACTCTTCACACAACACACACACACATCTCCCACTATTTTTCTGCTGCAGACCATCTCCTGTCATTCTCCATTTAAGAAACTACAGCTCTGACCACAATGGCACATTTTCACAAACAGAAACTATCTCCATCCACACGACAGTTTTAGCTCCGCACTAACAAGTGTGAAAATGCATCACATGACCACCACAATAAAAGTCCTCATGCTGAAATATAAATATGAGAACAACAGAAGATATAAAAGTAAACATGAGTCGTCAGGCTGTCGGGACTCACAGGCACATGATTGCACGTGTTACAGTGACATATTGAGCCCAGTCTGACAGTGATGGAGGTGGGTGGGGTGTGAGTGGAGAACCAGTAGAGACCAGTGCTACAGGTTCCAACAACTGTTGTTGACATGTTGTTGTTGTTGTTGTTGTTGTCGTCAGGAGGACGTCTCACTGCTCTGTGGTCATTTGGACCAGCTGCAGCCGTGGTTACGTGGTACCATCATTGTCATCATCATCATCATAATCCTTATATCTACACTCACATCTGTCACACACACACACACACACACACACACACACACATCTGAACTCCAGCAACAACACAATAACAGTAATGTCATTCCCCATTTGCAAAGCATGTGTGTGAGGCCGGTGCAGCGTGGCAGAGGGCCAGGCCAAAGCAAACAGAGGTGTGTTTCTCATTTGACTGCTCACACACACTCTCTCTCACACACACACACCTACACCTACACACACACAGGTTGCTATCTAACAAATGCCTGTAGTTTTTAACACAGTAGGAAGTGAATGAGTGTCTTGAATGATTAAAAGTTGCTGTTCTTTTATTTTGATGTCATTTTGTTAGTTACTTTCACGTCTCTGAACAATGAGCTTCTTTACACTTGTCTTTACTCAAAGACTTTACACCTGTGGATTCACTTTTATAAATACATTTTATACTTCCTAGTTGATTTTACCTTCCTAAAAACACTTCCCTTTAGAGAAGGTTTTTAAAAGTCAGGTTTACGTTTCTGTAGCTCGCTGCTGTGTTTCCTTTCCTCATGTGTCGTTCATTTACAGTTGATTTTATTTACGAAAAAGTTCTTTTTTTTCAGTTGATTGAACTTTTTTTTCCTGAAAAGCTCTTTTTTTCCTTCACAGATGGTTTCACTTTCAGGCGTGGAGCATATGTGTGAACCAAATAATCCTGCTTTAATCCAGTGTGAATGAACATGAGGAGATTTATGCATATACACATGGTGGCTGGAGGGGTGGGAACACACTGCATGAGTGCACTGATCTGATACTATTATACATGTGAGTGGAGGTGAATGTGTAATTGAGCACATGTATGTATGTATATGTGTGTGTGTGTGTGTGTGTACAGCAGAACTGATCTGCCACCTGTTCTGTATGTATGAATGTATATGAATGCACAAACTGTACATGAATCACACACACATGTGTTTACAGACCTTGTTAATGAGAGTGCACGTGGGATAATTTCTGTGTGTGTGCGTGTTAACTGCAGAGGGCCCCCAGGCAGGGCCCCCCACAGTGTCCAGGGGGATTGTGGGTAGTTGGGAGAGGGTTTGGATTCTGGCTTTGTTTGTCTCTGTGTGCTGACATCACTGTGCTGATGGCACCAAATCCCCCGTTCTACTGCACACAGCACTTTCTATACAAAACACCAACACACATATGCACACACAACCTGAAACACACACACACACACACACAACGCAGTACAAGTTATGCCAACTTGGCCAAAAAAAAAGTGCTTTCTCTTTTTTTTAAGCGCACATGCAGGCATCCATGTTTGCATGTAGGCACACACACATGCACACACACACACACACACACACACACATGCACACCTCACAGGGGCTGAAAGTGTGATCATCGTGTTCGGGCCTCTGGGAGCGACTTCATCTGACAAATGTGCGTTTTACAAACACATTTGTAATCGTCTTCCACCTGCTGATAAAGTTTTATGACCCGATGACGCCCTCTCGTATCAACATCCACAACTGGAAGCTCAGTTCGTCACTAAATTAGATTTTAATCACAGATCAGAGGTTGGTTCGTTCACTCACGTTAACACCTGTCCTCTATTGACTTACAGCACAAACATATAATAACATTTACTGTTGTCACATATTGAGTGTTTCTCTTCATGTCAGCCATTAAACTTCTCATCGCCCCACACACACACACACACACACATATTAAGTCTATTTGTTAATAAGCTCAGCTATCTGACTCTGTCTTTACACAGCCTGGTTACACATTAACCAGGAGCCTTTCTCTTCCCTCCACTGCTGTCTTTGGTATGTATGGAGTTCAGAGAGACGGCAGGAGGAGGAGCCACGTAATCGGGTTGACGACACTTCCTCTCTGGGCCCTGGAGGAAACAGTTGTGCTACTCACACACACACACACACACAGCGTTAACTGGACGATGAAGTGGAGTTATGATTTCCTCAGTGACACCAGCGCCTTGCTCATGGACACTTCAGCAGACACAGTGTCAACCTCGGTGGCTGAAACCACTCTGAAGCTTTCCCTGGTGTGTTTCTGCAGGTTTGTAGGGCACACAGCAACTTAATATGGTCACACACACACACTGTGGTACACAAAAGACATGGACGACACACACACACACACACACACACACACCTCCTGAGGACCCAGGCGAGCTGATGGGATGGACCCGGCACTCAGAGCCACTCAGAGCCAATCAAAGCTGATGATAGCTCAGACATTTACACCATCCATCCATCCATCCACCGCTGCGGCGTCTCTGCCTCGCTCACTTCCACTCTCACATGCACACAAACATTTAAAAAAAAAAAACATCTTCCAGTGAATCGCCATTATCGTTACCATATCACTCACACAAGGAGGGGGAGAAAAAGAGAGTGAGAGAGAGAGAGGGCGGGGAATGGATGGAGGCAGGAAGAAGATGGAGGATGGAGCTGTGTGAAGATTTTGAGGAAGCTGATTTGTGAAACACTGAAGATGAGAATAAATCAATACTTTTAAATCCAAAACATACAGATGAGTTTTTTTCAACACGTCTGTCTGGTCGGCAAGAAGCTGAGATAATAACACAAGAACAAGTTTTCCCCTGTTATAATGCAGATGACCTTTACCTTAAGCTTGACCTCTTGACCCCAGAGCTGCAACTCTGTCATTCTAAACACATAAATAAATAAATGAGATAATGTTTATTTTAAAACAAGGAAAAGCTGAAGAAGAAGCTGAAGTAACTCTACCGACAGTTGTTATTAAAAAGTACAACAGCTACAACTTTAACAAGTGGTTTACTACATTTCCCAGAATGCCTCTCAACAACCTGCAAACACAAACAACACAAAAGATGAAAACATGGTGTGAGATACTGATTATTGTTTCTGAGGTATAAGGAAGAAGGTGTAGCACTGAGCTAACACACACACACACACACACACACACAGTGTACACAATCGCCTCCATGCTCGCTGATACTCAGACCCATTTTCCCAACGGTTGAAAAGTTTTTAATAAACTTTTAATGACCACTCCAAGAACACACCCGGTCCTCTGAGTGCTGCTCCTCAAATGCTTTACTCTCTCTCTCTCTGTTACACACACACACACACACACACTGAGAGAGGGTCCTGTCAGGGCTAACTAAGCGGAGTGGCGGGCAGGGCAGCGTTTGGATTGGCTGGACAGGGGTTGCCGGGGGTTACGGTGGATTTGGTGGACCACCTGCTGAGACTCAGCCGCCAACTGACTGAAAACATTTACATCAGAAACCACCCAGGATAGAGACAGAGAGAGAGAGAGAGACAGAGGGACAGAGAGACAGAGGGACAGAGAGAGAGGGGAAGTTAAGTGGAGAAATAAAGTTTGGACTGAATATTACAGACATGGTCCCACTCAAACTGCTCACATAACAAAGCTGATTTCCTCTTCCTGTTGCCTAGGAACCTCAGCAGCCCTGTCGCAGCCTCACACTGGCCTTTAAACACAAATAACTCATGTTCGAGCAGAGACGAGTGGAAACTAAATTTGGGCTCTGGAGCTCTGAGAAAACACTAGAAGTCCCTCTGACGCTGCTGTTTCTGTAGGAAGCTCCTGTTGTGTCACACTCTCAGCTCCAGTTTACAACCGGCCGGCTCATTGTGTTTTACAGCAGGGCTGCACCTGCAGCGGCAGTGTGGTGGCAGTGGAGGACTTTCTACTGTCTGAAGCGGTCGTCTGGGACCGATGAGCTGAAACTACTTCCCGTGCTGTCCAAGGTGTCCGTGTGAGTCCACACACACACACACACACAGGCCGGGGCTGTTTATGTGCACAGGGAGCGTTTGGCCCTCAGTCAAGGCAACAACAAAGTTTCATTGACAACAACACAAAAGCTGCGGTGACCGTTGGACCTTGGCTGCGCCAGAATTAATGTTTTTGTTTTTTGGGGTGTCTGTGCAGCAGCGCTGGTCCTGGACCAGCTCCTGTGTCGGTCGTCTACTTCCGGAAAACATAACTGTACTCGCTGTGGATGGTTTGAACTGTCAGCTCAGGGCTCACAGAGGGAGCTGGGCTCAGGCTTTCAGTTGGACTGTGTATTTTTATTTTATGATGTCAGAGCCACACAGCATCTATGTAATACATGTTATTTCTAGATTAGGAAACACCACATGATCAATGAGCTTTGATAATCAAACTATTGAACGGACTTGGTCAGTTTGAAACAGTAGAAATGTGAGCTTGAACACAGCAGCAGCAGCAGCAGCAGCAGCAGCAGCAGCAGTCACTGAGGTTTAAGTTTGCTGATCATCACACTGAAAGGATGGAAATGAACACCAGAGCAACTGAAGTGAAAAAAATCCAATTATAACAAAGAGTAAATCCAAGTCAGCTATCGCGCATAATCAGCTTAATTTCAATCCCAGAAATTGAAAAAAAAAAAAAAAAGTTCTGGTACCACGACTGTTTTAGATGCAGGGCTTTGCTGTGGCCCCTGCCCCTCCAAAAAACATCCATTCCCCCTCCTCATCCCCTCATGTATAAGGGCCCGGGCCCATATGGGGGTCCCCTCAACACCCCTGTTCTAACTCTTAGGCTTGTGTGTGTGTGTGTGTGTTCGGGGGGTGAGGTGGGGGTGGTGGTGGTGGTGGGGGTTATTCTGACCCGCAAACTGACCTCCTCAAACTTCAAACTGAATACTTCTGGCAGTTACCACGACGACAGAGCTCTCCAAGCCTTATCCTACTTACTGAGACGAGACGAGGAGCGAGGAGGAGGAGGAGGAGGAGGGGGGGGGGGTGGGGTGGAGTAGGAGAGGAGGAGGAGAGCAGGAGCGAGAAAGTAAAGAAGAGGAGAGGGAGAGAGAACGGTGTGGACAGAGAGAGAGAGAGAGGTAGAGAGAGAGAGAGAGAGAGAGAGAGAGGGGGTGGGGGGGGGGGGGGGGGGGGGGGGGGCAGAGGGAGGGCAGCCAGGCAGAAAGCGAGAGTTGCTGCTGTTGCATCTCTGTGTTTTTCATGAGTAGACAGTTTACTGGGAGATTATTCACAGTCTGGTATTTAGCCTTATTAGGCCGCTGCTCCCAATACACACTTCCCCTCCCATCGTCCACGGCCACACTCAGGCTCTTTGTGCCTGTTTGTTTGTTTGTAGATGATGTTTTTTTTTTTTTTTTTTACAGTCTCCCTCACCTTCACACCATCTATACTAAACTTTTATTCCATGCACATCATGTCCTTTTCTGCCGTGAGCTTAAAATAGAGCCGGGAGGGTCGGCTGCTTCTCTACAGGTGTAAATAAAGATGGACGTGGCCTCAGTGTCGTCATGTAATGAAGTATAAATACTTAAGTTTATTTTTCTCATATTTCTGGCAACATTCACTTTTACTCCTCTACATTTCCTGCAGGTTTGATGAATCAGAGCTCCCATTCAAGTTGCAGATCCCATACGTGTCTCTTATGCTGAGTGAAAGTATGTAAATATGTGTTCGGTCCTTGAATTTGAGAGATTTGTGCCTGTAAAGTCCTGAAGAAGACTTTGAATTTGGTGGTTAAGATGATGTGGGAACCATGAATATGATGTTTTACTATAAAGGAGCCACGATGAGTAAAGTTTAACTTCTATTACGTCATTTTCTGGTTGATACTTGTACTTTTTGCTCAAGTTAAAGCACTGGGTGAAGCTGAGAGTGAGCTGATGCGCAGTCGCCATCTTGGCAGAGTCTCTCGGCTCAAACAGAGACGGCTCGAAGCAACCATGCAACTTTTCTTTTTTTACCTATCACTTAAACCTGCACTTCAAGCCCTGATGAAATTATAAAAGCTGGAACATACGACTACGGCCATGTCATGAAATTAATGCTCTGAAGCATCGTGTTAGGACAGCACGGCGACTACATGGTTAAGGTCAGATGGGATCAAATCACACGTTCTCTCACACCAGTGTCATTTTGGAAGAATCTGGAGAAACGTATTATAACTGTAGCAACGACAATCTGTTCTTCGCCATAGCAACCGCATCCAAGTCTAATGAGTGCTGTAGCACTGAGCGCCGTCCACCAATGCACCAAACCGACAAAACAACTCCTCAGCAACAAAGGCGAACTTCTTTACCACTGACGGCCGCAGAATGAAAAGTTGACTTCACAGCTCCGGTGTGTGGCGGTTTCTTGTTTTTGCGTGAACGTCTTCAGGCTGCACTTCTGTATCAGCTGTAAACGACTCAGTTCATGACATTTTATGGTTAATGGCTTCCTTCAAAGTGCCGTGGAAACCTCCCTCCTCGCTGCTAAAATCTCCTGCAGGCCTGTTAGAGAACACGGCCCGGGGTCATTCCTGCTCACACACAGCAAGAGCCCTGTCACCAACACAGTGTGAGTATGTGTGTGTGTATGTATGTGTGAGTGTGTGTGAGAGAGAGACAGAGTTAAAGGAACAAGGTCTATCATCATCTCGTGTGTGTGTGTGTGTGATTGTGAATGTTTGACAGCGTTGACTTGAGAAGAGCAATAGCAATTAAGAGTTAAAAGACGACTCTGAATCAATAGTCTCCATGTTTGTGTCTCGGGGGCGAGCTGTCACTCACTCATCAGCCCCCCCCCCCCCACTGAACTGATCGATCAATCTCCGCTTTTAATCTGCGCTCATCAGCTCAGCTTCACCTGGCTCGTTCCCGAGGCCACGCCCCCTCTACGTACGTACACAGTGGTTAAAAAGTCACCAAACGTCCCGTCTGCACCGAGTTACAGAGACCTGGACTGTCCTCAGTGGGTCTTTATGTCCTGCTCTGTCCTTTTTTTTTTTTAAAATCAGTTTTATCTTTAGTCCAGTTATAGCTTGTCTCACGTCCTGTCCTGTCTCCAGGACAACATCACAATATTTTGTGTGCCAGTGTTGGTCAGTCTGTCTGCTAGTTTCCCTCTCAGGACACGATCAGCAGTGGTGATAAATCACAACCTATCACAAAATAGCAATAATATCACATTGTCACCTGGGTAATGTAAAAAGACTATATCGTGGGGCTTCTGGTGATTCACCCTCCTGTCTGTAATGTCTCTTCCTTACATGTCACATTCAGGGAAGTCTTGTCCTCAACTTGTCCAGAGTCCGGTCCACTTCTGTCTCTCATATTTATTCTGTTTCTTCTATCTGATGTTCATCTTTTTCTTTATCATATCTTTGTATTTGCCTGATTCAACAGCCTGTGTCTTCTTTGTTGAATCTCTCACTCACTGGTTGCTAACATCTGTTTAAATCACATTTTCACATCTAATATTTTAACTCTCTAACTTCTCCTCTGTGTATCGTGACGACTTAATCTGAGCCTGAGCTGTAAATTGTACAAACTGTATTGATCGTGTGAGCATCCGAAATGAAACAGAACAGAGCGGTCTAATGTGCGCCCTGCAGGGTGGGTCACAGCGGGACAGAGATGATGTTCACACATTAAAGCGGCGCCCGTGAACATGATGAAGAGCAGGCCGGGGGCCGCCCGGGGCTAAAACACAGGCCTTAAACCCTCCCTGAGGGCGGCGTCGCAGGCTCCAGCTCCGTCAGTCAGGTTAAGTCGGTAAGTGATCCCGGCTGTCAGTTAATCAATATGAACAGGCAGCAGCTGTCACACATCATCGCCTCCCCTGGGGGTCATTGTCAAGGCGCAACATAAAAAACATATGAGGGCCTGGGTGTATGTGTGTGTGCGCGCAAGTGTGTGTTTTATTTGATCCACTTCTAATGGGTCTTTATTGTTAGAGCCAGGCTCTGGTGTCTCACAGAGTCACGGTCAAAGTGAATGGAGGCATTAGTTGCGTAAATGAATTCAAAAGAGAAACACTTTTTCTGTTCAGTGCTAAAATGATCAGTTGATAAACTGTCAATGATTCAATAAAAGCCACAACATTCACTCCTTTACATCACTGAATACTTCCTCCTATTTAGATTTATGATGTTCTTTTTATGAATTAATCTTTAAATTCAAAATGAATCTGAGATGAACTGATAATAGATGAACTGATAATAGATGAACTGATAATAGATGAACTGATAATAGATGAACTGTACATTAGAGCCTGAAGTGACTCAAACAGAGTTTAACCCTGAGATCGTGTTCATAAACTGTCTGTACATTAAAAGTGAATAAAGACATTTGATAAAGCAGCTGTGAGTTTTGGGTTAGTTTTTTTTCTTTGGGGGGGGGGGTGGTCCTCTCCTCTCCTCTCCTCCCTTTCCTTTTCCTTCTTTCCTCTCCTCTCCTCTAACGTGAGACAGTGAAATCTCATCCAGCCACTCTGCCTGCCCTTATAGCCAGCAGGGAGGGACATGTCATTTCACTTGTGAGTCCATGTGTGTGTGTGTGTGTGTGTCCCTTACTGCGCAACACACAATGACGAGAGCAGAGGGAGGAGGTAGGTGGGGGGGGCGGGGGGGGGGGGGTGACAGGGCTCTGATCTCTCAGATAGGGAGATAGCCACCTGATTCAAATGGCTCGCTTGTTCCCGGCAGTCACTTGATCGGCGTGTGAACTGACTCCTCTCTTATTTACAATCAAATGCTGCTGCACTGACCTGCCCAACCCAACCCAGGCCAGACCTGTCCCCCCTCCCCCGCCGTCTCCCCCCCTCCTCCTCTCTTACCCCCCCTCTCTCTGGCCTATATATTATATTGCCATGTCCCTCTCCCTCCCTCCCTCCTTCACTCTCACACACACATACGCACATGAAATGCTGCGATGGAAACTTCCAGAGATGAATCTCACTATGATCACGCAATCTCCTGAAATACAAGACTGACCGAAACAGTGATAAAGTCGATTTTTTTTTCTTTCTCACCTCCATCATAAAAAAAATCCCTGTTTTTTTTTCTTATTTAATTCTCTGATATCACATGATAATAAGTCAGTCTGCAGCTTTTGTGTGGTATTGTATTGTATGGTCTTTCCTGGGGAGTATCCTCTGTTGTCAGGGAAGTGATGTGTGAGACGTGCGTTCACAGTAAAAGGTGAAGAGTTAAAATAACAACATGTTTTACATGTTTCCCTGAGGAGAACAAACACTTGGTTTTTGTTCTGAATTCTTCATTTTCTGATCATTTCAGTTCAGCTGCTTCTGAGGATTACGATAAACTACATGTGTTTTATGAACGCAGCCCCATTCGTGGCAGGTTGTATTTGAGCTTTTAATCTATAATCTGACATGTGCAGCGGTGGTGTCTCATAAAACCAAACGAGCATGAGACAAAGAATAACTAATAACTCATTTTATTATCAATGACCCATAATGTTTTCCTTTTACAGTGGGCTCTACAACTGCTCATGGTGCTTAATGTGCTGATTTATATCATATTCATGTATGTGTGTGTGTGTATGTGTGTGTAAACATTTGTACTCGTTTAGTTAGTTATTGTAGATATTATAGGAATCAGGTCTGCTCTTAGTTAAAGTTCAGGAACTGCAAGAACCCGGTCTCCTCACAGGAACCATTAAGATCCCTTGTGATCTAATCTAATCTAATCTAATCTAATCTAATCTAGTCTTTCATAGTCTTCTAATGGTTTATGTCAACTCTGATGATAGTGAAGGTTTTTCTGACACTAGCTCACTGTGCTGCTCACACAGATTCACAGTCGACTTAAAGCAGAACAGAAGTGAAGAAAATGATGTTAAAGTGTTGAAGATGTAAAAATAAATAAATAAAAATTAAAAAATTAGAGGTCCATGTTCTGGAGAAAGGGGGCGGGGGCGGGGGGGGGGGGGGGGGGGTAAATCGCAAACGCACCCATTTAAAATTCTTCCAAATGAGTCTCGGTCTGAGTCAGTGGAGAAACCAACTTGCATCTGCCGACCGGGTCTGTCTGCCTGCCTGCCTGCCTGCCTGTCTGTCTGCCTGTCTGTAAGTAACTGTCCTGTCTGATTATCTCTCCCAGTTGGCCCCGAGGGGACACCCACACTGAAAGAGGCCACTCTTCCATTCAACAACAGCTTCTGTCAGAGAGAGCAGAGAGGGAGAGAGGGAGACCTCAGAGTCACCACCAGCTCCAGAATAGCTGGATAGTGACTGATGCAATCAATCGAAATCTACACTGCAGTCCACCCGATCGACTGGGAACCAGGAGGCTCTTTTTTTTTTTTTTTTACCCTCCTTTTAAACGTACGATAAAAGAAAACTGCTCTTCATGCAGCAGCAGCAGCAGCAGCAGTGGTACAATCTGATCAAATGCAGGAATGTTAAGACTGAACGGGTCCATGCAGCGACACATCTCATGAAGGGCAGATTGTATATTAACACACGATTACATCACTGAGCGGCGAGTGTTTGACTCACATCAGCCTGAACCAGTCACAACAAACTGATGTATAAGATGTTTAGTGTCTCTCCAGGAGCCAGATTACAAGATGTGAGATACGGTATAATCTGTGAGAGGACGAGCTGTCTGATTCCATTACAGCGTTAATTATTATGACATCATTATTATTATTATTATCTTAAAGATCAATGATAATAATAATAATAATAATGATAACCGATTGTATACATGGCAGCTTTTATGAGGTGGTGTTAAATGGTTAATGAAGAGAACAGTCGATCTTGATATCAGTGTCAGAGTTCACTGTTTCACTGCTGAAAGCTGAATTTTTATCAAACACATGATTGATGTTTGAAGACGCCTGTGATCTTTCATATCAGAAATGTTTTAAGTGCTTGTGAGAAAAGGGGTGGGGGTGGGGGGGTCATTTAGCCAACAAGTCCAATACAGTGTAAGTAAAGCAGCAGAGGTTCCCGGGTGAGATGAATAATTCACGGCTGAAAGAGATATGGCATTTCCACTTGGAGAAATGTAATCTGGGCTGATGTTCTGTGTGTGTGTGTGTCAACATGATTTGTTATAACAGCCCAGTATCTCTGCTGTGGTGAAGGGTCTAAATTCATCAGCGTGTTGTCGTCTGTTGCCGCGGCCCGTGACACAAAAACATTTGGCAAATGACATTTAGAGGATGCTGCTGCTGCTGCTGCTGCTGCTTTCATCCAGCGAGCACGGAGAAGGCAGTTATCTGATGATGTGCTGCTGATTCCTGGAGAGAGGAGGAGGAGGAGCAAACACAAGTGGGGAGAGGATGTATGAGAGATGAGCTTGGCCTACATATATGTATAGTGTCTGTATGTGTGTGTGTGTATGTGTGTGTGAAGCTGGAAGTGCTGTCATGTTGATGTCAGTGACAAAGCCTTTGAAGAAGAATCCCTGTGACATGTTGTAATGTGAAACTGTCCTTAAAACACATTAACACCTTGTCTGAGAGATCACACACACACACACACACACACACACAAATGTAGTCTCTAAAAATCCTGGTGCATCAATCTCTTGTTTCAATTTTACAGTGTAAACCAGAGGAGCTGCAGATGAACACCTGATCAATACACATTCAACTCTTTTTATTGGATTGTAAAAGTATTTTAAAATCCACGAAGAAAGAGATGTCGACCCTCCTCAACAGCTCCGACAACACATTCGACATTATTTCATGCAGCTCTTTCATGACCTCTTCTGTATCTGTGTAAATGTACCAGTGAAAAACGACTCTGACCTTTGACGACACGTTCTTTTACTTCTTATATTTTACCTCCTTCATCAAAACTTCAGCTGCTCAGTTTGAAACTGTTAAAAACGACCATTTATTTAATTCTGTGTTTAGTTTTAAAAAGATCTGTGGAAAAACTTATTAACATTATTATACAAGTAAACCACTGAGGTTTGTTGGGTGGACAGATAGACAGACAGATAGATAGACAGATAGATAGACAGATAGACAGATAGATAGACAGATAGAGAGACAGATAGATAGATAGATAGATAGATAGCCAGTCTCACACTTTCAGTTTCTCCACCATCCATTCAGAAGGCTCGCGCATGTCCCCGAGGGCTAGAAAGGCACGCGGACTGTGGGACCCCCCCCCCCCCTGTTTT
This sequence comes from Caranx ignobilis, assembly GCA_021432705.1. NCBI lineage: Eukaryota > Metazoa > Chordata > Actinopteri > Carangiformes > Carangidae > Caranx > Caranx ignobilis. The sequence goes on from MU270014.1 coordinate 5,733,877, forward strand.
TTTTTTTTCCACTGCTGCACATGCACCATTTCTAAAGCTTTTATTCTGAAAAGCAAACCGCGCACGCAGCGCGAACGAGCGAACTGGTGCTGTAGGCCACAGCGTGAACGCGCATGCACTGTGGCTGCAGTTACCACGGGCCTGTTGGATGATGCTGGAAGATCACGTGGGTTGTTTTTTGTTTTTTTTTAATACTGTACAGTAGTTTACATTAAACCTATGTCGGACCTTATATGGACTTGTTTCCGCTCCGGCCTGACGCAGAGCCACACCTTTAAACCCACTTGTTCCTTTTTTCTCAGGTCACATTTCTGGATGTGTCATATTCTAAAATAGGACGCCCCCCCACCCGCCACCACCACCCTCCCTCCCTCCCCCAGCCGTCCCCCCCCTCTCCCCGTTAATGTGCGAGTGGAGTTGTTGGTCAACAGTTGGGTCGGGGGCCAGGCAGAGGGAGGGAGGGCCGGGAACAATGGCCTGTGCTGTTGTGTGCTGGAGTCGGTGGAGGGAGAGAGAGGAGAGAGAGGGGAGAGAGGGAGAGAGAGGGAGAGTCAGGCTGATGACAGAGTGAAAGAGGTTAGTGTCTATGCTGGGAAATGAGACCAGAGGAGGGGGTTCCTGTGTCTGTTGGCTTGTTAATGATGATTCAGTCCCATCAGCTCAACAGCCTTCTCTATCAAGGAATCTGTGAAAGCCTCCGAACTGCCTCCACTTCACACACACGCACGCACGCACGCACGCATCCAACTGCACATTTACTACAGTGAAAGTATAAAGCAAACCGCAGCAGCAGCGGTTTGCAGGGAACGAATAAAACCAACGGATAAGACAGAGATCTGATTGATCACATGTAAAATCGATCGATATTTCATTTTCTCCGCAGGTCAGAGTGTGGCACGGGCTCGTAGCTTCACAGAGATGTTGATCTCTTCACACTTTCGTTGGACAGAGACACGAAAAACTCTCATTTACCGACGCCCTGATTCAACAAGTGCCGGTGCCGCGAATCAGAGCTGTGGGCCGGGCACCGCGGCCACCAGAGCTCAGCCTGAGCCGACCGGAGCCAACTCTGGAACCGGTGTGTGTGTGTGTGTGTGTGTGTG
>MU270014.1:5742479-5787479 GCA_021432705.1 Caranx ignobilis
TGTCTCTCTCTCTTACATGTGTGTTAACGGCAGCGTGCCGTTGATCGTCGTCCCGGGCACGGTGCTCTGGTAGTGCCCGGACATGTGTAGCCTGGTCTGGGCGGTCTGCTCGCTCACCTCCGCCCCGGGCAGGTACATGCTGATCATGTCCCTCAGGTCTCCGCTTTGGCAGCCCGGGGCGGCCCGGTGGGACGACGAGGTGACGACGGGCGGGCTGGAGCTGCTGGACTCGGACTTGACCACCGAGGAGGGCCCCATGGAGCCCAGGGCGGTCATCCCCGGCGTGGTTTGCTGGGAATAGGACATGGAGTATGTCGGGGAGCCGTTCATGTAGCTCTGGGAGCTGGTCATGGTGTTGTACTGCAGGGCGCTCATGTCGTAGCGGTGCATGGACTGCATCTGGCTCGGGTTGTGCGCGTTCAGCCCGGGGTGCTGGTAGCTCAGCTGGTCCTGCATCATGCCGTAGCCCCCGTTGGTCCAGCCGTTCATGTGCGCCGCATAGCTGTCCATCCGCTGGTTCACCCCACCGCCCAGCCCGCCGCCCACCCCAACACCGACCCCAGTTCCCATCCCGTTTCCTCCGGGAGCCAGCAGCCCGCCGGGCAAGGTGTACTTGTCCTTCTTCATGAGAGTCTTGGTTTTCCGCCGGGGCCGGTATTTGTAATCCGGATGCTCCTTCATGTGCAGGGCCCGCAGCCTCTTGGCTTCGTCGATGAAAGGTCTCTTCTCGCTCTCCGACAGAAGTTTCCACTCGGCGCCCAGCCGCTTGCTTATCTCCGAGTTGTGCATTTTGGGATTCTCCTGGGCCATCTTCCTCCTCTGGCCTCGGGACCACACCATGAACGCGTTCATGGGTCTCTTTACGCGCTCCGGACTGTTTTTCTGGTTGGTGCCAGTGCCGGACGTGTTGGTGTTGCCCGTGCCCCCCGTGTTGGTCTGGGGAGCTGGGGGCTTCAGTTCAGTCTCCATCATGTTATACATCAGGAACAGCTTTTCAGTTGGAGGCTCCCGAGCAGAAGAGAAAAAAAAACACACACACACACTCACACACACTCACAGACAAACTCCACAGAGCCAGAGGCAGGACAGAGAGGAGCGCGCGCTGCTGCTGCTGCTGCTGCTGCTGCTGTTAAAAGTTACCTGTCGATTTTTCTCTGCAACTTTTTCTCTGGACCAAAGAAGAAGAAGAAGGGAAAAAACAACAAGCACCGAAGCCGCGTCTCCACACACTCTCACTCTCTCTCCCCTCGCTCGGTGAGTGTGTGTCAGAGAGTGTGTGTGTGAGTGTGTGTGTGAGAGACAGAGAGCCTTCTTCTCTCCCAGTAGGTCCCTGCTATGATGTTGTGTCCACAAAACTTCTCCCGTCGCTTCTCTCCGAAAAAGCATTAACAAACTGTACTTTTTCGCCTCTGTCCGTCTGAGCCTTGACAACTCCAGATAGTTTTTGAACAAGTTAATAGACAACCATTCATGTGACGGGGCTGTCAGCGAATAAATGGCTTCGACCTGGCCAATCAGAGCCGGCCTGCTCCCCTGACACACCAATGGGAGACCTTAATTAGCATAAAGGGGCGGGGTCTGCCCTGCCCCGAGACACACACGCATACACGCACAAGCTGAACCATATGAGCCAATACAGAGTGTACATATTTACTATTTTCAGGCTTATGGAGACATTTCTCTGCAGAACACATGCACGGTGGCACTTTATCAAACAGAGGAAGAGGAGGAAGAGGAAGAGGAAGAGGAAGGGGGGGGGTAAAAAAGCTTCCTGCTTTTTTACAGTAGTTTGTATTTTCTTGTAAAAGTTTGTGTCAAAAAAAAAAAAGCAAAAAGTAAAGTGAGTCAAAAATAATCCACGTTTAAAATAAAATCACAGAACAGCTGTGTGTGTGTGTGTGTGTGTGTGTGTGTTGCTCCACTGCTGTCTCTTATTCTGAAAGTCCACACAGGCTCGCGCTGACCCTGTTGTCCCAAAATCAAAAAGTCACTAATTCCTCCACTTACGTCCCCACAACAGGACAACACTTCAATAAACTGTGTGAGTTAACTGAAAGCGCTGAATGGCGGCGGTGTGTGTGAATATGTGTATGTCAGTGTGTGTGTGTGTGTGTGGGTGTGTGGGGGGGGGGGGGGGGGGGGGGGGGGGGGGGGGGGGGGGGGGGGGGGCGTTGAAAAGAGGAAAGGTAATCCAAGATGTTTCCCCCCTGCTCCTTTTGTTTAGTGAAGTTGAATGCCAACACACAGAAGGCAGACGGGCTCATCTCAGCACAAATAAGCGGGTTTTGTTTGGGATGTTGTCGCTACATCTGTCCGGACAAAGACCCAACTCCACTCCACTTCCACCGCCACAGTGCTGCTGTTGTTGTTAGGGCTTTGTAGTTAAGGGGAGGTGGGTGGTGGTGGTGGTGGTGAGGGGTGGGGGTACACGGCCTATACCGGGGACACGAGGGGAGGGAGGGAGGGAGGGAGGGAGGAGAAATAAAGGTGAGGAATATGTGAAGATAAAGTGTGGAGCAGCTCGTTCATTCATACAGAAGCTGAACAAGGTGTCAGTCAGAGAGCGGCCTCCACCTGCTCCACCACTGTACCACTGTGGATCAAACCCACCACACTGACGTTATTATTATTATTGTTATTGATGATGATGATGATGATGATGATATGACACCACCGGCATCACGCGCGCGCGTTAAAACCAAATATCCCACTCCTGTGGTTTTGAACGTGTCCACGGAGGCTGCAGTTGTTTCTCCTCCTGCTCCTCTCTGGCTCTGGGAGGGTTAGTGCTGCCACTTGTTTTGCTTTTTCTCAACCCCCCCCCCCCCCCCCCCCAACAGAACTGAAATCTCCATCCGAGGCCGCTGCTGGCGTCCTGCTGCGTGACACCAGCGCCGCTACTGGACACAGGCGGAAGTACAAGCCAACACAGAAAGAGAGAGCGGGGGGGGGGTTTCTCAGAGGAACAGAGGAGGAGGTGGCTGTTTTTAGAAGTTCTGCTGAAGATATAAGAAAGGTTAAAGATATTCTTTAAAATATATTTATCATCCCGTCACCAACGACAGGCGGCAGGTTTGTAGAAGAAGAAGAAGTGACGCGCTCGTGACAACACAGCCGCGGTGTGCACGCGCAGCCAGACAGGCCCAATAATTAAAGATAGATCAAGTACAAACACCTGAAATAATTCAATTTAAATGCGCGTCTCCAGATTAAATCATAATTGAAAGTGAACAGATCAAGCCTTATTATTTTGTTTTAGTCATTTGATAATATAAATGGAGGAGCGGAGCTCTCCCCCCCCCCCCCCCACCACCACAACCGCCCCCCGCGCGCGCGCGTGCTCTCATTATTACCGGCCCCGGCAACCTTACATAAGATTCATCTTGTGCGTAATGGGGCTGCGAGAGGCGACACATGCAGCTCGGTCCATTATAATGCAAGGTTGAAATGGGCCGCTCGGCTGTTATCTGCATCTGAGTGTGTTCCCGCTACCTCTAATCTGCTTATGATAATAAAGGACCAGCGGGGCCCTGCAGCTCTCTGAAAGCAGGCCCCAGCCAGCCCGGGGAATGGCCCCTGCATCCACAATCATCCTGAATTAAAGCCGTTGTTTGACAAAAACCAGGAGAAACTAGCGGGGCGGCTCCCTCGGACCACTTGTAAGCCCCCACCACCACCACCACCACCACCACCGCCACCCTCCACCTACACTACACCAGGTTGGGATGGATACAGCAAACACAGAGCGCGGCACGCCGGGACATCACAGCACAGTTTTAGGTGATGGCAGAAAATAAAAGCGGAGCCACAATAAAAGTAGAGATTTCTCTGACTCTCCTCTAAAAAAAGTAAAACTACGTCAAATGAACATTTCTGAGCCGATGATGATGATGAAGATGATGATGATGCCACGTGCCAGTTATAATCTCATTATAATCACATTTACACCCATGAAACACTGAGGAGGTATAAAGCCACATTTGTACATGTTAACGACACATCAACGTGTGTGTTGTTGCCACTAGGGGCCGCAGCCCAGGACACACTGCACCGGCATCCACACATTAATAATAATATAAGACCTAATGATGGACAAACATATGTAAGGTTAATAATAATAATAATAATAAATAATAATAATAATTTTTTCCACATAAACGAATAAATAAAACGCTCTTAATTTGAAAGGACGTCACTGTCACTGTCACTGTGTTTGAACTGAATTTACAATATTTGTTTTTTAGTAAATAAATGAAGTAAAAATAAAATAAAGCAGATTATAACAAACAGAGGAGTTAAAGTTAAAGTGAAACGACCAACACACTCAGTTTAATATAAAGTAAAACTGATTTAAATCGTCGTTTGAACTGAATTCAATAGAAATATTTTATTATAATGTTCCTTATAAATAAAACTCATCGATGTCAGTTTCATTCACTCTGGACGTTTTGTTTCGATTTTAATTCAAACGTTATTATTTTACGTTTTTTTTTGTTTTGTTTTGTTTGTTTTTGTTGAAAATAGTAAAAGAATTAAACCACAGTAATAAAACTAAAGTCTGAAGCTGGTGTGTGTTTGAGTGTGAAGCAGAGGAGCTCACGATGCCATGAGCTGTCATTCCACAACACTGCATGTTTCTCACACACACACACACACACACACACACACAAACATACGCCGCACACTGGTGTACGCGCACGCGCGCACACACACACACACACACACACACACACACACACACACACACACACACATACTGACTGACGCACACACTGACACACACTGACACACACACACTCACCACACACACACGCGGGCTTCTCTCCACCGCACTCCAACTTACTGCCAGTTTGGGAGTTGTCTTCCTCTCGTGTTGAAATAAAACAAGCAGCCGCTCCGCTCAGCCTCCTCCACATCCTCCTCCTCCTCCTCCTCCTCCTCCTTTCCTCCTCCACCTCCACCTCCGGCTCCGCTCACACAACCGGCGAAGCAGCCTCAGTCTGTCCCGGGTGCAGAGAGCTCCGTGCGCCGGCCGTGAAACAGCTCCAACCGGCGCCCCCTCCGCATGTCACATCCCCCCTTCACAACCACCAGCAGCAGCAGCAGCACCACCACCACACACTCCGGTAGTCCGCGCGGGTTTCGATCCGGCAGCTCGGCGCGCTGTGGCCGCCGCCGCCGCTGCCGCCGCCGCCGCCGCCGTGCAGCCCCCGCGGTTGTCCCGCTGCCTGCCTGCCTGCCTGCCTGTCTGTCTGGAGCTCCGCTGTCTTCTCTCCGCGAGCCCTGCAACAAGAAAAGCCGTTTATGGCGACACACAATGTGAAAAGGGGGCCGATTTAAAAAGGAGAAGAATGCAAGCAAGAACAACAAAAGTCAGTTATAGCAAAGTCTATGCCTCTCCTCTCCTATCTTCCACCCCTAGCTTAGCCCACATAATGAGCAGAAAAAGCTTTATATTTTGTTCACTGGGTATTCACAGATAATTTGAAGCCATTGTTTCTGCCACAGATGGTTCTTTTTAATACAATAACGGTGCTCTTTGTGAATAGCGAGCCCACAATAAAAATCTAAAGCGTCCTCCTGAATAACCATTTTGTTCTCTCTTGTATAGGCCGAACAAAAGCGCCAGTGAGGTAATGGCCTGCCTTATTGAAAGCCTCAGAATGGGGATTTGATAAAGATTTTTTTTTTCTCGCTCCTTTTTTTTTTTTTTTTTTTTTTTCCTTTTGCACAAAGTACATGGCAATGTCAAAGAGAAACTGACACGGTATGAAAAGGAAGGCTCAAACAGAGCTTAGTGCTCAAAGTTGCATTGGTTATAATCATCATAACAACAACAATAATATTAATAATACTCATTACTGTCGTTTCAAAACTTTGTGCAGAAGTCAGAGGTGAGAGGTTGTTGTTTTTTGGGGGGGGTTTTGGTGGGTGGGGGGCTGCAGCAGCAGCTGAGCAGGTCAGGTGCAGGCGTGTTATGGTTTTTTTTTTTTTACAATGGAGCTTAAATCCTGCAGAATACATTAGCCTCCAAAGGTCTGTGCTGTGGATTTGGCACAGTCTCATAATTTTGCATATAGGGGTGAGTCAAGTTGTGCTTGTGATAAAAAAAAAAAAAAAAAAAACATCCAGGGGCACATCCCTCGGTGTCTTACAGGAAAAAAAACTCCTGTTTCTATCCCCCCCCCCCCTCTTTTTTCACTATACAATTGGTCCCAGGAAATACTGCGTGGCCCCTAAAGTGTTGATAAGGCCACTGTAAAATGTCATAAATGCATGGGTGTTAATGGGAGGGGAGAGGGGGGAGGAAGGCAGGGAGGGAGACTGATGTAACCTGCTAAGGTTGAGGTACACGCCTGCAGGTGTGTGTGCAGTCAACATGTATTACACCCCCCCCACACACACACAGGATGGACCCTGGCTGCAGCCATGTCACACCAGCAGCAGCAGCAGCAGCAGTCGCGGGTGGTGGTGGTGCGGGTGGTGGTGGTGGTGGTGGTCTACGGTTGATGTGATTTGTAATTAACTCATGGCTAATCAATAAAGCGTTTAACAGAAAGCACAATGGACACACAGGGGATGATCCCAAGCCAAACATATTGGATGTCAGTGATCGTTACAAGGTGAGGACATCCTGTCTGTCACAGAGGTGTGTGGGGGGTGTGGCGGTGAGGAGGGTAAGGGTGCAGAAGATAGGGGGGCATTACATGGGGGGTGGGGGTGATGGGTGAGGAGGAGGAGAGAGGAGTGAATGCAGGGAAGGAGAGAAGGGCAAAGAGGAGTGGGGGGGGGGGGTAAAAGTAGGGGAATAATGGAGGACAGGAAAGATGAGGGGAAAGAATCCCATTTCAACTCGTCTGGTTTAGTTCACACACACACACACACACACACACACACACACACACACAGAGTCAGTTTCCCTCTGTAACCATTATCCCTCAGCTTCATACCAAATACATGTATGTGTGGCACGTCAACACACACACACACACACACACACTGGATTAAGAACAAAGCCACACACATCTTACAGCGGCCTACATCACACAGGAAGCACAAAGGAACAAATCAGTCACAGATATTTTGTCAGGATTGTGAGCAGCATCAGAAATGAAAAATATGTCCACACACACACACTGAGGAGGAAAAAACACGACACGAGCTTCTTCACATAAACGAGATAAAGTTGAAATAACGAGACGAAAAAATGTGAAACTTCTGGTTTTAGCACCGTCGCCGTCGCGTGCCGGGGTTTCTGTCGCGGTCGCACTTTGACGTTTGTTTGAACGAGACGGTGCGTGTGCAAAGATGAACCACAATACAACAGATTTTTAAAACAAGTAACCTGCACTCAGTGACTCATCACAGCAGCAGCACAGGGAAGGACTGAGATCATGAGGGGAAACCAACACCTGCAAAGACGCCGTGGAGCTGCTGACAGGTGAAACAGCGGCGGCCGTGTACGACCACGAGTCAGGAGGAAGGAGAGGGAGAAGAAAAAGAAAAAGCAGCAGAAGATTTGCGTTTTGAGGAAGATTTAAAGAGTGAGAGACAAACAGAAGCAGAGAGCGAGGAGGGGGGGGGGGCTGACAGAGAGACAGGCAGAGAGAGGATCAGTGCTCTCACTGTGAATAGGCTTAGCAGCAAAGAAATATGACTTTGGCTCAGTATCTGATCAATCTGGGCCATATAGTCTAAACCACAGTCATACCACTCATATTAGAGAGCTGGAGCACTTTTAATTATAAACCCATCCACAGAGGCCTGAGAATGTGATGATAGCATGTTGAAAAAATGTGGGGAGGGAGGGAGGGGGAGAAAGAGAGAGTGAGTGAGGGGGGAGAGGGGAGAGGGGGGAGTCCAGTGGCACCATGAGAGCCTTTAGAAAAACCAGCATCATCATTGAATGCTAATGCATTTTACATTGAAGCTGCCCATTGACACACATACACACACACACACACACACTTATATTATACACACATGTTAGCATCTCCATATGCATGAGAGTGGACACATTTGCTGCGTCTGTTTTGTGTGTTTTCTCGCAGCTCGGCCTGATGGGAGATCACCAGTGGGCTTTTTCCCCCCTTCTCTTTGTGTATCTGCATCGCATTGTGTGTGTGTCTAAGTGTGTGTGTGTGTGTGTGTGTGTGTCAGGCACACTGACACAGTAATCAGTGAAAAGGGAGGCCCGGTTGAAGGAGACGTGGCCAGCGAACTGTCAATCATGTCAAAAGCACAAACATTACCACACACACACACACACACACACACACACACACACACACACTGTCAGTGGTTAAGACAATACAAGTAGAAATGGCAATGTTACCTGCAACCTAAACATTCAACTCTGCTTCTCAGGCCACGTCTCCTCGCTCTCATTCGTCCCTGCGGTCCTTAAACGTCTCATCTTCAATGTCTGTCAGTATTTGTTTGTTTTCTTTCTCTGTGTGTGTGTGTGTGTGTGTGTGTGTGTGTGTTTTATTCTAAAGGGACATTCCAGGTTGATCTGCAGGAAAGATATCAGCAGATGTTCAGTATCTAGATCTGGCAAATGAGAATGTTTTTGGAGCGGCGTTTGTTCTTTCGCTTCGTCTTATCTCCGGCGGCTGTGAAGTTACTGTGTTGTGTCGTAGCAGCAGAAAACACTGATGAGGTAGAAATCACTCTGTGAAAACACAGAGACTGATGCAGAAAAAAGCCGCAACTGCAAAAAAAAAACGATCCAACGGTCGAACAACATTAACTTGATACAACAAAACCAACCTAAAAGACAATATTATTCCATATGTACAGTGTTATAATGGATGATGCTACGATCTGCTCATGAATGTCTGCACCAGTCAAAGCTAATCTCATTCAAACTATAAAACAGTATTTTTATTTTTCCTGCAAAATCCCCCAGAAAATCTGCAAAGATGGCGTCAAGTTTTATTATAGAGGATGATCGGCCACCCACACCTCTGCAAACAGGAAGTCTGCAAACAGGAAGTGACAGACCAGAACCATGACGACCACACAGCTGTTGATTTACATCATCAGATCCCTGTATAGAACAGAAGGGGTTAAAGTGAAGGTGAAGGTTTCCCCCCCTGCTCGGACTCTGACTGCAGCGAAGCCCCCCCCCCCCCCCCCCCACCCCCACCCCACCCCACACACACACACACAGACACGCTCCACCACATGATGTAACACACAGCTTTGATGTTGCTTTACAAGTTTCAGCGTGGTGGACCAACTTTTCAATAAAGACTTGAAAGTGCTAGTGTGGACATAAAATTTCCATATGTAAACAGCACTTTCAAATCTATCTGCTGCAGTGTGGACATGGTCCGACGCTGAAAAGTGCAGGACAGACACTGTAAAGTTGAGGATTAGAAGCTTTAGAAAGATACTAAAATGCTGACCACCACCACCAGCACCACCAGCACCACCCAGCCAGCAGCAGGGAGGCGGGTGGTCAGTCCTGCAGCTGTTTGCTCAGGAGGCAGACAGGAAGAAAGACGCGCAGACGCAGCTGTCAGATATTTACTCGACCACACTCTTCAGTGGCCTCTCATTAATGGAGAATGCAACATAAACACTTTCAAGAGAAAGTTCCTCTGCGGCTGCTCCATCAAACCTGTGGGTCACAGGCTGGAGCTCTGTGCTGCCGAATCCCGCTGGAGGATCAATATGTTCAGGCAGGACAGACACAGATTCTGAGCCGTGACAGGGGGGGGGTGGGGGGGGTGGGGGGTGGCTCTGTGGAGGGGGCAGCGTCGGTAACTTATAGGTTCATTCTAAGATCTCACCTACAACTACACAGTTATTCATGGTCCCCTGCGGGGGTGGGAATCAACAGAGGCCCTCTGATATGATACTGTCACAATACTTGTGTCCTGAACGACATCACTGCTGCGATATATTGTGATTGATTTGCTTTTTATCCGCCACAAATAATGTCTCTAAATGAAAACTTTATTTAAAAGGGGGAACTATGCAAGTAGTTCCCCTTTTATGCACCATGCAAAATATCGGGATACTGTGCTGTATTGATTTTTTCCCCAGAGGATGAATCCTCAGTGATCTGCATCACGAGACAAACAGCAGGAATCAGATCAGATCAGATCAGATCTGTAGCTACATGCAACAGACACAGTGCATTACAACATACGATGGTACAGTTGCAAACATCAGTCTGAAGTAACAAGGACGTCCGAGCTGTGCTGTCAGTTTGACTCTTAGAGAAAACCTCAGATTTCAGATTAAATGTGAGATGAGATGAGGGGATGATGCCTCCACCACAGACAGATGGTGTTTAAAATGTCATTTAAGTGGATATGTGTAGTTTTGATAACATGTAAAAAAAAAAAAAAAAACAACTCAATTTCAGGCCGACTTGTGCCATTTAAGGCCCTCGTCATGACAACCACAGCATCATCTGTGAGTGGTGTTTACTGAAGCTCATGTCAGATTATTCGACCAGCTCCATGACTGACACATATTTGATGAAAAACACAGAAGCCTGATCATCAGATCATCTAAATATTCAGCATGACATCACATTAAAATGACGACTTATATAATAACCTACTCAGTTTTTTTTTTTTTGAATGACAGCTAATAAACAACCGATTACTTCAAAGATTGACGACCGTCATCAGAAAACCTGACTGGCGGCTAATGTGATGCCGCAGCAGCTGGCTGCATTTTAAAGCAGAATTGAGCAACAGATAAGAAATCGAATGGAAACACTGAGCTTTAAGATGAGTGATGGTTGTTAATGATGGAGTCAGATTAGAGGACGAACTGAAAAGGACGACGGCTGCGAGACGACTGCAGAGCCCGGAGCAGCGGCTGTGTCCGCCACATGACGACGGCTGAATGTGATTTAGTGCCGTCCGTGACAGGAGATAAAGAAGCGCGCGCGCGCACACACACACACACACACAGCATCACAAGCTCGTGCAGGTACAACAATTAAAAAAGTGTATTTTGTCATCTATTGTCCTTGTTCCCTCTTTCCAGAGAAATGAGGAACGTTACATTTCATCCATCGAGCTCAAAGCTTAGATAAATCAAATTAGAAAAACAAACTCAGTGTGGATTTCTAGAAACAACATCCTGGTTGCCCCTGGGAACGAGGAGGCCGCTTGACCTTTGACACAGCTGCCGCTCTGACATATCCAACACAGGTGGAAGATATGACTATTAACACTATTAACTACTGCATTGTACTGAGCTTTCATTAATGTTAGCTCCACCATCTCACTGATTCATAAATGGAGGCAAGTTTTAAAGAAGCAGAATGTGTTGTGGTCATAAAATCCTGAATCACTGCTCGACTTCCAAAAAGTTAAATCAGTGAGTGAAACACTCACAATGCCAATGCTGTGTTCCCAGGCAGCTGTGCATTAGAAAACAGGTTTAGAAACAAGCACCAAACTTCAGCGTCCATCGACCTCCGCTGTGCCAGAGAGAGAAGCATCAAATCTGAGGAGATAAAACAAAACTAGGAATGAGGACAGATACCACAGCGATGTGTTTTCCATAATGTTGAATATGCCGCAGCATCTCTCCTGTATAAAACCCTCCGCTCTCGTTAATATACACAGACCTAAACACACAGATGCTCATGCACGAGACTGCAGCAACATTACACATGTACACATCTGAGATGCTTCACACTCCCTCCATCACTCTCTCACCCCCCCCCCCCTCTCTCCCCGGCCACCGCTGGTTTTGTTTACAGGCCAATTTGAATGAGAATGAATCTCTCTCGGATGTTTCTAGAAAGCGGTCTAATCCGCGCAGGCTGCTGCGAGGCCCCGGCCCCTTTGTTTGGGATTACTGCAGCTTAGCGCTTGCTAACAATGAGGAGATGAGCAGCTCACCTCGTCGCCGCTAATGAAGTGTGGAGAGTCATTTAGCTGCTAGCTAGCTGCTACCGAGCCGGGATGATACCTTCACACACGCCTGCACACACACACACACACACACACACACACAGATGCGTACACACATGTTTGTATTACTATACATGTGAGGGCACTGACTGGTGACGTTTATTTCCCTACTATTTATCCCTCGCTCTTACACATCTGAACCTGAGTGTTGCACTTACGTTTCCTCTTAAGTAGCTTTAAAAAAGAAAAAGTTTATGATTGCATTCAGAGTGCGCATCATATATTTGTTTAAAACGCTCAACAGAAACTCAGGAGTGTGTGAGTCGTTACGGCTGCAGCATCCTTCAGATGAGTTTTGCTCTGTGATTCAGCCTGACACACTCAATATCTGGAGAAAATTGAGTTCCTGAATGGAGCATGCGAACAACAGTTGTGAACTTGTACTCATGATGACGGACGTGCTAAAGTGTCTGTGAGACACTGTGAAGGTAAAAAACTTTATTTCTAATGGAAATCTGATTGTGATCTCAACCTTAAACCAAAAGCCTCATTCATTTGTGTCTGTGGCTCTTCAGCGGTGAACTCTCTGGACCTGACGCTCATTCAGAGCTCAAACTTTAAATCTTTGGACCTATAAGATGATGTGTTTTGTGTTTTTATGTTGCATCAAGGATATTTGAATGTTTTATTTATGTTTTGTTCAATGTCATCCTGTTGGTTATTTTCTCTCCAAGGCAACTTCCTGAGTGTGTTGTAAAGTAAACTTTAGCTTCGTTTAATGTATTTGTCTAATACAAAACAGACACACATTATATTTCCTGCACGCACGCTGCAAGGTCGCCCATAAATACCACATTAACGCACCTAATAGAGTCCATTATTGTAAATACTGCAGACGATGGTAAGAAAAACATGTAATGTAACCTGTGATCACTGCCACAGCAGATCATAGTGCAGCTGTAATAACTTTGCAGAGCTGTAAAACCTGTGTGTTGTTGTCTTGTCTCAGAGCATCATGAACCACCGTCAACTCAAACTGGACTCGAAGCTTCATCCTTCGTCCTTCATCCCTCATCGCGTCTCCTTCACCTAAACAGTACTTGAATCTGAAGAATACTTTGCCGGACTGCACAAATACACACATCCATGTTAGTGTGTTGTTTGTGGGGGGGGGGATAAGCCAGAGTCACTGGGGGAGAGAGACACAGAGGCAACAGGAGAAACAGGAAGATTTAAGCCTGGCATCAACACAGAGAAAGAGAGAGAGAGAGATAGCAGAGGTCCACACTGAGAGTATGTTGGCCTGTCTTCTGACAAAGTGACTGAGCCTGAGAGGAGGAGGAGGAGGAGGAGAGAGAGGAGAGGAGAGGAGAGAGAGGAGAAGAGGAGAGAGGAGAGGAGAGGAGAGGAGAGGAGAGGAGAGGAGAGGAGAGGAGAGGATGATATGCATCCAGGTCTGCGGATCATTATGGCAGGATCAGACCTCTTTGATGGACTTGGATGGTTAGCAAGGGAATGGCTCTGCTTTGGTAACATACCAGGACATTCCCCTGGCTTTTACACACACACACACACACATGCACGCACACACACACACATGGGTACATAAAAGGGCAGGCAAAGGAAAACAAAGACAGGTTTCGTCTCACACCTTACGCTCCTGAGTGGATCTGTAGTCGTGCTGCTAAACCAAACAAACAACACTGAAAAATGTCAATCATCACTTTCTATAGAAGACAGAAAGATGTCAATGTCTGTTAATGGTGCAAAACATCTCAATATGTTTCAATCTGCGGTCATTTAAAAGACGTGTTTATGAGGAGAAGCAGAGGATTGTCAGACTTGAACAGCTGGAACGTCACATATTTAAAATGGTGGCTGCGCTCGTGTGTGTGTGTGTGTGTGTCAGTCGCCTGTTTACTGTCAGTGTGGTGTTATATTATGTTTGTTATATTTACTGCAGGACCTCAGCTTGAGAAACCAACGCTGCTCACACACACACACACACACACACACACGTAAATATTTGAGGTTTGCTCTTGTCTGTTTAGCAGCTGGTTACAAAACAAGTTTAACAGTGGGGAGAAAATTCCTGCAGGATTCAGCACCAGACTTTTCTGACCTCTGTTTTCATCATATGATCAAAGTCACAGAGACACAGGACCTGCAGCCACGACGGGACAGTCACACCTGCCGCTCACCTGCCGATAAGACACTGCAGAGACCTGCTGAGGCTCATGTCCCTTGAACCAAACCTGAAAACCTTTCCTGGTAGATTTCTGTCTCTTCTAACAGAGACAGCGTGTGATGTTTTGTTCAACCTTCAAAAATACAACTATACAACTGATGCAAAGACCGAATGTCCGAATGTGTAGAAAAATGACAAACGTTTCCTTCAGCGACTCTGAACAACTCCAAAAATTCAACACACACAAGTTTCTCACACACACACACACACACACTGCAGGCCTATAGAAAGTCTTAGAGTCAACAGGCCGTAAACTGACAGAGTCATAAACGTTCAGTGTTTATCTTCAGGCTGACAAACCTCACACCTCGCTGATAATGTGTGTGTGTGTTTCAGGACGGCCTCAAACACTGTGGTCAGAGCAAGTCGTGACTTTACACTCCCTACACACACATGCACACACACACACACAGTCCTGTCTCCATCCTATTTAAACAGCACCTGTTGAATTTCACAACCAGCTCATAAAGGAGCAGAAACAGGCCGAGATCCACGAGAAAATAAATCAGGGCTGTTTGCCTAACTGTGTGTGTGTGTGTGTGTGCGTGCATATGTGTGTGAAAGGTTAAGACAGCGTGAACAAGTCAGAGACCTCATGGCTGCATGATCTGCTACAGTGCAGTGCAGTACAGTATATCAATAATCAATCACTCTGATCAGGGCCAAACACTTTGAAACCTGCAGTTCTCACTCCTTCATTATTAAATCAAAGGTCTTTAATTTACTGCTGCTTCAACATATGTAAATGATGTGTGTGTTTGACTGAACCAGTGACACCAACACACTTTGTAATAAATGAAACAGATGGTGACACGTCTGTGCTGTGTCGATCAGTGTGTGTGTGTGTGTGTGTGTGTGTGTGTGTGTAGTCTGTGATTCACCAGTGGATACACACACTGTTGTGACTCCACAATATGTTCATACTTCTGTGTTTGCTTGTGTTATTCCATGACTGCATTCCACCGATTGTGTACGTGTGTGTGTGTGTGTGTGTGTGTGTGTGTGTGTTTTCCCTCCACCAAAAGGCTCCAAGCTGTCATGTTTCAGCCTCCTACGGTTAACATCTGCTGCATTTAGCGCTCACCGCGTCGCCCTGTGATACACACACCGTCTAATAGAATCAAACGTTCACACACCGCCGTGGTTTATCATGTCACACACACACACACACACACACAGGCTCATTATTCTGTCAGCCCGTGTACACACCAGTGGCTGGATTTTTCTTTTGAAACCTGTTATGAACATACACAGCATTTAAACACACAGCACTGAAGCACATTAGCACATCGCAGCATGTTCACACCTTCTACTTACACCACATCAGTACGACTCACACGGAACGACAGATACGCACTCGTCTATTTGACGTGACACACGCGGACATTGAACGGAGGAGTGTGTTTGTTTGGCTCCAGAGCTTTTGGGCCTTTGACATTTTCTTTTTCGGTCACTTTGAAGGTTTCTGTTCTTGAACGCAGCTGAAAACTTTGATGATTTCAAAACATATCAAAGTAATTTTGCTCTTTCTTTCTTTCTCTCTCTCCGTCTCTCTTTTTCAAACACAACCCAAAATCCAATCTTCATAACAGCTTTACACCTATTAGCTCTGATGTGGAAAACTAGATGACTCCACTGATGTTCACATCATCAGCCCCAATACCAAATATTTCTGGGCTCCCGAGCCCAAACAATGCCAACATCTACTGCCAGACCAATCCCTTAATGGAAAACTCTCTCTCTCTCTGTGTGTCTGTGTCCTCCGCTCGCCCATCCAGGCACTAATGTAAATGAAAGGCAGTGGGGACAGAGGACAGTGTTGTTAATGTGTGGACAGGGACAAAAAGCCACGGTCCAGGGGTATTGTATTGACCCTGTGACACATATCCCCAACCTCAACACACACACTCACACACTGTCATCACCCCCCCCCCCCTCCTCCCTCCCTGCTCCCTCCTCCTTCCTCCTCCCTTCTCTTCTATTGACGGCTCCTCAAAATCAATAAAAATGATCTTGGAGTCCATCCACCATTTGGCTGCATCATCTTGGAAGTGCCTTCTTTTGAATATAGCAGCCATACTGTACAATGGGCCAGCCGAGCGCGTGTAATTTGCCATTGATTTCCCCCCCCCCCCCCCCCCCCCCTCCTCCCCCCTCTCTCTTCCTGACTCCTTAGCCCCTAGTCACTGCACACAACACAAAAAAACTAACTTCATCATAGACCCTGTTAATGCACATCATGCACAATAACCCTCTTTTCTCCTGCCCTCTGGTAATTTCACTCTTTCTTTATCTTTCTTCGCTGCCTCTCTCCTCCCTCCTTTATCTCCGTCCGTCCTCCTCTTTGCTTCGTGCTTCGGCCCTTATTCACTGACATCTCTTCACAGGTCACTGTTCTTTCTCTGCAGTAATGGACAACCTGTGCACATGTTGTCTGTGCACAACCTGTTTTTTTTTTTTTCCTACACCCCCCTCAGTCTTTTCTGAGCTGAATATCCCACATATTGACGTTGTCCATCTCCTGTTTCTCTACATATTCAACACTTTTATGAGGAATATCCTATTTATCTTTTAACAAGCTTCAAATCAATACATTTTTATTATAAAACCCACATTTATTATTAATTCATTATACAAAGATTAATTACTTGTTTCATGCCCCATGAAACCATTACAGTGAGACAAAGTGAACATTTGAGTGCTTTTATTTTGAAATATCTTGAAACCTACTGATTCATTTATCACACTTGTAATTTGTAAAAAGCAATTTACTTTTATTTTTATCCGATATATGTCACTGAAAAATAATGAAGCCAGTTTGCAGATAAACTGCTCATGACACAATCTGTTACTAAAATTGTTCAATATTTAACCAAATTGACGAAATGACAGTATTTTTTTCTCTAATAACAAAAATGGGAAGTTAGATTTTCATGTCGGAGCCACCTGCAGTTTATTCACTTCAGGATTAAAAGTCGTGATTGAATCCAGCTCAGATTAAAGTGCAGATGTTTCTTCATTGGCTCAAGTGACAGAGATGAAGAGTTTGTTATCGTTATTATTATTTAGACTGATGGTCGTACAGGGTGGAGCTGGGTGGAGCTGGGTGGAGCTGGGTGGAGCTGTTAAGCTCACACTGATGTACTGAGTCACTGAGCTCCTCAAGGTTCATGTAATGAAGATGTAAAAGTGTTTGGACACTGACCTCGAGGTCAGAGGTCAGGATGTGTAGGTCCAAAATAAACCAGTAACAGTAAACCAGATCATTTCAAAACCAACTAACTTTTAACATTATCTTCACTGCTACTCAACCTGTCAATCATTTCCTTGATTGATCACATATAAGGCAGTGGAAAGTGGCCATCATCGTTTATCGACAGGAATATACGATGAACAAAAGCAGCCAAATCTCACTTTTAAAAAACTGGAGCTGTCAGATTTTGGCTGGGAGCCACTCATCTTCCCACTGACTGATCGATCAATCACCTATAATCTTTGCAGCGCAGAACATTTGACGTGTCACAAAATACCAGTAAACAGGTCAAACGTGAGTTGAGTGAGAGCAGACGTCAGACCTGAAACCAGCCGCTCTCTGAGAACTGGTCTGACTCTACATTTACATTTTCCGTCATCGCTGATGTTGTTTTCGTGACATTTCCCTGGTGGTGGCGACGCCTCTGCTCACAGCGATGACCTTTCTCTCATGTTTCTTGCCGCAGTGATGAAATTTTCTACTCTCACCCGTGGCATTCCTGTACTCTGTGATGATGATGATGATGATGATGATGATGATGATGAGTGTACAGGTCAACAGCTCCATACATTACAACACTTTTAAGCCTGCAGGTTTAAACATGGCCGCCGCCGCTGCCGCCGCCGCCGCCGCCGATGACGGACGTTTCAGATATCAGTCACAGTGTTTGGAAACATGTGGATCTCAATGTAAAAGCAGTTGTGTGTCGGGACAAAGATTTACACCCACATCTGAAGCACCGTTCATGCACACACACACACACACACACACACACACAGACAGCTGTCAGTCAGCCTTTCAGAGCAGTGTGTTGTTTGTTAAGTCTGATACTCTGCCTCAGCTGCTCTAAGCCTATTACTGTATTCTTTCTCTGCTGTTCACAACACACACACAAACACACACCGCAGTGCTATCAGTAAGACCTTATTCAATAAGCCGAGCATATCCTCCAGCCATATCACACATCACTCTCCCCCATAAACACACCCTCTGTCTCACACACACACACACACACACACACACACACAGAGGATATCTGAATCTCTTTTTCCTGAGTGGTGTTGTCGTTCCTGTTTGTTGAGAGTATCATTTACAGCCAAGGTGTTTGAAGAAAGACACCTCTCCCATGTGTGTATGTGTGTGTGTGTGTGTGTGTGTGTGTGTCTCTTTAGAGTGGGGCTTTGCTGCTCCTGACACCGTTATCAGCTCTAGTCGAATGTATTTCTTATCGAGGTGGAGGTGTGGAGGGAGCTGGGGAGTGTGTGTGTGTGCGTGTGTGTGTCTGAAGGGGGGGGGGGGTACCAACGACCGACAATACAAGCTTATCAAACGTCCTCAGCCACGATTCGGCCTGTCACTCAAGATCCACGTGCACAATCGTCCATGCACACACACACACACACACATAAATACACAAACACACACCGACAGAGCAGGAGCTCTTGTTTTGATTGATAGATGGTTTTCCCAACAAATAGAAAACTGGGATCAACATCCTCATGGCCTCTTTTTTTTTTTATTTCACCCTCAACACACACACATATGTGTGGTGGCATAACCGATGTATGGATGTGTGTGTTTGATACGTGTGTGTGTGTGTGTGTGTGTGTGTGAGAGAGAGAGACAGAACATTCCAGAGTAACAAAGGTGGGATTAAGGATGCATTAGTTGGCCGTGGAGCGAGAGGCCTGTCAATAACAGCAGCCAGAATAAACCCTGAAACCTTGATAAGAAGACAAAGGCCGAGCCAGATAGCAGCAACAAGCAGAGAGAGAGAGAGAGAGAGACAGAGAGAGGTAAGGAGGGATCAATAGTGGGAGAGAGAGAGAGAGAGGGTGAGAGAGAGAAACAGATGGATGGAGAGCGAGCGGGAGGATCAATACCAAGAGAGACGGGAGGAGAGAAAGTTTTCACAAAGACAAACTGAGAGGGTGAGGGAGGGGGGAGGAGGTTGAGGGAGGGGGGGGGGGTGCTGAGAGCTAGGACGCAGGTAAGAAGAAGGTTTTTACTGGAACAGGTCGATAATGAGAGCAGCCATGTTTCATTACATCGTGCTGCTGCAGCCAAAAGTCACCCAGAGCGTTTTCACCAACGACACAAAGACCAGACTTTTAGACATAAAATACAAAATGAATATAAAGCTTTTAACTTCTAATAAAAAAGATGAGACATATATCGACTGTAATCCTGAGACAAACAAGACTTATGTCGACTTTTATGTCACGACGCTCGTGTAGCGGAGGTTTCACAACATTTCACTCGACGCAGTTGATCTAATGGAGGACACAAGTCTGGTGTTCACCAGGGAGAAGCTGGATGTGACTGTGAACGTGTGTCTTCATGTGTAGATACGTTCTGGATTAGTTGCATTTGCAATTTTCAATCATTGAATTAAGTTTTTCTATCAGTGATGATGATGATGATGATGATGCACAGGGCCCAAAGATAGTCAGGCTGCACAATTCATGTAACTGAATTTGAACTGTGGCCAAGTGCGAGTGGTTTGTGTGTCACAGCATTACTGTACGCTGCTGCCAGCACCATGAGTGTTGTGTTGCTATAGAGACGCCCTGGCCAACACATCATATTCTCAGGATGTTTGTTTGGTAGAAGATGCAACAAAAGTCACATCATCAGTTTTTTTTTTTTATTGAAGTGAAGAAGAAAAGTAAAAGTGAGCATCCGCACTCAAACCACCGTCACACTGCCATCTGCCCATGTGATCACAGTCTGATGTGTTTTTGCAGATTGTGCAGCCGTAATGGAAAGAACGGTTTTCTTGCATGATGTAATATCAACATGACGCAGGTTTCAGTGGCCCGGAGTAAACTTATAACTGAGGCTAAATCAAACTGAATGTGTGAGTGAGCTGTGTGTGGTGGAAGAAAAGGCAGATTGGCGAATTTTCTGTAAGAGCTTCTCCCTCCATTAACTCAACAGATCTCCACCAAGGCCGGCACACAGGCCCAGACTCCAGTGTCTTACAAAGCATCCACATACAAAGTTTTGTATTATTTGTACCTGAGACTCAGTGAAAATCAAAGTGCTGAGAAGAGTCTGGAGCAAGGTCTGTATCTGTAACGGCTGGTATTGTCTGAAAAGCCCTCAGAGTCTGTTCTGGTCTAATGTTCCTGTTGAAATGTCAAATCCACACACACACACACACACACACTCAGTGAATTCAACAAGGCCACTGATCTCTGCGTCGCCCTTAATGTAAATAAAGCTGCACTTTATATCCTGTCCTTACAGTACATTATCTTTGTTTTTTTGTTTCCTTTACATCTGTTTTCACATCATGTTTTCACATCTGACTGTTTCTTTGTTTATTTATCAGCAGGATTTGTGGAGACGAACTGAACAAATCTGCACTGAGGATGGATTACAGAGGAAGATATTACATTTTGGTGCATTTACAATGTAGATCTAGTATTTTTCCTCATTTACGGAGCTGAGATGCTGGAGTTGGTGCAGATCCAGGTCTGGATCGGACACACAGGCTGCGGGATTGTTTGGCCTTGGCCAGCGAGCGTGCCATTCTTGTTCTCACTGTGATATAAAGTTTGTCGGGATCATCTCTGTAATTAAAGCTCAGCTCAGCTCAGATGATATGAGATCATGGACGCAGGGGTGAAAAAAGAAAGATGCGACCTGTCCTGCTGTTGACGACGACACAACCACGACAACATCCCTGAGAGAAACCGACACAACAGGATGTGAATTACTCTCATATTCAGGATCTGGACAAGTTGAGAAACCCAGAAAATCACTGCTTCATCAACACTTACACTGCTTTTATGAAACAACGTGACTTATGTAGTTATGTGGACTTTTTTTTTCTGGATCATTGAGCAACTTCAGGTCAAAGCAGAACGGAGTTGACGTGCAGCTGAGGCTCGACGAGCTGTGTTTCGTTTGAGAGCGAGCTAAATAATTCTCCCTGTACTCCATTTATCACCCTGCCAACGACGTGCCGTCTTGAGTCGAGGCGGTTAAAGAGTGGCGGGCTCGTAGTCACAACAATCCTACAGAGGCTTGAACCAATGACAGCACGGCGGTGGGCAGGCGGCGGGTGGGGAGGGAGGGACCCCGGTAATTGTTTCACCGGCTCTCATTAATTAATTTCCCCTTCTTCAATTTAAACTGGAAACACTACATAGGTCTGGGAGGTATAGGTAATGATACAGAGGCAGAGACATGAATACAGAAAGAGAGAGAGAGAGACCTAGAGAAAGCATCGAGAGAGAGAGAGCGCCCCGTTCCCGTCAGCGTGGCAGCGAGCAGCTAGCTGTCACACAAAGACACAATGAGGCCCAGCAACAAACAGCCACTTAAAAAACAGCCTGGCAACAGAGAGCAAATTCAATTAGAGAAGTAATTAGTAGATACAGGGCCAGGCAGCAGGCAGCAGGCTGCAGCGACGCCACAACACAGGAATTAATAGGCGCGGATAGGAGGAGGACGCTGTCATAATTAAGAGGCAATCACCTATGTCAATGAATACCTAAAAAAAAACACAGCCCCCCAACGCAAAACTATTAATTCAGTGATCAAAAAATATTTCAGGAGATGATTAATACAGCAAATTCATTTTAAAAGACTAATTTCTGGAAAGATAGCAAGACAATTGCACATAATGTACTCCGCCTGGCATTTATATTGCTAATTAAATTTTTTTCTTTCTGATAATTTGTGGAAGGATTGCTCTTCCCCTCTCCGCCTGCCTCTCCCCCTCCATGTGTGTGTGTGTGTGTGTGTGTGTGTTTGCTTCGTCTTAGAGTTATGAACCAACGGAGGCAGTGTTGCAGCGGTAAACACACTCGAACACACTGCAGAGGGTGTCGAACAGAGCTCAGTGTAAAACGCCTCCTGGCAGAAAAACTAAATAAAACACACACACACACACAGCCGCCACGCATGGACGAGACGAACGACACCGACAACAACAACAACAACAGCAGCAACAAAAACTTGCCGCTCTTTTCCACTTTCAACTCTGCAGCACCCCTCCACCCTCTCCTTATTTACCCCCCCCCCCCCCCCGACGACTCCACAGATACAAAAGACCTGGCAATTAAATTAGACGATAAGGACGTGAAGTAAATCAGCAGGTTATTGATTGATTCGTCTCTCTTGGGGCGGAGGGCGGCGGTGGTTATATTTTCACACCAACGTCTCGTCTATCACTAATTACTGAGTTTCTAAAATCCCTCAGATGAGACACCAAGGTTTCATACAACACACACACACACACACACACAGAGGGATCTGAGGGATTAGGAGAATCATCACAGAGTGTAAACAACACGAACAGAAACGCAGCCTCGGTATCTAACGCGCCGTAAGCGCCGGGATGTGGCCTGACGTCGCCGTCATCCACGTCGCAGCTGAAGAAGTGAAGCCGCCTGAGAGCCATTCATCTGACCAGCAGCGGCCTTGAGAAGCTGCAGCATCAAACCCGACGTAGAGAAAAACACAGAGGACTCAGAGCTGGAGGCGAACATCTGTAACATCTGTCAACTTCATTATAACACAGACAGATACAGTGAGAACATGTGGTTATTTCTTGAAGAGGCTGGACAGTGTTCAGCTGTTCCCTGTGTTTATCTTCGGTTTCCAGGGTCAAACGTGAACTTCCATGTTCAGAGAAAGTGACTGTTGAGCATCTGATGCTTTTACTCTAGACTTGTTCTTCAATCTTCAGCTTTTAAAGAAAATATACCAAGTTTTGATGCCGTGAAGTGAAACAGAGGCGACTTGCTCTCGTCCTTCAGCTCATGTCATGTACTCCAAACTTCTTACACTGATTGATTTTGACCCCCCCCCCCCCCCCCCCCATCCTCCAAATATGATGAAGATAAGTTTGGAAATAGTTCAGAAATCAGCCGTGATGCAGCTGTGGATTCTCTGAAACTGAAAGATGCAAAAAACAAACAAACAAACAACAACAACAACGTGAAACCAGGAGTGACGTATGAAGCCGAAGGGCCTCCTGAGAGAACAGTGAACGGATAAACACAGAGGAAGTGCAGATGAAAACTATTTGCTGCTGCCTCAACAGTCTCAATTTCAACACTAAGAGAGAGAGAAATACCTTCACATTTTATTTTATCTTCAGTGCCGGAAATGAAAAACGAGGCCCACGTGGAGCAGAGGGAGAGGTGGGTGTCACGATGAGCGCTGAATTTCCACATCCACATCTTTTTAAATACAGATTTAGTTTCTCAGGCAGCGTTTTTTTTAAATGGAGGGAGATCTCCATACGCAAAATTTACATATTCATCTGTGACAGTTGGAGGTTATTTGGAGCCCCCATTTTGGAGTGATGTGAGAAAAAAAATATCCACTTAGCCATATCATCTCCAACGATCGGGGACTCATAAGCCTGGCAATAGGCTGAGAGGGGAGGATAACACTAATATGGCCTCAGATTTCTATGCAGGACTAGTTAATGCTATTTACTGAGGAAGGTAGATGATCGACTGGAGAGCAGAGGGAAGGAGATGGACATTAAGTGGCCTTCGGAGTCTGTGGCCGCTGCTTTAAGAGCCAATTACCAGGCTAATGGAGTTAATGCCAAGAGATGAGATGGGCTGGGGAGATGAGAGATGAGAGAGAGGAGAGGAGAGGAGAGCAGAGGAGAGGGGGATAGCGGGGAGAAGCCTGACACGGAGACAAACTGCAAAGCAGAGAGAACGATTAGAGTTTGTTAATCTGATGGGCAAATCACACGAGCATCAAACGTACAGTAACGCACGAGGAGGGGAAACCAAAAAAAACGGGACGGAGAGGGGCCCCGACGAGATCTGTCTCTGTCTCTGCTTCATGATCCGTCATGTTAGGCTGCAGATTAAAAGCGTGATCTCCGGGCTTATGAACGATTTAGCCAATTACCAACGTTATCTAAAAACGCTTTAATTTGCCATTCAGAGCTGCAACAGGGGCCCTCGGAGCCGTCAATGAGGGTGATTAGAGCCCAGATTGCAGCTTCGGGGAAAAAAAAAAAAAAAGGCCCCCAAACATCTGCCGTCAGAGTGACTCGGAGACGTCAACGCAGGAAAAAAGGAAGAACTCTTCAGTGGCTGGTATCTGATTAGAGAGGAGAGGAGAGGAGAGAGGAGAGGAGAGGAGAGGGAGAGAGAGAGAGAGAGGAGAGAGGAAAGAGAGAGAGTGGAAAGACCTGAGTTGGTCGGCTGCCAGACACCTCAGTGTGACAGGGAAGGCCCATCTGTGCTCCCCAACACTCAAGATGGCAGATGTAGAAGCAGATTGATTTTCATTCAGCTGTCATGATATACAAGTGGAAAAAAACACACTTGTATACACACACACACACACACACACACACACACACACACACACACAATCATGGTGTTTGAGAGCTCTGTCAAGTGCCCAGGCTGCTGTTGGCTGTCGGTCTGCCAAGCTATTTCTCTCCTTCCTGTCATTTCCTCATTCTCTTCCCCTCCCTGTTTCTCCCTCTCTCTTCCTCCCTCCGACTCTCTGTCTCTCTCACTCTCTCAACGAGCGCCGCAGAATCTAAACGCCACATCTGGCGCTCAAATTAAATCATTTACAGTCCATAGAGAGAAGCGGCATTTAGTGACAATACAGCCGGTGGGGAATCAGTGTGTTTTCTCTAAGCTCTGACACCGAGCGTCTCCTCCTGGCATCTGATTAGATGTCATCGCGCTGCTGTTCAGATGTGCGAGACGTGTTTTCTTGCTGCATGCTCGAAAACCGGGAGGGTTGAAAATGTCATGGAGGGAGCTGATCATCTGGTGGCGTCGCCTCTGACACCTGCACTCCCTTTCTCCTCGTGTCACGGCTGCCTCCATCTGTGGGGGCCTCTTCACTCCGGCAGATTTTTGTGTTGTTTGGGGAGTGTGTGTAACCGTGCCACTGAAGGTTACTAGACTGAGGAATAATGAAGACGTCCTCGCTTTGACTTCCACAAATGTTTACAAGGTCGGTCGGCGAAGGTGCTGGCTTGAAATGATGAGACTCGACTAGAAGTGATGTGAACGAAACACAGAGTCAAACTACAGAGGGAGGAGGAGGAGGAGGAGGAGACTGTGCTGCTCAGACGCCATTTTGAATGTAACTCTAAAGCAGAGTGTGGAAACCAAGCAGCTTAAAAATGAAGGAAGTACCAAGACCTGCAGTTCTCTGACCAGCCACTAGAGCGCGGCTCCGACGGTGAGTCAGTCCCCATAGACTTCCACGTTAACATGTCCAAGTTTACAGCAGAAATAAACACATCTTCAACTGTTTCAGTCTCTACAGCTACTTGTTTAAAGTTGATGAGGGCTAAAAGTGGAGCGTGACTGAGGGCGGGCTCGCTCTGAGTGACAGGTGGGGGAGCTTACTGCGATGCACCAACTCCTCTTTGCCCATGTTTGGTGTAAGAGATTATTGGAGTTGAGCAAAGACAGCGAAGCAGCAACACCTATGGATGATGTCATATAGGCAACGTCCATCTCCTCTTTACAGTCTAAACCCTGTGGACAATCTACCTCCACCCACAATGCATTGATATAATAACAGGTGTGATCCAGCACAGCAGCAGTATGATGATGCTCCACCAGGTAACAAGCTGTCAAAGAGCAGCAGCAGCAGCAGCAGCAGCAGCAGGTATTATCCCTCTGTATCTGTGTGGATCAGTTATCATGAGCCACTGCATCAGACCTGACGACGTCACACACTCCACTAAGCCTGACTAACACACAGAGAGTGAAGAACTGCAGAAACCTGTTGGACCTCAACTGGCCTCAGCAAACCTGTGAAGACCTGAAGGTTCGAGACAGATCAGATGTTTCCTGGCATTGAGTCCCATGTCATCAATAACCGATGGAGCAGCAATCACTGCTGCATACGCCCCAAAAACTGCTCGTCCATTTTGTCAGCGTCCGTGTTGTTCACTGGTTTACTTTCTCTTCCACGTTGGTGGCCAGACCGTGTCTGTGCATGCAGGTTGTTTCATGCAAACAAAGCAGGTGTAAATGCAGATGTCAGATATGGGTCACTTCTGATCTTCCAAACTGAGCCAGGCTGTAACAACATGTAAACACACAGTCAAGAAAAATCAGATATAGGCAACTGTCTGTCCAGTTCAGGTTCTTCTATTTGTCCCTTTCAATAAAAAAACTATTGATATATAACAACAGGACAGAGGGAGGCGGCCTGCTGCTGCAGCAATCCCCAGAAAAATAACCCGATTTCAGAAAATGCCTCAAATAAAGCTGATTTGAATTGTGATAGTGTAACAATACCACCCCCACCCCAGTGACAGCGCTTTCTCTTTGCTTGTCTTAAGTGGCTCAATAACAGACTAAATGACTTGTTAAGACAGAGATTTACACTTTAAAAAGGTAAAAAATAAGTAATTCCATCTCGCTAAAAGCACAAAACACACTCTCACATGACAACTGCTGTGCATAATATGTCCACACACACACACACACACACACACACACACACACACACAAAAACGAACAATAATGACCACTGGGGTTCTGTCAATCAGCCTCCACTGACACTAATAAAACATTCCACTCCCTGCTAATCACATTCAGCTGTCATTAGCTGATGCTGTATCAATGGCTGATTCAAGCCTTTAATAAAATCATAAAACATTTCTCATTTCTTTTTTCTTTTTTTCCTCCTCACAAGAATTCAGAAACATGTCTTTTTTTTTTTTTTTTTAGGAGTTTCAGGCGCTCTGATAGAAGCCTATTGACTCGTACGCTCGGCCTGGGAACAGACTGACTCCTGTGAAATCCCTATAAAATATGAGAGTGGAGGTCATCCGTCATTATAGTCCGACGGCACAGGCCTTTGTTTGTCCGGCGCTGGCTTGTACTGGACTGGTCTGGCTACTGGGGAGACTGTAATGTGTGTATGTGTGTGTGTGTGTGAGAGGGACAGTCAGACAGAAAGCAGTGTGAGTGTGTGTGTGTGTGTAAGAGTGTGAGAGAGGGAGGCAGTTGACCTAGTGTCAATTAGGAGCCCATATCGTTCCATTCCCCGGGGGCGAGGCCGACTCTGAAACATTAAATCATTTCATTCACTTCAGACCGATCCTGCTGTTTCCCCTTCACACTGCCTGTGTCTGAGAGGAGCTGCTGCTGCTGCTCAACACACTCTCACTAAGCCGCACCATGAAAGTCGCTTCAAGCTCAGAGGCTGTGACACTGCAGCAACGCCTCCTGCAGCAGGCCCAGAGCTAAAATAACAACAGAGTCCTCACATTAGCTGTTTGATCAACAGTGGTAAAAGCACAACAGATGCTGCTCTGATGACTAGTTTAATCATTTATGATCCATTTTATGTTCATCCAATAAAGTATAGGTCCTGTGATTTCACCTGTGTGTGATTTCGATATTGTTTCAAGAAACTGTGAAGCTCTGTTGTGTTGATCAACATGTTGACGTGTGTGTGTTTCCTGTTCAGCAGCTGTGTTTGACAGCAACGTGTCGGTCCCAGCAGCTGCAGCGTGGAGAGCAACACATGTTGATGTGTGGTGTGGCCGAGGAAGTGTTAATGGAAACCCACGTTTACACAGCAGGGGACGTCAATGATGTAACACAACAACACACAACAGTAACACACACGTACAGTAATCAGCGCAACACTTGTCTATGTAGTATCTGTATGAAAGAAACACACACACACGGTAACTTTTCTAACATTACAAGTTAAATTCTGAGTTTGCATGGACACACACGTTCAGAAAGTGTCACACACACTTAAGCGTTGTTAAACTTCATGCAAATTCTCAAACTGATTTAGTAATAAATCCCATATTTCCGATCGTGTTTGTTGGTGGCAGACTCCAAATCAGCTTTTCTATAAAATCCTCTCTGACAAAATGTGACAAACTATTGTTGTTCTTTGTCTCCATATCACTCTAATCCTCTTTCTCTCTCTCTCTGCCTCTCCATCCCTCCATCCGCACTCCCCAACCACAGGGAAAGGCCTCAGTACTGACCGCCACAAACACACACACACACAGAGCTATGGCTGGCTCTGTAGGTCTTACTGGGAGGCTAAGCTGTGTGGTCACATTTTACATATGTGTGTGTCCGTGTTAAATGGGGAGTTGGCCTGGGTGTCACTGGGTTTTGGCTGTTGGACACTGTGTGTGCGTGTGTGTGTGTGGCTACAGTAGATGGACTTGGCCGGACTTAGGAGTGGGCTAGCCGGATTTGGCTATTCTGACTCTGTGTGTGTGTGTGTGTGTAACTTGTTGGCACATGCTCAGGTTGCTGTATGCATACATGTGCATGCTTGCGTCCGTGTGTGTGTGTGTGTATTTGGCCGTTGTTGTAGGTATGCTGCAGATCAGTTTAAGCCTTATAAACCTATTGTGCCATAAACCCATCCCCTCTCATCTCTTATAACCTCTTTGTCTGACAGTGTATCCATGCCACTGCTAATATACGCACACACACACACACACACACACACACACACACACTGAGGTCTAATACGCTACAACACATCACAGCTGGCGGATCACTGTTGTGACCAAACTAAACTTACTCATGAGCTTCTTTGTTTTCTCCAGCTTTACTTTACTTCCTGTGATGCTGTGAACTATTTCAGGAAAAGGTGAGCAGCGCTCTGACGTGCTGTTTCAGCAGCACTTTAGCAACATGTCCTAACAATGGTCTGTGTGTTACTGAAACCACTCGCACATGAAGCTGTGTTCTTCTATCACATGCTAATATCCAGTTGTCATCATGACACACACACACACACACACACACACACATACCCAGAAGTGAATCTGAATTTTCACATGTGCTCATTAAATCAGCATCAGCTCCCCATGTCCTGTTAGCAGCAACATTAGCCTCAGTGAGCTAGGATGATGCTAGCTCGGTTCTCATTACACTGACTGCAGAACGTAACAAGGTCACACTCGTACAGCTTTATAGGTGTATAAATAAACACTGACAGGTCCTGACTGTGGTGCAACAAGTTCAGTGGAAGCAGCCACAAACCCAACATTTAAAGCGCTACAAAACCAGAGTCTGGTTCAGATCTGCAGCCACTGAGTCTCTGTCGACTCCCTCTGTGACACTGCAGATGTCTGCAAACACAAAACACTGACTGACGACCAGTTCGAATTCAAACCAGGTTCAGTTTCATCTCTGCAACCGCATTAACTTCACTATTCACCTGAAGAGGCTCTGACAGCTCTGTGGTAAGATGAGGGAAACCTCTGAGTCTGATCTAATGTAGAAAAGTCACGTTTATTTACTTTTGTACCAAAACCACCGTCTGCTTTTGTTGCCAGAACCACACCCAGTCGACAGATGTGGACCAACCAACCACCTCAGCCACCTCCTGGTGTCTCCCACCAGCCACTGGGTTTCCTGCAAATCATAGTTTCTGAGATGGAGCCTGTAACACGCACAGTCATTAGATCCATCATTAACATGTAAACAAACCAAACCAAAGCTGAGCGACGTCAGACCAGCTGAACTTTTCCCGCTTTTCTCTGCATCAGACAGTAAATGAATTAACAGGATCTTATAGATAAACAGTTTATGAAATGTACTTTCACCTGATACAAATGTGATGACTGCTCGTTGACTGAGCTCTCACATCGTTGTCATCCAAACCCCTCGTATCCAGATTACAACCTCAATCTGCAAAACTGTTTCTAGTAGCTTCATTTAAGGTTTTGCTTTTTTGTTTTTATTTGCCACAAAACATAACATTTGTCAATAAAACTGTGTTTTATTCCCCCGACATCTCAAAAAAAAAAAAAAAAACCCTCCTCAGAGAGCTGCCGGGTTTGTTGTGAAGTCTCCTCGTCGATAAAATAATGCTGCGCTGATTAAAGCGGATTTAGAGCTTGTAGCATTTGATCAGAGTCCAGCTGATATCAGAATCGCAGACCAGCTAAGCTCTCGGAGCCAAATCCATAATAATACTCCTACACCACCCACAACAAAGGAGGCAGACGACGGCGAGTAAATAAACGTAAGAAGAAAATATCATTTGAAGACCCCCTCACATCTGAGCGGAGTAATACCACCGAATATTTACTATTGAGGCTGCTTTTGAAGAAAAGTGCTGTTTGTCCTTGATGGTGTGTCACAAAGATTAGTGTCACAAAGAGTTATGGATTTGGAAAATTATTTTATTTTTTTATTGATCTCGTCGCTACGAGAGAAAAACGTCAACAAAGTTAAAAAAAAAAAAAAAAAAAAAAGCTTTATGTTTCCGACAGAAAATTCCATTATGATAACGAGATACAAGTTTGATGGCGTTTTGCATATTTGTGTTTCCGGACGGTGAGTTTATTATGAGCTGCAGCATCAAAAGCAGATTTTTGTGGTTGTTGTTTTTTTTTTTTTTTTTAAAGAACCTGTGAGCAGCACTTTCAGCCCCACATTCAACTTCTCTGTCAATATTTTCCTTCGTAACATTAACCCCTGACAACGGCTGCACAGCAGGACCGGCGAAACACTAATGTGTAATGTCTTAATGTACAATAAAAGAGATGCAACCTCTAAAGAGAGAGAGACGCACACACACACACACTCGTCTATCTTATCCACGTGTTTACATCTGCTCCTTCTAAGAGAAGCAGGAAAAGTTTTCTCCATCAGCCTCTTAAGTGTCTGGCCTTCAGCTATATTACCCTCTTTTCCTCCTCCCTCCACCTATCCCTCCATCACATCTTAATGTGTTTGATAAAACATCAGGCGTAGCGGGAAGGGCACAAGGCGGATGATGTGCTTTTTTGGCCAAAACAGGCTTCGGCTAAAGGACGAGGATAAAGAGCTGAGTCTGCTCTGTCTGTCTCTGCAGGTCTGTCCGTCCACTCGCTGCATTAAGAAGCCGTCCAGCTTCTTTTCAAAGCCAGCCACTCTCGTCGAACCTCTGCATCTCAGGGCTTTTGTCCCCCGCCCCCCCCCGCCTCCTCCTCCCTCAATCTCCCCATTCCACCACCGCAGCACCCCCCCCCCGCCTCTCAACCCGCTGTTGAGTGTCTGTAATGGCCCAGACGTGAAGGGAGGGAGGGAGGGTGGGCATAGGAGCAAAGGGGGGAGAGAAAATTAAGAAAGTGAGAGAAATGGAGGAATGGAGCGAGAAAAAGAGAGCAAGCGGGAGAGGAACTGGAGGGTGAAGGAGGGAAGGGACAAAAGGAGGAGAGAGGAAAGTGAAGGAGAGAGTGGTGGTGGAGGAGAGAAGAGACGCAGGAGCGCGATGCGTGGGGGAAAAGGAGGCCGAGTCTTTAGGAGGAAGCCAGGCGGCACTAAGCGTCTCTGTCGCTGCCCAGTCAGGCCTGCCTTCCCCCTGGCCACGAAAACCTCCCTTCCCTCCCTCCCTCCCCACCACACACACCACATCCCGCCCTGACCACGCTGCACTCCTCTTCTTCCCTCTTCACTTCATCCAGGCGTCACACACTCACACTTTCATTTGGATTTGCTACTCTTACAGGGACTTTCCATTAGATTTACTCTGAACCTATTGACTCTGATGTTTCCTATCAGACTCTATTTACAGGCTCATGGTCACTACACGAGTAAAGTTATATGTTGTTATACGACAAGTTATAAACTACTCGTGCATGTGAGTGGTTCTATACACACGCTAGAACATATTCAAATAAAAAAAGCCATTGAATATCATAAAATATGAAGTACTTATCACTGGTTTTAATTGAAGTACTTCGATACAGTTTTACATCCAAAAGGTTGTAAGTCCGTCTGAGTAGATTCACAAAGCCGTCATGACAGCTGCATATACATTAACGCGCAGAGCCAATTCATTTTAACATCCTTTTATAAACAGGTGTGTCTACCACAGGTCAATTACACCAGGTTAATGACAGTGAGTGAAAACACGTGAACATGTATTTTGATGCTTAAAGACTCTTGTTAAAGGAAGAAAATCTCCTCTTCTTTAGTCATTTCAACTTTGGCACAAATTCTGCTTTTGCTTTACAGCACAAACTCACAGGATGGTGCTGTTCCTCAAGTGTAAATGCAGCTAAAGTTTCTCATCATTGAAAAAAACATCACGTTACTTTTCATCTTCTTTTGAAGAAGACGACGAAGACGAAGAAGACGAAGAAGAGCTGCACGACTGCAGCGTCCTCTGAGGAGGATAAATGTAATCTTAATTTGGAGACAAGCTGTCAGGAGCGTGAGACAAACAATCATCTTCTCCACGACAGAATGATTTGTCTATGACTTTTTACAAGACGGTAAAAATATTCATGTGAAAATGACACTTTGATGCGGCAGAAACATAAGTGAAGAAAATCACTATTTGTCCGTCGGCGACGTTACTCTGCCTGTTTGGTCCTCATAAGAACTGGAACACAAAGAGCGCACACACACACACACACACACACACAGCCAGTGGCCTCGGGACTAATTGCTAGATTGGAGCAGATTTTCTAGTTCAGTTCAGGGCTGTAATTGTGAGGAGAGCAGAGAGGACTGACAGGGCTTCAAGCTGAGAGGACAAATCACCAGGGGCCGCAGATTAGACCGCACTGATGTTCACATGTCCGTGTGTGTGTGTGTGTGTGTGTGTATTGGGGGGTGAAGGGTTAAGCCAACCATCTCTCAATTCCAGGTTTCCGTGGCACTGACCCCAAACTGCCACACACACACACACACACACACACACCATGTTGACCCCTGCAGACCCCACGGTGCCTCTCGCTCACAGACCAGTGAGAACCGTGTCAGCAGAGACTTGTGCTAGATTCACTGCAAATGGGAAACCTCATCGTCGTCCACTGTGAGCGTTTGTCTCTCTGGAATAAAACGAGAGGTGCGGAGAAGAGGCCACAACACGACAGCTTGGATTTACTTCAAGAGGCATCAGACACTGCTGACACCTGCTGATGACCTGCCTGTGTTGGTGCAGATGCTGTAAATCCTTGTGTATCTCGACCAATGTTTCTGTTCTTATATTCTTGCTCTTGTGTCTCAATTCATTCATGTGACATTTTTGTTTTAAGCAAAGCTGAAAAATAAAACCAGAGATTAAGTGTTACTGTAGTCGTGTCAGGAAATCAGTGCACATACTAAAAAAGACTTGATGTGCAAGGAATCAAAAGAAATCACAGTTTTAGAAAAACACGTGATGTGCATGTGACGTTCAGTTAGTCTGAAGTTAAAGTTTGATATATGATGGTGCAGATCGATCAGTTTCTGTTCTGTTCTGCAAACCAACATTATATATATATACGTACATACACAGAGTGTAGATGTAGGATGCTCTACATGACATCCAACAGTCAGAGCTGCTGTGACCCTGAAGCTTGTCTGTTTGCAGGATCATCGTTATCTTTATCTCTATGTATCAAGAAATTGGCTCGAGTGCATTTTCTAAAAATAATAATGATAATAATTCTTCATAAAAGACCAACGTTAACACACTGTGCCTGCATCATGTCTCCAGGATCAACGTGTGTCAGCTGACAGCCGTGGTGAACTTCACAGACAGGATGAAAACCCTGTATCGACTCCTTCCCATCTCTCTCTCTCTCTCTCTCTCTCCCTCCTTCCATCTGTAGGAGCCTCATCAGTCGCAGCAGGACAGGAAGGAGACACAGAGCGATAGACCACAGAGATGGCAGCTCTCACACACACACACACACACACACACACACACACACACACACACACACACACACACAGAAAGCTGCACCACAGGCATTTTGCTAGTAGATCGACATCTGCATGAAAACAGCAGCAGTGGCCAGGAGGGCCCTCAGTTACTCCTCACACTCTCCACCACATCTGCACCCACACCTGGATTCACTCCTGTCGTAGTAGGAGGATGAAGGAGGGAGGGAGGAAGAGGAAAAGGAAGAGGAAGGCTTTCGGCGGCCAATCAAACTCTTCTCTGTCACTCACCCACTCAGTCAGTCAGTCAGTCAGTCAGTCAATCATGCAGTCAATCTTTCAGTCAGCTTACCTTCTAAGTGATGTCATGGCTGTCATTATGACAAGGCCTGCAGTCCTGTTGTCTGATTGGACGACACCCGCTGTCCGAAGCAGCTTTACATCCATGGCAGGAAACGGAGAACAGAGTGATATGACAGAGCGTTTCCTGCTCTCTCATCTGATCGTCTTGCTACCTGCCTCTGTCCCTCTCCTGTTAGCTGCTTGCTACACATTCGCTGCTGTTAGACTTTTTCTTCACACACTGATAGAGATGTATGTCTGTCTATATCACCTCCTGACACCCTGGACTCCTTCCTTGTCACCTTTCCCTCCCTCCCTTCCTCCCTTCCTCCCCTCCCACCCTCCTTCTACCTGGCCTTGTCCTCCTCCCTCCTTCATCCTAACATTCTTCTCCTCTCTCATGCTTTGGTATCTGTCTTCACCTCGGCCTCTGCTCGCCCTCACCCTTATCCCGTGCACTCCACCATCACACCTTCATACCCCCCCACCACCCCCCATCCCCCCGCCCACCCCCCCCCCACCCCACCCACCCAGCCTCCCCAGGCCCGTCATCCCCCTAACCCCCCCCGCCTCCCCGCCTCCCGGTCTCCCTCTCCCTCTCCCTGCCTCTCCTCCAGCCTGCCTCTCCTCTCCTCTGCCTCCTCTCAGCTCCCTGCCTCCTTCAGCCCCAGCCTTCTGCTCAGCTAGGAATGCTGTGGCTCTAGACGCTGTTGTCCAAGCCCTAGGTCTCAAGCCCTAGAGTCTCAAGATCACTGAGATTTCATACAAAAACTCAACAATACACCACTGAAAGCCATTGTTGATATTCAACATTTTTCACATAGCGGGGCAGAATAGACAATGCGGCAGCCGGGAAAGCCCGAAGCGGACTAGCAGGGTTGATGGCTGATGGTATCTCAGCTGAGCGAGGGCCTTAATCCCTTTTTATACACACGCACACACACACACACACACACACTCTCAAGAGCCTGGAGACAACAAAATCAATACTGCTCTCTCTCCCTCTGTCTGTGTGTGGATCAGTGGGTGGGTGAGTGTGATAGGGAGAAAAAGGAGAATAGTTCTGTTTGTACCTCTGCATGTGTCCGTGTGTGTGTGTGTGTGTGTGTGTGTGTAATGTAACATGAGCCCTCGTAAATCTGTGTATAAATGACATCACAGGATCTGATTAAAGCAACTTAACTTCAGATGAGCTGCAAAAGAAAAAAAAAATCATCAATGGTGAAATTATGAATTTTTCAGTTTCTATGAAAAAACGAACGTGATGAAGGATCAAGTCCAGGTCACTGAAATATCCTCCGAGCCCTGAACCTACCACACATTACACTTCTTGACTCTCTCAAACCTAATCATAAGATATGTTGTTGTTTCCTACTTAATAAATCAGACTTAACCTCAAAATGTTTGTTGCACAATCACAAACACTTTCGAAGTTCCTATAAAACTGTGGGAAAACACAAGTCGGTGTCGTATATATACACTGGACTAAAGCTATAGAGGTGTTACCAAGAGTTAACGTGTCACAGCCTCTATTGAATCCATACAATAGAGTTATTACTGGAACATGTACATATAGGTAGCACTATACCTACTTGATATACTGCTGAGAAAAGTGATCACGTTTAGTAAATAAAATGTCATTTTTCTGAGTAAGAAGCCTGTGTAGTTAATTCATAATTATACAGAGGTAAACAGTGTTTTGCACTAAGATGTTGTGAAGCAGATGAAGCTCAGAGTCAGAGTGAAAACCAGGACTTGACTCAAACTACTTGGTAATTATATACTATAAGACTAAAAAGCAGTTGAAATCTGACACACCTCGACTGAACTGCTATTATCACGAGGGACTTTTATGGTGTACGCTGTAATTGTCTAAAAAGTGAAAAGAAAACATGCCACAGCAGAAAGTAAACTGTGTTTCTGGGAGATTAACAGCTAAAGGAGCCATGAAACGACAAATGATCTGATTGGTTAAAATAAAGTGCTTCCTTATGTTCAGTGTCAAGGGCAGAGCAGGATTGTGACACGGGGCCTGGACCGGCTTTATGATTACAGCTGGTTAATGTAATGAACGCCGTGTCGTGTAAAAACTCATAAATCATGTCACGGCGGCGGAAACATTTCATAAAACATGATTAAAAGTGTCGTGTAACATTGGGAGCGACGGTGTCAGAGTGAGACATGTTAATTGTGCACTAATGATATGTAATGAATGTCATCAGCCCCGAGGCTTCGGCTAACGAGCTAAATGAACTGGCACTAATGGGCCCTGTTAGCTTATCTTAGCGCTAACATTAGCCAGCGTAATAAAGGGTTCGTCCTCGGCTGACAGCGGCCAACGTTTCCACAAGTGTCATTTTACAATTAGACGCTTCTTTTAAAATGCTTTTTGACAACAACAACAACAACAACAACAACAACACAAAGACTCAGAAGGCCTCCTGTCACACAGACAGCTCATCACAAAGACACACACACACACACACACACACACACACACACAGCTCCACAACAAATCTCCCTCCTGTCCTGCCCTCCACCTGGACTCCAGATCCTGATCCGGATCCAGTTGCCAGGCTTTCCCGGGACCCCCCAACTCCGCTAGGTAGCAGAGGAGAAGAAGAAGAGGAGGACGAGGAGGGAGGGAGCAGGGGCCCTCTCTCTCTCTCTCTCTCTCTCTCTCTCTCTTTCTCTCTCTCCATCTTTTTTCTCTTTCTTCCAATTGACCAATTGACAGCTGATTGATGGCTATCTCCTCAGCCCGACAAAGAGCAGCATTAGCATAACTAAAGCAATGTACAGTAGAGTGGGGCAAACAGTAAATTACATGTTGCCCCCCCCCCCCCCCCCCCCCCCCCTCCTCACCCCCCCCTCACTCTCTCTCTCCCTCCACTACGGCAGGCAAACAAAACAAAACAAAGTATGCTTTTTGTCCCTCATGTGAGCCCTTAAACAGTACAGCTTGACAGCTTCTTTAGAAGGAGGCACACAAAAGGCCTGACAGAGAGAGAGAGAGGGAGAGAGAGAGAGAGAGAGGGAGAGAGAGAGAGGGAGAGAGAGAGAGAGAGATGGAAAACACACTCTGTGTCATTTGAATAAGATGCTGACCTTGAGGAGGGTTTCTGCTGTGTACGTGTGTGTGTGTGTGTGCGTGTGTGTGTGCATGTGCAGTGTATAGAGGGAAACATACAGGAAATACTAAAGGTGACTGTAGATCTGTTCACTTCACTAACTCGAGGAACCGACGCTGAGAAACAAAGGGCGATCGGTCGAGTCGAGTCGAGTCGCCACCGTCGTCACGCCTCAACAAAGTCACGTCAGACTGGACCTCGACCACGTCATAGCTTCATCATATTTAGGCTGAGTGTGTGTGTGTCAGGTCGGGCTGTCATCACTCTGATGACTTTATTATAACCATAAATATAATTATCAGTTAAAAGATCCCAGACATGAAGAACAACAAAGTGGAGCTGACACAGAAATGCCAAGAAAAACAAAACAAAAACAATTAAGAGCCACAAAACATAAATAATAAATAAAATCCTTCACAATAATTAAAATATAAAAATAAGGGTGAAACAGGAAGTACAGTGTGTTTGTGGTAACTGG
This sequence comes from Caranx ignobilis, assembly GCA_021432705.1. Taxonomy (NCBI): domain Eukaryota; kingdom Metazoa; phylum Chordata; class Actinopteri; order Carangiformes; family Carangidae; genus Caranx; species Caranx ignobilis. The sequence goes on from MU270014.1 coordinate 5,780,439, forward strand.
TTGGTATCATGTTGACTGACCCTGTCATTTCTCAAATCAAAGGAACCTGAGGATCAAAATCTTGATCTCGGCTCTGAAGCAGAAAGGAACATGGCCGCTGTTGACTGTGAGCGAGCAGGTTTAAGTTTAAGTTTCAGCAAGAACAAGCTCCAGATAAAACAACAAAAGGTCTGCTACCGTCCTCACACACAGCTAACACAACTTCTGCAACTTTAAAACATCAGATATCACCTTTATTCCTTGTTGGACGTATGGAGAGAGTTAGGACTGCATACCGGCCTGGTCTCCTCTCTCGCTCTGTCTTTTCCTGCCCCCCCACCCCACCCCTCCACCCCACCCCCCCCACCCTCCTCACTCAGGCCGGCAATCTGTTCTCTAATTGTTCATTCATGGTGTGAATCTTTAAATAGGAGGCCCTAGCCTGGCGCTAAGATAATGAATCGCTCTGTGTCGTTAGCTAGCGAGGCTAAATTACCGCTCGGTGCAGAGTTACCATGGAAATAGGCCACAATGAGAGTGATTAGTCTTGTGTCTTTTACACACGGAGACACTTTGCAGTTCAGCAGGAAACACTGAAACCCTCCTTCCTCTCCTCTCCTCGTCTCTCCTCCTCTGTATCTATAGAAAACAGTGTGTTCGAAGTCAGCCACTTTAATAGCACGACGCAGGTTGCCCCTCGGAAATAATGAACATTAGCTCAAACTGTGCAAAAGTGTTTATGAATATTTTTAATGATGTTTTTTTTTTTTTTTTTAACCCAGGCAGCTGTTGTCCATTTGACTGGTCTTTATCTCCTCCTTATCTGATTGGTCTCCTCTCAAACACACGTCAGATAAGGAGAGAGTTGAGGCTTTATATAAAGATATCAGTTTCATCTTCAGTTTTGTTTTGTTTGCCGTGTCAACAGACACTTACAGAGGCTTCTTTCTCGCCATGAGTTTCTATGACAACCCTTTTCAATTACTAAGTCGCAGTGTCTGAGCCTTTGTTGAGGGTTTTCCTCTTTTCCTTCACTGAGGCTAAGGATAAAAGTGTCCTTTGTGGAGATACGTCGCAGCCAAATGTCGTATTTACATTTTTTATTTTACACTTTATAACATTTATACCGTATGAGTTTTGTCTTTTTTTGTGTATTCACTATACATTCGCTGCTACTTTTCTCCTGATCATTGTTTGTTGTATTTTTTCACTGTCGCTCAACATGCATCTCAGTGCAGGTGTGTTTGTGTAAGCGTGTGTGTGTGTTCATTCACATGTGAGGATCCTCATGGTGAGTGTGAGTGGCATGCCGCTGACACACAACAGGAGAGTATTCTGCCCACTTCCTATCTGCTTGAGAGGAGAGGAGAGGAGAGGAGAGGAGAGGAGAGGAGAGGAGAGGAGAGGAGAGGAGAGGAGAGGAGAGGAGGGGAGGGGAGAGGAGAGGAGACTTGACCTACTTCTCTGCAGTGGCATCACTGTAAATATATGTACAGCTCAGGTAAACACAACCGTGCCCTCTGCACCGACTCCAACCAACAAAACTTTGTTGAAACCCTCTCAATAGTGGAGTATTTATCTGTTAAAATGAAGAAGCTGCCGTCTGGCTCTGGGGTCACTGGGTCCAACACACGCACAGATACACTTATCATTTTGAAAAGTGGTGAAACTCGTGTTGGAGCGGCACGTGTCCACGTCCTGAAAGAGAAACAATAGTCATCAAAATCCCAGCTGAGCTGGTCAAAGTCTTCTGTTTCCGGATTTTGGATAAGCTGATAAAGTCCACTTTCCTCTGCTGTTTCACTGCCTCAGACTCTAACATGTATGTAACATGTGTGTGTGTGTGTGTGTGTGTGTGTGTGGCGCTCAGACAAACTCTGTGTAACATACTTCAAGTTGTCTTTCTTTTTCTTTTCTTCCTCCTGCCAATTTTATTCATCTAAATGCAGTTCCTGGTTATTGTCTATAGCTTTCTAACAATCTATTACCCACCGAGGCTCCAGCTAATGCTCTTAACACACATTACTAGCAGTAATCCTCATCTCCAAGCTAAAGCCGTTGTGTCTGGACAAGTGAGTGGGACTGCAGCAGTGACAGCAGGTGCTAAAGCCTTTCGCTAACTCTGGCTAACACTGCTGAGCTCTGTAAGACAGGAAATGCTGGGAGGGATACTTACTTACATGCTTACTGAATTAGGTACACACACACACACACACACACACACACACTGACTCACTCACTCTCTCTCACACACGTGCACACAAAGGGTGGGGACTTTAAAACAAAAGGCGCCAAGTTGAATGGAGGAGATGATCGTTGAGTCACATCTACATGACAGTGATGCACCGCAGGAAAACAACAGGGCTTCCTAGAAACCCCTGGAAGGGCTCCTGTCAGCCTTCAGGCCGGTGTGTGTGTGTGTGTGTGTGTGTGTGTGTGTGTATTAGCTAAAGAATGACACATTTAAATTTCTAACTACCTTCACTGTTAACATTAACGCTGCATAAATCAGGCACCTGGTGAAGCTTCAACATCTGTTTAAGAGGCGGTTGTACAAATCATTTGTTATTTACAACTGCAACTATCAAATATATTGATCATCAATGAATCTGTAAAACAGTGTAAACTTCTCAGAGTCCAGTGGAAATATTGAATATATTGAAAAATCGATAATATATTTAACTTAATGGACTAATCCTCTCAGCTCTGGTTTTATCTGCTTAACGCATCAGAGCCAAAAATACAGACGTGTGTAAATATGTGATTTGGTTTAAAGAAAACTGAAGGAGGGGAGACGAGCATCTGCTTTTAGCCACTGATCGTCTCTACATTGTTCTGGGAACTCCTCACAGCCGCTGTAACGGTGGTGAAAACTCCAGTTGTGTCAATTAGAGTGCTCCCGCTGTATTGATTTGCTCTGTCAGAAATGGTGGAAAAGGTGAAATTATCCGAGTTTGGAACAAAAAAGTCAAATGATAACCTGCCAGCATGACAGGAAAATCCGCCTGACAGTAATACAGAGAGGAGTCGAGCCCCCAACGCTCAGGAGAGGAAACTTCAACAAAGCTTTAGAAAAGGAAAAAAAGAGTCAACATTATTCTGCGAACCCTTCGTCTTCATCAGAGGAAAACAAGTGGACAGCTGATAAACCCCTGTGAAAAGGTCAAACAGAGACACCGCGGTGGGGGGCGGAGTAACAAGTGTTACGCACTGGTAAAATATATTACATATCACACATGAGGGGGAAAAGGGAAGGTGGTCATTTAAGGGTGACTGGTTAAAAACAGAGGCATTCTGGGAGATCTGCGCCCTGTGCAATGTGTTTGTATTGGTGCAACAGCACCTAACGTGTCATTACTGAGGCGATATCCCTGCAGCTGGAAATGTCACGAGCTGAATCATCATCACCGCTCAGAGAGGAAATGTCACCGGAGACGACGGAGACGACGGAGACGACGGAGACGACGGAGACAACGACAGGCCGGAGGCAAATACTGGTAAAATAACCGGTGTCCAGGTCCAACTGGATAAATGCTCGCTCTCTCTCTCTCTCTCGCTCTCTCTCTCTCTCTCTACCTCCAAGTGCGTTAAGAAAACAGGGCTGATCAGAAATCAGCACGACTCACAATCAGATTATCAATACTTATTGTCTCTCTGATGATGAAAATATTTCTCCTCCTCCTCTTCGTGACTCTCAGACTTTGGGAGGAGGATGTCCTGACCTCTCTTTGTTGGCGACCGGACAATATCTTTGAGGTGAAACTATCAATCAACATATTGATTAACACTAATTAGGATCAATCCCACCGTGTTTAGCTCAGCGGGTGAAGTCTGCCGTGTGTGATTGGACAGTCATGCATGTATGTGACTCTCTATACATGTGTGTGTGTATTTGGCCCTGTATACATTCTTCCATGTGTGTGTGTGTGTGTGTAAGTGTGTCTTTGTCTCGGCTGTCACCCTGAAGGTTATCTCCGTGGTGGCAGCATCGTCAGGTGACAGCCATATCCCATGATGCCAAGCGAAACGTCAAACTGTCCTTCCAACCAGGGTTCCCTTGACGACGAGGGTCTCACACAAGACACACACACACACACACACACAAGGTAGACACAAACCCAAACACACCCTCGTCTAGTAGTAGGTGAAAAGTAAATGTGTGTGAGTGTGTGTGTGTGTGTGTGTGGCTGAGGGGCTGCTCAGACTTTGATAAGCTATCACATGTCCCAGGTGATGGTCTCTAACAGCACATCAGTCCAAAGACGCTGCCTGACAACCGAATCAAACGCACCCAGACCAGACATCCTGGCAACCCAAACCAAACAAACCCAAACTGACAATATATATATTATATATATATACATACGTTTCCCTGAAACACACTCGGAGGAAAGGAAGAGGCCTTTATATGTGACCGGTTACCTCCAAAAGGGAAACATCCCTGATAAGACAGAGTGTATTTTGGGGACACAGGCTGGTGGTTCAGTTTACTGATGTGTTCACATTGTCCACGGCCACAGGGGCCACAGAGGGGCCACAGAGGGGCCACACGGAGCAGCATGCAGGCCTCACTCATGCTAAGCTTTCACTACACTTTCTAAGATCACCTGTCAGTCAGACAGCATCCAGCATTTTGATATTTTATGTTTTATCCTTTGACCAACGCTCCTCACGTTTCTATATTCAACTGTTTCTGTGTTTATACAAAAGGAGCAGATCTGGGTTCAGATGTGAGTCCCACCGATGAAACAGGAAGAGAGGTTTCATTTTAGAGAAACAGCAATTTAACAGGACACGGTCAGTACTGTGGATTTTGTGTTCACCGCTCGCAGTCGAAGCTGTGGAGATCCAATCGGGAGTGACCGTGGGCTTCTGCGTCATTGTTTCCAAATGTCCCTGTTTGTGTGAGTACAGACGGACCCTGGAGTTTTAAACTGAAAAGAGTGTGTTTCCAAAACGCTCTGTTGTTTCTGTTGAGTTGAGTTGGACTGGAGGTGAAAACGTAAACAGAAAACACAGGGAGTAGAGTCGCGATAGTCAGTGACACACGTACAAACTGTGATACGTTACTGGATGGTCATCAAACTTTATGTCCAGGCCACCGAGGTAGTTTTTAGTGAGTCAAACCATGAACCAGTGACTCTTTTAAAGTTATGGCTTACTGGTGTAGTTTTGTAGCTTAGATGATCAGGTCCAGAGAGAATCAAGGTCCTGACGACTCTGGACTACCTCTGAGGAAACACAGTCCGTTCACATGAAGCTGCTGACCTGTGACCTGGACAGACTCAAAGAGCATCAGCTACACTTCAGAGAAAAGCTCACAGTGCAGGCAACAGCCAATCAAGATCATCTTAATTAAATAATGTGTACATGGTAACTCATTATACTAACAGCCAACACAGATGAACCGTGTGTGTATGTGTGTTTCCTTGACTGAATTACAGGTGTAGATACAGGTGTATTAAAGAGGACGAGGACCCGCTGGAGCTGCAGGTGAACAGGATCCAGACTTCGCTCTGCACCACAGTGAAGAGACATCTCAGATACCGTATCCCTGAGTTCAACATTTACTCTGTGTTTCAGTGCTACATAATCAAAGGGCACTGCAGAGAATAAATCACACCTAATAGTACACACACACACACACACACACCCGCAGCATGCCTTGTACAATTACAGAATTACAACATCTTGGAAATGAGACATGACAGAGAAAGCATGCTAGCACTGTAGAGAGCTGTTTTCATTCTCTCTCTCTCTCACTCACACACACACACACACACACACACTCCGATCCCATAATGAAGTGTTTCCTGTGCATGTGATGTCAATGACACAGGTTCCATTACCTGGCCTGTCACCACGTCGCCCATGGTGATGGCCTGTCAGATACTCTTTGGTTGCCATGGCGAGAGACATTGAAATCCACATGATTCAATAATGCAAGGCTAAAGAAATTTAGCCGCAGCATAATGTGGCATGTGTGTGTGAGAGTGTGTGTGTGTGTGAGAGTGTGTGTGTTCTTCTGCCTGGGTCTGGTCATTATTTCTGCAGCAGCTTGTTACAGCAGGAGTTTGGTCGACGTTATAATTCGGGTTAAGTCTGGTCAAATATCTCAATGTGTCTCATTTACACTCATTTAACCAACACATTTAATGTCTTCTACATGAGCAGGATGAGACGTGATGAAGAGATAAGACATCTATAGACATCTACAGGACGGACACGTTGGTCTGTCACTTGGTCCAGACCGACACATCTCAGCAACCACTGGATGGATTACGATGAAATGCACGATCACCAGAGGATGAAGCTCAGACTTCTCCTCCTTCTTCCTTTCTGGGAGCTCTTTGTTGACGTCATTATTCAAACAGGGTTTAACAACTTGATTTTGAATTACTATGACTAACACAGTCGCTGCTGCAGTTCGTCATGAGTCATTCCCAGAAGGTGTGGCCTGGGAGCTCCATGTCCGACTGGAAACACGACCTTCACACTGGCTCTGCATGTGTTCTGGTTTTACTGGATTTAAGTATTATTTGTAAGTAATCATGTCAGGAGAGAACTCACACACTCGCATATGACAGACGACCTCTAATGCAGTTTGGTGGAGATGGTCATGTTCCTCTGAGGATGAACTATAGTAGCTTTGACTTTTCTTCAACCCACTCATTTAAATACTTGGAAAATACACAATTTCAACCCTGGACCTTTATTGGAGGATATTGGAAAACTTTTTTTTTTTTTTTTTTTTTTTTGCTGCAAATCAGAGTCAATGACGTCATCACATCCTGTGTTAAGTTAATCATTTTTTCCAACACGTGCATATATAAAAAGTATAATATTTATTATATATTTTATATATAAAAATGTGTAAAAATAAATAAATAAATAAATAACGCAAAAATACTTATTCTGAGTTTAAGTGCTTAGCTTCAACATGGTCACTTGCCCAATAAAGGTCCTTTCACATCATCACATCATATCCAGTGCTTGGGAACAACCATGATGGCTGATGGCAAATAGCAAATGGCCTGGCAATAGTCAACAGATGTCCGTGTG